>JADLZN010006079.1:0-142806 GCA_018155175.1 Sinocyclocheilus anophthalmus
CCCCGGTGAATCTACCAACCAAGGAAACGTGAAAAAGATTTTGGTAGATTTTGTTTTGGTAAGCCTTTTTCTGAAAGTGTCTGTCTGAGAAAACCAGCGTCTGATTTCTCTCCCTCTGTGACGTGGCAAAGATCTCATTATAATATCACCACCCCTTAATCTGTAAGTTTCCACACACGGCGCCGTCATTTTGATTTCGCAAGAGACAACGGTGTACTAGCTCTAATGCCATGATGAAAGTTTGAGCGAAGCATGCTAACTGTTCTGTGTTTGGCTGCACAGACGAGCACAGAACACAGTTTAGAGTCCCAGCCTCAGAGACGACAGCAGCAGTGGATTTATTGATTTATGTAATGTATATTGCTGCTGCCACACAGATCTAAAAATAAACAAGCTGTTTACCTTCAAAGACATAACCCACTGTTTTTGTAACTCATCTGTGTTTTTAACGTAAACTTGTGTGTGAAAGAGAACTTAGTTTAGTGCTCGCATGCTGCGACAGCCGCTTTCTGTGCGCGTGCTTCAGATGTATGTGCTCAGAAAACCCTATATCAGAAGATTAAACTAATATGGTTTAAAACGCATGATTTCAGCGCCATAAACATGATAATCAGAACCAAAACAGATGTTTTTAGCAGGTACGAGCTGTAAAGGCGCAGCTCTATTCTGGAAAAGGGGGCGGGGAGCAGCAGCTCATTAGCATTTAAAGAGACAGGCACGAAAAACAGCGTGTTTCTGCTTCCACTCAAATAGGCATTTCCAAAATGATATAATAAATCATCTGTGGAGTATTTTCAGCTGAAACCTCACAGACACATTCTGGGCACACCAGAGACATATATTACATATTGTAAAAAGTGGCATAAGATGTCCTTTATTTGTCTTCGAACCACATGCAAAACATGAATTACAGTCTGTGGCCAGCTCTCCTAACACTCGGCTTCTGTACGTCAATCTGCAGGCAGTGATTTCATCCTGACGAGTAAAATCAAGCGCAGCGGATTGTGGAATTCACCCGTTTCTGAGGAATATCCCATCAACGCCGAAGACCAGAGTTTGGGCGCATCTCCTCTGGAATCAGGCGAGCGATACGAGAGCCGACGGCTGGATCTGAACACACAGCATCACGTGGAAGAAGCGTACAGACCGGCTGAGATCTCCCTGCGTGCGAATCCGTCAGCGGCGGAGAAGAGCTCACGCTGCCCTCAGTGCGGAAAGACCTTCACCACACGCTTCTACCTGAAGATCCACCAGCGCATCCACACCGGAGAGAGACCCTACACCTGCCCGCAGTGCGGAAAAGGCTTCTACTGCAACTCACACCTGATCTCACACCAGCGCTCGCACACCGGAGAGAAACCCTACAGCTGCGAGGAGTGCGGCAAGTCCTACTCGCACTTAAACTCACTCAAACTACACCAGCGCAGCCACACCGAAGAAGAGGCGTATGCGTACTGGTGATTCATGAAATGCCACGTGACTTCGTTTGACATTCGGCACATATTTTATATGATAAATTATAAAATAACATTGCTTTGAGTTTGATACACTGCCTTTTTTTGAGTAGCTGGTTAACGTTACTTTTATATTGTTAAACATCGACTGATACATTAAATGCATTTCATTTATATATAAATACATTTTTCATTTTATGACCTGTAAAACCTGTGCTATGTTGTTTTGCAATAGGTTATTAGTTTGTATGGATCTTTAATGGGGAGCATAATTTTGCGATTGAAAAAACATACCATGACTTTCTGATGGAAATACTCTTGGGTGATTTCAAAGCGAGTTATGATCACAGACGCCGTTTTGCTGTAATTTACACTGGTGTGTGTTGCAGGAATGTGTGTGTGTTTGAATGTGGTTTGATCCAAAGCTTCATGTAGATCATGTCACAGGAGATCAACTCAGTAAGGCTCTCTAGTAAATGTTAGAGAGGAAAGAATTGAAATAAATAAAATAATATAGAGATGCTCTGACTAACCAGTAATAGGGAATAACCCAATAATAAATAAATGTTTTAATTAAATCAAAGTTCATACACATTTTGCCATGCTGGTCATAGAGCTCTTCGTGGCGTTTGCTCAGATAAGTTCACAGTACTCAGTCTGCAGTGCATATAAGTATGAACTCATTTTGCTTTCACACAGGACCGCGTTTGCAGTCTGCTACTGATCTGTGGCTGTTTACTACAAACACAACATTTATCCTTTATTTTGATTTCAAATCCAAACATTGTAACTGAAAATGCGTTTTGAGCATTGTGATTGTTTTTACGCAGTACAGTAATACAATTTTTCATAGACATATTCACGTTTAAACTAAATAAATATAACTTTGTTTAACTACCACCCCGAGTGCCATCTGTTATTGCGTTGTTTATCTAAAAGTGCAATTTTCCTTGTTTTAAATCTAGCCAAAAAGCCACGTGTTGACTGTGAAACAGTAGACTTTCATTATATGCATTTATGGTGTAATTACAAAATTTCCATGTCAACTCATGTTAATTTTTACCGCGAATAATGCTCTGTCACTTTAATTCAGCGTGTAGACTCCGTGCGGAAACGATCGCTGCACTGCTGCAGATGCACCGCTCCTGAACGCACTGTCGGACCGCAACTGTGTGCAGTGTGAATGCTCTGATCCGTTAACATGGATGCGGACAAAATACGCACCACAGACTGAGTGTGTGAACCTGGCGTTACGTTTGTATGCCCAGAATGCGCTGCATTCTGATTGGTTCTGATTACTGCGGGAGGGCGGGGTGCGGAAAATCGTGCTATAAAGCGATTTAGAAATCGCGATTTTTATGACGATTTCGATATCACACAGCCCTACAATACATTTCTCTAATCTCACAGGAGTATTGTATTGCAGTTAGATTACTCTTTCAGGTCTCAGAAGACTTAATGGAGTTCTTAATTATGCTTCATTTAAAGTTGAAACAAAAATTGCAATAGTCTTCTTTATTATGGCATATATCTGAGTGAAATGGCTTCTCAAATGAGAAGTTTGATTATGATTACAGATGGGGAGCACATGGATTTGAAAAAAATATGATGTGTGCGGATAAATCATTTATAATAAACATTGCGATATTCCATAAAAAATTAGAATATACTCTTAAAAATGGGCATCTGTGGTTCCTTGAAGAAACTTTAACATCAATAGAAATTTTCCATTGCACCAAAGGTTCTTTATAGTTGAAAAAATGTCCTTTAGATTATTAAAAGGTTCCTCACACTAAGAAAAAAAAAGTTTTTTTCTTTTGGAACTTTTATTTTTAAAAGTGTAGTCAGTTTTGGTCATTTGATCTCAACTTTAAAGGGGTCATGATATGAGAAATCAAATCTTCCTTAATCTTTTGACATATAAGAGTTCTTTGTATCATTAAGGTATCTTGCAAGTGTCATAGCTTAAAACGAGTGCCAAAAAGCACTTAATCTAGCTCCAAAAGCAGCTTTTTTTATATTGTGGGATTTGTGACTTCACACAGGGAAATACATTTGCATATGACTGCCACCAGACATTGATGATTTGTTTTACACAGGTAAATAAGCTGTCTCAAAGGCAGAAAGAAACTTGCATCAAATTTAGCCCCATCCACTGTCATTCGGTCATTTAATGGCTGACACCCGTCTACACTGGATGTGTTGCTTTGTCTGTAAATGACGGTTTTATATGGATAATGTTTTCAAAACACTTGCATGGAATAGTGAGGAGACGTTGATACATTTTCCTATGCAATAGTGTTAGCAAGTCATAACAGTGGCTGTTTACTGGCAATCCATAAAGGAGCCACCCCTTATATTATTTGTTTGTGAATATGACTTTTATGCAAAAGTCTCAAGAAATCGCCCTCAATGAACATGAAAATATTTTTTAAATGACCTCTTTAAATCTATAAAATAAATGTGGATAACATGTCTCGGATACTTTGAGAAATGTTTGAGTTCATTATTAAAATTTTGACATCTGTTTTGAGTACAGTTTGAGACCCTGCTGATATCTTTTCTGGAACAGATTAAGATTTTGTAACATTTCACAGGAGAAACTAACAAAAATCCCTTTGCTAAACAGTGAGAAATAACTTGAGATCCAATGGAGCAGTGAGTATGCAGAATCCAAATTAACACTCTCCAATTGCCAAACAAAATTAAGATTTTACTTGCCAGTTGCACTAACTTTATATACAACTGCAATATAATGCATAATTTCTGATGAATTGTGAATGACATTCTGACTAAATCCAAAGGTCTGAAGGAAAAAAATTAAAATATGGGCTTTTAATGAAACTAATGGAATACATTCATCGGCTGGTAAAACAAAATATATATATATATATTTTCATTTTGCTCACAATGGCAGATGTTGCAAAAAGTTGGTTTTGAACCCTGTTCCTCATTAGATCAGTTTGATGTCTTTTATCTTGCTTTTCAAGTCTGTAAGTGGAAGCATTACTGACAGGCCGACTGTAGAGACACATCAGTTATGTTACATCCTTCTTGCATCATGAACCTTCTCCAGTCAATCAAACAGCCAACCTAACCAAGCGATCATTCAGCAGAAGTCAGGTCTGTGCTGTACAGTGTTTCACCATCAATTAAAGCTCATCAATTAGTTGTGTCCATGTGTTCTGTCAGTGACATGATTTCAGTTTACAGTTGTGAAAAATGCATAATAATGCATCGGTCACATATTGAGATATGCCAGAAGAAATGCATGATCTAAGATATTTAAAACGGGAAAGAACTTTATTAAACTTCAAAAGTACTCATCGTATAGTTTTACATGGGTAACCTGTATAATATTTAAATTTAATATAATATGGAATATATCATATTTAAATATAAGCAAGTATTTAACATTTTTATAAAAGGACATGTTGATACTGAGTGAGTCTCAATCAGATGGAGTAGGAAAAAAGTTTAAAAAAAATTCAATTTGATGAAATGTTTTTTGTCGGGCATTAATTTTAACTCCATGTAATGCAAATAATATTTTCATGAGAATAGTAACAAGATAATAAATGTAAGAGGTCTGTAACATTTACAGGAAAATTGATAGTAATGTGTTACTATGATCAGAGGAGTGCTTTTTGTTTTTATTTATTATTATCATAATGCGTATAATGTAGCCTATTATTTTAGTAATTTAGTAGTATTTTCCTTCTGCTTGCAAACTATGGGGAAACATTAAAACATGTAACTCTGAGTATTATTATTAGATTAATTAGGATTAATAATGATCAAGATAAGCTTTAGTTGTAGCCATGGTATTTATTAGTTTTAGATGGACTTTTAGAAATGTTATGCTATTTTTCTGTAGTTTTCATGAAAATCCCTCACCAATATATTTAAATACTTTTTTCCATGCCACTGTTCTATTGTAAACACATTTTCAGTTGAACAAATTGTGGTTGGTTGTTCTCAGTCAGGGGATGATTTCCTGTGTCTGTGGTCAGTTTTTGGCAAAAATAAGCAGCAATGTGGATCTGTTTTTAGTCAAAGGTGAGACTAGGTCAACATCATAATATAAATAGTAAAATATAGGAGAGTGAAAGAATATGTTGTGTCCTAATTAGCATCATCACCGCCACCATGATGTGTGTACAGTAAACAGATTAAATCGCTTATCTCCTGATGTAGCAGCTGTGTGTAGTTGCGTGGTAATGCGGGTTGTGCATGTATGTGTGTAATAAACTCTCTGCGGAGTGCTTTGAGGCTGCTGTCAGCTCTACGTTCACGATCATACTTTTTACAGGCATAAGGGCCCAGGTGCACGGCCTCATGGGATTGTGGATCAGTGCTGTAGTGGGCAATGCATTTCAACCCCAACACGCACACTCAAACACCATTATTCTGTCATGATTTCCTCTGACCTTGCGCTACACTCTCTCTGCAAGCGTTTGCCCACAGATGCTCTCGGATCAGACAGAATTGGAGCTCTGAGCTCCCTTAATGCTTTCAGAGATTTGCTCTCTTTTCAGCCTCAGCAGCCAAATGACTGCTCCTCTTCCCAAAACACACCTCCTCCCGTTTTACACACTTTTAAGTACCGTTCTCCCGTCTGCATTTCCATCAAATCCTGCCTCTTCCCCAGAGGCCAGCTGACTCAATAAACAAACAGACCAAAACAAACATGCAGAACTCATTTACGGCGCAAACTATATATGGATGCTTTGCAGTGTGCTGAGACACGCTAGTGAACAGACTAGTGCAGGGAGAAAGCGCATGTGCTCCTGACCCAAAAATAAGCTGTAACTCCTGTTCATAATATTCCTGTCAGCCTTCCCAATGCCAAAATTCACCAAATAACTTGAACCTAAAATAACATTTGCCAGGCTATTTTCAAGTTTTTTTTATTTGTATTTTGTGTGTGTGTGTTTTGGAAACAGTTGTCTTTGGAAACTTTTTTTAAAAATAAAAAAGTAGTAGTGTAATAATAATAGTTATTATTATTATTATTATTATGTTAATAACAAGGTAACAGTAGTAGTCGTTTTCTTTTATATTAACATTATTATAGTTTATATATTTTTTCTAAATTCTCTCTAAGGTATCGAGAGTATCTGTTACCACAGACTTTTTTTATACAAGACCAGTGAATCAAATTAATAATGATTAGTAATGCTAATATACATTTTAACACTACTACTACTAGTACTACTAATCATAAATATTATTGTTTACATTATACAGGTGCATTTCAATAAATTAGAATGTCGTGGAAAAAAAAATTTGATTCAACTCAAATTGTGAAACTCGTGTATTAAATAAATTCAATGCACACAGATGAAGTAGTTTAAGCTTTGGTCTTTTAATTGTGATGATTTTGGCTCACATTTAACAAAAACCCACCCAATTCACTATCTCAACAAATTAGAAAATGGTGACATGCCAATCAGCTAATCAAAACACCTGCAAAGGTTTCCTGAGCCTTCAAATGGTCTCTCAGTTTAGTTCACTAGACTACACAATCATGGGGAAGACTGCTGATCTGACAGTTGTCCAGAAGACAATCATTGACAATCATTGACACCCTTCACAAGGGGGTAAGCCACAAACATTCATTGCCCAAGAAGCTGGCTGTTCAAGAGTGCTGTATCCAAGCAGGTTAACAGAAAGTTGCGGGAAGGAAAAAGTGTGGAAGAAAGATGCACAACCAACCGAGAGAACAACAGCCTTATGAGGATTGTCAAGCAAAAAATCGATTCAAGAATTTGAGTGAACTTCACAAGGAATGACTGAGGCTGGGGTCAAGGCATCAAAAGCCACCACACACAGACGTGTCAAGAAATTTGGATTACAGTTGTCGTATTCCTCTTGTTAAGCCACTTCTGTACCACGGACAACGTCAGAGGCGTCTTACCTGGGCCTTAAAAAGGGAAGGACAAAAGAAACAACAGAACTGGACTGTTGCCCAGTGGTCTAAAGTCCTCTTTTCAGATGAGAGCAAATTTTATATTTCATTTGGAAACAAGGTCCTAGAGTCTGAGGAAGGGTGGAGAAGCTCATAGCCAAAAGTTGCTTGAAGTCCAGTGTTAAGTTTCCACAGTCTGTGATGATTTGGGTGCAATGTCATCTGCTGATGTTGGTCCATAGTGTTTTTTGAAAACCAACGGCAGCACCCGTTTACCAAGAAATTTTGGAGCATTTCATGCTTCCTTCTGCTGACGAGCTTTTTGAAGATGCTGATTTCATTTTCCAGCAGGATTTGGCACCGGCCCACACTGCCAAAAGCACCAAGGTTGGTTCATGTAGGTGACGTGACATGTGGCCAAGTATGGAGACCCATACTCGGAATTAGTGCTCTGCATTTAACCATCCAAAGTGCACACACACAGCAGTGAACACAACACACACACCGTGAACACTCACCCGGAGCAGTGGGCAGCCATATTGCTGCAGCACCCGGGGGTTCGGTGCCTTGCTCAAGGGCACCTCAGTCATGGTATTGAAGGTGGAAAAGACCGCTGTACATTCACTCCCCCCACCAACAATCCCTGCCGGTACGAGACTCAAACCCAACCTTTGGGTTACGAATCCGACTCTCCAACCATTAGGCTACCCCCTTGCAGGAGAGATTCCCACATTTGGGGAATTAGCAGGGGCCGCACACAACATGGAGTGGCAATGGCTGGTCTCACCTTGGGTGAACCCTCTGGATCATGGTGTCTCTCCCCTGCCGCGAAGTATGCCATGTGTTGGTGTGCTTGACGACCAGCAAAATCACCAGACCTGAACAGTTCACGAGGAAAATGAGAAACAAGAGACAAAAAAATGCAGATGAGCTAAAGGCCACTTTCAAAGAAACCTGGGCTTCCATACCAACCTCAGCAGTGCCACAAACTGATCAACTCCATGCCACGCCGAATTGAGGCAGTAATTAATGCAAAAGGAGCCCCTACCAAGTATTGTACTGTAAATTAACATACTTTCCAGAAGGCAACAATTCACTAAAAATGTTTTATGAAGTATTCTAATTTGTTGAGATAGTGAATGGTGGGTTTTTGTTAAATGTGAGCCATAATCATCACGATTAAAAGAACCAAAGACTTAAACTACCTCAGCCTGTGTGAATTGAATTTATTTAATACACGAGTTTCACAATTGAGTTGAATTACTGAAATAAATGAAACTTTCAACAAGACATTCTAATTTATTGAGATGCACAGTTACTATGTTTACATTTAAAAAAATGCATTGTCCAAGTGGAGTTTGGCTTATCAAGAGGGATCTGTTGCAAACACCATGTATAACATGGATTATTTAGTATTATATTTATTTTATTTTTTATTTTTTTTTACCCGATCATATTTTTTAATAAAAAGTTGTAATAAGTATTATAGGAAGACAAATTGTTTTAATAATAATAATAATAATAAGCATTATTATTTTATATACTATAATACAAATACTACTAATAAAATATTATATAATTATCAGTAATCATAATATTAATAATAATGATATATATATATATATAAACAAAGAAATTCCCAATTGTTGGCTCTACAGTGAATATCGTTGTCAGAGAGTTTGCACCTGAATACACTACAAACATTTCGCCTATTCAGTGGAGGAAGATTTTATCTTTAAAAGTGCATCCGTTAAAAGCTGAGGATTGCTTTTATTCTCATCATAACTCTAACATTATATTTTATTAGTCTGAGTTTGGATACCCTTTCCCCCCCAATTTTCTAGAACAACAACACTTCTGCTCCTCATTAAAATGCTAACCAGCTCATTTGCATGTTTGAATGTCTTGATTATTTTGGCCTGATTTTGTAAGGTTGCATTGTTCAGCTCTGCAAAGTTATGGAGAACCAGTGTCAGGTTATTTGGGTTCCAGCACCAGTATAGTTCCAATGGTTGTTTTAAATATGTTTGGTTATTGTTTATTAGTATTATAGTATTATAAATGCAAACTTATAAGCTGCTAGCTCTTTGGCACATTAAATCTAGAGGAAGTTATTAAGTCCAGTGAAAAGTTTGTATTTTAAAAGCGGTTCATATATTGTTGATTGGTTGCCAGGGAAACTCATTACATCCAACAGACTGAGAGAACACAGACTACATTATTTACATTTATGGTAGTTTTGAAATACCTCTATCTCTCGAACTTCATAAGGGCTTCTAAAAGTGTAATCATTTTTATTTGTTTTTATAAATGGTTTATTTGTCACTTTGACTGCTGGTGTAAATCTAGATTGTGAATCTTGTTTAAAGCTGTTACTGCAGTGTTGTTCAGAAGCTAATATTATCAAAGGTATTGAGATATCTAGTGTAAAAGGTAAGATATCCAAACTGTTTGCATACTTTCATTTTGCCACTTCACTGGACCGAAACCAGATTTATTGTAATGGGCAACTCTAAAAGGCATATGGCATATACAAAACCCTGTTAAATAGCAAAAAAGACCCACTTATGAGACTAGGGGAATTAATAGAAACTCACTTTTAATATAAAAAAATAACTAAATGTGAAATAAATAAATAAAGACTGCAATTCACGAGCTTCAGACACCTAATTGAAGAGTTCCTGGAATTTCAGATGAAAAGACTCCATGTGAAAAATCTAGCCAAAAAAGGTGAATGTATGCATTTCAGTCAGATGTGCTTCTCAGTTATATTCATAATTTGACTCTTTGCTCTAACATGGTTATTGTTGTATGATTTAATTTATGCAGGTCGGTCTGCCTGACATGATCCTTTAACCCTCATTCAATCAAAACAGATTCATGTGCAGACATTCCTTTTCCATTAGCAGCGCTGGTTGATCCTGACGGGCATAATGTATTCACTTCTCCAGCATGAATGTTATGCAAATTCTTTGCTTGCATATTTATTATATATGCTCTTAAAATGTTCCCCTGGATATTCCGGTCTCTTGGAGAGAACTGAGTGTGTAAGATTACGCCAAAAGGCATGTGGATAAATGAAGGTGTCCAGAGAAAAGACAGTGTTCACATAAAATCACCTCATTGTTGCGTGCTTCCCAGAACTTGCAGAGAGTTACTAATTTATCTTGTACATAATTTCCTTTGGCAATAGCTTTTATCATTCGTGCACAATTTACAAGATATAAATATTATCAATATGTATGTCCCCTTTAATTGCTTTGCTTTTATTAGGGTTGCACAATTTTGATGAATATAATTTACATTGTTTTATTAGTTTATTCATATTTATTTGTTGTGTATTAATTATTCAAATGGTAAAAATTGTATTATATTTAATATAATAAATACCAAATACTATTTATAAATTAACTATTGTGTTTTTTTTTATAAAATATATTTTTGTTTTAACATTGCAATATTACTTGAATTATTATTATTTGTAGAAGTATTACATATATAAACCATGTAGTGAAGAGATATTTGTATCAGGCACTGTATTAAGTGAAAATAGCAGGTGTATATGACAAAGTAAAATCTTAAATCTCTTTGCGAGATGATTATAACGAAATGATTTGAATTCCATAAACGTTTCCCCAAACAGATGGTTTCTATGCATGATTTTTTTTGGTCAAGCCAGACAGAACGACTAATTAGCAAATGTTACAGTATACACTCAAATAAACAGTATATAAGTATAAACCAAAGCAATTTCTGTCTGCTTGATGTAATTTCTTCTAAAATATATTCAATTAAATATGGGGTGGTGCTTTAGTGTTTGGTTTAGGTATTATACCCTCTATTGGTGCATGTCAATATGAACACACAAACCTGTACTCTAAAAAATGCTGGGTTAAATTACAACCCAGTGCTGGGTAAAATAGGAACAAACCCAGCAATCGAGTTGTTTTGACCCAGCGGTTGGTTATACCCAGAAGGCTGGGTTAAACATTTAATCCAACCGCTGTGTCAAAACAGCCCAATTGCTGGGTTTTTCCATATTTAACCCAGCATTTTTTAGAGTGTGAGCTGTGTGGCTCAATAATGAGCCTTACTTATTTTATTTCTGAAAACCGCAGCATATTCAACAACAACTATAATAAAAATAATAATAGTAATTAGAAATATGTATTTATTTATACACTCAAAAAAAAGAAATGCTGGGTTGTTTCAAATATGGAATAACCCAACTTTTGTGTAAAAATTTTACCCAATGGTTGGGTTAGTCCATATTTAACCCAAAGTTGGGTTGTTTTTTTAAAACAACCCAGCATTTTTTTTAGTGTAATATTATGGAAAAAAATATGAAAATGTTATGAAATTATTTCTAATTTCATGTTGATTTTAAAAGCCTGTAATGGTATAATTTTAAACATTCAAAGAGTATTTTTGCTTCCTCTGATAGTTTTCACCATTTTGACCATTGTGAAATACGATGCTGCTGCTTTTAGTAACTAAATGCAGCTTTTTTATTGTTGCTGTTTTTAAATAAACTGCAGTCAGCTCTGTGGAGGGCTGTTGCCTGCGGTTCAGTATTAAATTCGTCAATGAAGACGATGGCGAAAAATATTCGTTAACGAAATTTTTTTCTGTGACTAAGATGAGACGTTGACGAGCTAAAATGAATATCTGATGATAAAAACTATGACAAAATTTATATAGCGTCTTCGTTAACAAGACGAGACGGGACTAGAATGTTATTTGAGGACTACCGGACATTCAAAATGCATCATATAGGCTAAGTTAACTGTCTTGTCTTTCAAAATGTGCGTTCCTGTCATTGGATTGCAATTGGATAAGGGGTGTTTGCATATCTAGTCTCAGTATGGTAGCCGCAGTGGACGGATAGGCTACCAAAACACGAACTAGCGATCTGAAACAATGGCCTTAGCACCTGAAGGGTTTAGGGGATAGGGTGACCAGACGTTCCGTTTTTTCCAGGGGTCACAATTCGTTGTCGATTAACTTAAAAGTTAGTGAAGGCGGGATAGGCAGAATCGCGCTGAAAGAAGTGCTCTCTCCACTTCTTCAGTTCTCATATACAGCGCGCGATCAGTTCTCAGTGCTCAAATACACACACAGCAGGCCAAATGTCTATCGTGTAGAGCAGGGTTCCTCAAATCTTTTGCAGTGATGCAGGCACCCCTTTTCTAGTGTTTGACACATGTCAAGCACCCCCACCAACGTACTCCGGTTAAACACCAAATTTTTTACTGCAATACAAGTATAAATACAAGTATTCACTGTATACAAGGCTTGACATAAACTTTTTTTGCTCACCAGCCACTGTGGCTACTAGTGGTTTTCCAAATTTACTAGCCACTCAGCATTTTCACTGGCCACAATTTTATTGGTGGGAAATAGTTTTATATGACTAAAGTTACTGCATATTAAAATGTATTTGAATGATTTCCAGGTCTTACATTCTTACATTTTATTAATAATTTCACTTCATATAATAAGACTCTATAGGGCTGTTACCAATCAAACGAAATCAGTATTAACAAAACCAAATGTTCCACTGCTGGAGAAACAGAAGCAGCAGAAGTGGCATTTAGAGGCATTTACACAGACATTTAATGAAGCTGGAAATGTAGCAGAATGCATTTTAACACGGGCATAATTACAACAGCATAAATAATGCTGTGAGCTTGGTGTTTTACATCAGGTTTTTTTATTTACAAATATGAAAAGTAAAAAAAAAGTTACTTTTAAATTTGAAAGTAACCCGCCAGCAGGTGGCAGCAAGTTGACTGTCTTATTGAGTGAGTCATTGAGGCATTCAAACGATTCGTTCAGACAGCTGATTCATTCAACAAAGTGCCTGTCTTTATGAATGGACCACTAAATCATTGACTCAAATTATTAATTAAAAAACTCAGAATCATTCAGTAAGGAAACACCGCTGTGTGTTGCTCAGAGATGCGCGACAGTTCTGCTGCTAAGTTTGTTTGGAACTATTTTCGTTAAACAAATCGAGCAAAAACGGTCACATTGACATTATTGTACTAAAATGTATGCCCTAAGTCACTTAATATTAGCTACTCGTTTGAAGTCTTGTTTAAAATCAATTTCGAATTTACAATCGTACTGATTTTCGGGGAAAACTGCACTCTCCTTTGTCGTGTCATGTTAATTAATTAGGCTAGGCTTTATGTAATATCAAAATTTTACGCAGTATGTTTCTGTGTGCAGTTGTGTTCATTTGTTTTGATTTCTCCATGAAATTGTCTCATGTGAGTCTCAACTGCCGCAACCTTGTTACTATTGATTATCCATTATTAATTGCCGTTTACACCAAGTGTAATAAAATCAAAATCTCGCCGAAATTTTGGCGCTTCCCTAATTCGATGTTTTAATTAGATTAAATTAGTTGTCCGGTCGGGCAAGTAAAAATTTCTTCTTTCACTTGCCCCTTCAACAAATGCACACAGATCATCAAAAGCATTCTCTCGCGCAACATCCCGGATCAACACCGTTCATATACCGCAGAGTAAGATTCAATACATTTACATTTAACCAGATTAATATGGACAGGCAATCTAATATAGACCTTTGTTTATGTGTTTTTGACCTACACTATAACTTACATGACTTGAGAACAGTCCTCTATTTAGGTTTGTACTTTAGCATGGACTCACTAACTTTAACGTTAACTTTAGCTAGTTTTAGCCAGAGATACCTTGCTGAAGCACAAGATAACATTAAAGGGGTCATATGATGTTGCTAAAAAAAACATTATTTTGTGTATTTGGTGTAATGAAATGTGTTTATGCGGTTTAAGGTTAAAAAAACACATTATTTTCCACATAATGTACATTATTGTTTCTCCTCTATGCCCCGCATTTCTGAAACGCGTCGACTTTTACAAAGCACATCGGTCTGAAAAAACAAGGTGTGCTCTGATTGGCCAGCTAACAGTGCGTTGTGATTGGCCGAATACCTCAAGCGTGAGTCGGAAATGTTACACCCTCACCATATTGTGATGATGCCCTGTCAGGCTGGAGAGATGATTCAAAAACATGAAAACCCATTATAAACGAGGCATTCGTTGCATCCAGTGGGGACATAATTATTGATTATAATGACTTATACTGTCTTCAGGGGGGTTCCTCCTGAAGTCCACTATCATCTCCACAGTTTTGAGCGTGTTGAGCTCCAGGTTGTTGAGACTGCACCAGACAGCCAGCTCTTTAACCTCTTGTCTGTAAGCAGACTCGTCTCCGTCCTGAATGAGGCTGATGAGTGTGGTGTCTTCTGCAAACTTCAGGAGTTTGACAGATGGGTCTTTAGAGGTGCAGTCGTTGGTTTACAGGGAGAAGAGCAGTGGAGAGAGGACACAACCCTGAGGAGCTCCAGTGCTAATCTTACAGGTGCTGGATGTGTATTTTCCCAGCCACACTAGCTGCTGCCTGACTGTCAGGAAGCTGTTGATCCACTGACAGACGGAGGTGGCACGGAGAGCTGAGATAGTTTGGGAAGGAGGAGGTTTGGGATGATAGTGTTAAAAACCGAGCTGAAGTCCACAAACAGGATCATCACATAAGTCCCTGGTCTGTCTAGAAGTTGCAGAACATAATGCAGTCCCAGTTGACTGCATCGTCCACAGACCTGTTTGCTTTGTAGGCAAACTGAAGAGGATCCAGCATGGGTCCAGTGATGTCCTTCAGGTGGGTCAGCACCAGTTTTTCAAAAGACTTAATGACCACAGACATTAGAGACACAGGTCTGTAGTCATTAAGTCCAGAAATTTTGGATTTCTTTGGGACGGGGATGATGGTTGAGCGTTTGAAGCATGAAGGGACTTCACAAAGCTCTAGTGATCTGTTGAAGATCTGTGAAGATGGGGGCCAGCTGGTCAGCACAGGGTTTCAGACAGACTGGTGTAACACAATCCGGGCCTGGTGCTTTTTTCCTTTTCTGATTCCGGAAGACCTGGCGCACCTCTTCATCGCTGATCTGAATTGCAGGTGTGGGAGAGAGGGGGGTTGCAGGAGGTGTTAATTGTTGTGTGGAGAGGTGTTCAGGGCGTGTGTGGGGTGTTTTTTCAAACCTGCAATAGAACACGTTCAGATCGTCTGCCAGTTGTTGATTATCCACAGTGCTGGAGGATGGTGTCTTGTAATTGGTGATTTATCTTAGACTTTTCCACACTGATGCGGAGTCACTGGAAGATAATTTAATCCTTATATTTTCTGAATAATTCCTCTTTGCCACCCTGATCTCCTTTTCCAGTGTGTATTTAACCTGTTTATACAAGACATTCGCATCATATGACCCTTTAACGTTCTGCTTGAGCAGATGAAAAGTGTAACTTAATGAGTGTATGACAACCAGAAAATGAACGTTTTTGTCTTCATTGTGATTGGGGTTGAATGCTTAGGGACATTTTGCTCTGTTTTGGTTGGGTTTAGGAAATGTAATAAAATAAATTCTATTGCCTATCCGCTGGGGATACCTGGAATCAGTGTTACAAGTACCCAAGGCACATTGTTTTCCATTTTTGTAGCATAAACCCCATCAAACCGATGAAAGCTTCGGATCAATGTTTCTCTATGGCGCTGAAACCTACAGATGTCCGAGTTCCGCTCCACGTGCAACTGATACTCGACTGCCATTGGCTCATATGCGTTCGAGGGGAGGGGCTTACAGATAGGTCAATTAAATACCTATCTGTGTCATTAATGTTAACCAACAAAAGATGTTAAATGTGTACTTAAAGCTGCAGTCCGTAACTTTTGGCACTCTAGCGGTTAATAAACAGAACTGCGTGCGTCTTGCGGAAGAACATTGTAGCCGGAGCTTCTCTCTGTTTATGTCTATGACGAATCAAGCAGGTACTGGGCTACTCCGCAGCGGCACCTACCCGAACCAGTCTAAATAGTGCGAATATAAACACTTATTATAGGTGTAACATAGTGATTCAGGACAAGCCAAAAACACGGTTTGGAAAATGGGATTCATGGTGTACTCGATTATTTTATAAATTTGAAACACAAAAGTACGGAACTTGCAGCTGTTAAGTAAACATACTGTATCTGAAAAATGAGTTTAATTTGTATCTCTACCAAAAAATGAAAATTGTCATCATTTATTCCAGTTTTTCCAAATTCAATCCTTGATTCAAATTTCTCATAAGCTTAACTGATTTGGTCTAAAGAGAGAAGAATGAATGACTATTTTTGTTTGGTAACTGCAGTTTGACTAAAAGTAAAGACTAATAGTTGACAAAAATGCAGGCATGGCAGTATAAAGATTGTCAGGAGACTGTGGATCAACCTTTGAGATTTTTGAACCCTCGACCTTGTTTTTGTATGTAAACGGGCATCCGTCCCCTCAGAGAAACATGTTGATGGACATTAAGGGACATCAAACCTGTCTGTTCTCATATTAATTTCCAATACTCCCAGACAAATGTGGCAAATCACTTGTCATTTGGTATTTGAAGACCTTTTATGTACATCTGAACCTTTTCACCTCAATCTCTCTTGCCGGTAGCTCTCAGCTTCATTACTCAATGTATGTGTCCAATTGTAAGGTGAACATTTTCAGACTTCCATGCCGAGACTGTAGTGGCTGTTGTTGACCCCAAGGACAAGGGAGAATGTCAATTCCTTTATTTTTTATTTTTATCGATTTGTACACATCTCGTGTTCCATTGGGTCTTCAGTGCCATTGTCAAGCTTTCAATGGTCAGATAGATCTGACCTCCCGCTCCCCTTCAGCCGAATGCCTGCTAAAATAGGCCACTAATAGAAATGGCCATTTACTGGAGGACTGTTCCTCACAGGCAATACTGAATCTGACTGACCCATAGTGTCTTCAGTCAATAAAATCTTTAAGAGGCCTGTGTGAGCATGGAAGGAGAATTAGATGTTTGATTGAACTAATTTAGCATGCTGTGATAGTGGTGATAAAAAAATTTAACCGTGATTTGTGCTGGGTTTCTTCACATCTTCTGTGTGCTTTTAGTACAGTAAATTAATAATAATGGAAGAGTAGGTGGCACATTTTATTGATTTTTTTTTTATTAATTTTTTTAAAAGTGAATCTCTGTATATTGACAACGTAAATATTTTCACCATTGTTGGGCGGGGAAAAAAAAAAGCAGTATATGACTGAACACACTTTTTGCAACAAAACATGTTTGTATCTGTATTAGTGCCCTGCACGGACCTCAAATATAGGTCCTAGCCCAGCCCTGGCCCGAGACGCTCAGGCCCTAGCCTGACCGCTCATCAGAATTCTTGGCCCGAGTCCGACCCGAGCCCGTATTTTTTCCCCCCTCCCTTCTCCCAAAACGCTTATACTACTGTTTCAGCTATTAAAATATTTCAGTTTTGTATGTAATGGCAAAGTGAGTGATTATATTTCGTTTAGTTTTTTAAGTAAATTTAGAAAAACGTTTGGAGAATTTTTCATTCGTTAAATATAAGTTTTTGTTTTTTAAAATAATGACCAAGTGGCCAGCGGCAGAAAGTGAGTTGAGCATTGCCTATGTTTGATCAATTTAGCCTTCTCAAATCATCATGACTTGCCTAGAATAAAATCTATAGATATAAAACAGTTCAAGCATATCACAATGTTAGTTTAAATGTTTAACCTATATAAATGTGCGCTATTAGACGCATATAATCGGTTGTGCGGAGAGCTATAAGCACGCTTTACAGGACATGGACGGCGCGATGACTTGCATTGGAAACAACTTAAAATACTGTATGTAATTTTTGCTCATAAAGGTAAGAGATACATACCCTCGGAACGGTATAAAGGGTTACTTTAATTGTGTGCACTCGCAATATCACAAAAGGTTGTGGCTTTATAAAATACGGATACAACAGGAGGAGCTTCGTGCAATTCGGCCAGGAGCGTTTCACAAAAATGAACCAAAACTCAGCTAATACATGTCTCACATACATGATAAATATATCTATTGAAAGCTTTAAATTACTACTTTAAAAACCCGACAGGCTTGCAGACCTCTAATATGTATGTACTGTATGTTTATTTATTTAATATTTAGTTTTGTCTATTTTTTATCATGAGTTATTTAATTATTATTTAATGAATTTGTATCATATAATGGTGTTTATTTTATATTAAAGTTATTAGTATTTGTGGATACATGTTAAAATTGTTGGATTATAATGATTTAGTTAATTGTTATTTTTATTTAAATTGTTTTCATTTACTTTTTTTATTTTTCTTAATTTTATTTAACTTTTACAGTTAGAAATGAATAGTGCTTTTGTAAAATAATTTTAAAATATTGTACAGTACAGGATGTATTAGATGAAGACTCCAGTCATATTATCGCCTGACAAAAGCCTTTTTATTTTTTTTTTTTTTACATAAAGAGGGTTGCTCCATGCGGGGCTGCCATGTTGGATCACATGATGACTGGAATACTGCTATCTTTATTTCAGTAGCCCCCCCCCCCAGTTATCCATCCTCATTTGCTCACGAATCAGGCATAGTTGTTCTGAGTGTGTTTTAAATAGCAACAGTCCTGTGGTGTTTGGCTTCCTCCGTTGGAGAATATGGTTTGGGGTGATTTTGTCATAGAATAATGCGTTTCTCATTAGCATGACTCCCACGTCGCACTGTCTGAGATTTGAACGGCTATGTGATTGACAGCAGTGACATTATATGAGATAAATTACTTGGGAAGTGTTGACACCTCTGTGACAGCCTCGCGGGGTCATTCTTCCGGGCAGCTCAAATTCAGATGCTGCCTAATAGAGGAGCAGCAGAGTTCATGAGCTGTTTGTGTGCTTATCTGAGTCTGTAACTGGGATTGTTGACTACAGTTGAGTTTGTGTACTGTTAATAATGAACAGCCAAAATTTGACAGAAAATTCCATCTGTCTGTCTGTCTGTCTGTCTCTGTCTGTCTGTGTCTGTCTGCCTGACTGCCTGCGGTAAACCCACAGGTTTCTAATGCTGTTGCAGGCAGAGGTTTGAATGGTAAAAATAGCTCCTAGTCCCCATTTGTCCCTAAAGAGAAGTGGACTTAGGTTACAGGAGAAACTGGGGCAGGTATTCTCATGAAACTCATGTTCTCTTTCCCTCCGTGAGGCAGTGGTGGGGTAATGCATGATACATGCTGCTGCTTAAGGTAATCCGTGAAGGATGATGGAACTCTATCTGCACTCTGCAGACACTCAAGCATGTAATAGAGCCAGACAGGAAGTTCCTTTTGAAGAGTTTCGTCCTCTCAGGGTGACCTGGAAGGTAGAGGAGGGCGTGGGGGTGATTTAAATGAAACCTTTTGATATTCCCAAAACTCTCTGACTCGTCAGTGAATACAGCTCTACAACGTGTTTGTGATTTTCATAGTTTTCCAAAAAAACTAGTTCCATATGTAGCACTGGCAATGTCTGCCAGCCATTATGAATCACCACAAATACTTCATCAGATTCAATTTCCAACAACTTTCAAATAGGAAATAAAAACTTTAAAGCTAAATGATTAGCTGTAAAAGCAAATCTCATTCATCTCAAATGACCTGGAGTGTACTGAAGGGAGCCAGCGAGACCAAGAAAAGTGAGAGATGTGAAGTAGTCCGGTTTTGCAATGTCGAGAGCCTGGATGAGGATCAGTGAAGTGTGTACAGACATATATGATCTGATTTTTCTGATGTGGCATGAACTTGTATGCTGCATTCAAGTGTTCCTGGAAAGTTACCAGTTTGGAAATTATAAATACATGTATAGTATTATGATGTGTTTGTCATTTTAATTAGAAGAAACTTTGGCATGCTGAATTTGCTGATTAATTACATTTTTCTTTCTCTCCTTTTCACTTGCTGAGATAGGAAGAGAGATTCTACCACTGATGCAACACATGAAGAGCAAAGGGTCTCTATTTGGTGTGTAATTGATTTTTGTTCTGTGTATTTTATCATTATAATGCTGTTACAGAGAATGATGGGAAATGTAATCTCTCTCTTCATAAATCTGCTAAATGAGTAGTATTTGCTGTCAATTTCATGCATATTCTTCGTTAGTGGTGCACCATTATTGAAAAATAGCCATACAATTTCCAGAAAATACTACTTTAGCTCATTAATGATATTATGTATGTTCATGTCACTTTTTTTTCTTTTTTCTTTTTTAAATACTTACTGGGATAAAAAGAGTTTTTCCTAATATCATAAATACCTTTGATATTATGCATGTTTATGTAATTTTGATTGGAAGAAAATTAGACATGCTGAATAATTGAAATTTTATTGGTCTCTTTTTCATTTATTAGAGAGTTTTCTAGCTCTAATGCATCACATGAAGAGCAAAGGATCCCCATTTGGTGTGTAATTGATGTTTGAGCTGTGTATTTTATCATTATAATGCTGCTACAGAGAATGATGGAAATGTAGTCTGTCTCCTCATAAATCAGAATTAGAATCAGAATGAGCTTTATTGCCAGGTATGTTTACACATACGAGGAATTTGTTTTCGTGACAGAAGCTTCCACAGTGTAACAGAATGACAGTGACAGAACAAAAAACACAGAAAATAAAATATAAAAAAATAGAACAAGTAAATAAGGAATAAAAATATATAAATCGACAATTGTATGTGCAGGTATATTACAATAGACAGTTTTGTATGTACAGGTACTGTATATTATGTGCAAATTTGAGGTGTAGACTGAGTATGAGTGTTAGATAAATAAGTGTATGAGTGTATAAATAGTGTTGTGTGTTCCACAGTTATTGTCAAGTGTTCATGAGATGGATTGCCTGAGGGAAGAAACTGTTCCTGTGTCTGGCCGTTCTGGTGCTCAGAGCTCTGTAGCGTCGACCAGATGGCAACAGTTCAAAGAGGGAGTGTGCTGGATGTGAGGGATCCAGAGTGATTCTGCCAGCCCTTTTGCTCACTCTGGATAAGTACAGTTCTTGGAGAGAAGGGAGGGTTGTACCAATGATTCGCTCAGCAGTCCGGACTACCCTCTGTAGTCTTCTGAGGTCAGATTTGGTAGCTGAGCTGAACCAGACAGTTATTGAAGTGCAGAGGATGGATTCAATGATGGCGGAGTAGAACTGTTTCAGCAGCTCCTGTGGCAGGTTGAACTTCCTCAGCTGGCGAAGGAAGTACAACCTCTGCTGGGCCTTTTTCACAATGGAGTCAATGTGAGTGTCCCACTTCAGGTCCTGAGAGATTGTGGTGCCCAGGAACCTGAATGACTCCACTGCAGTCACAGTGCTGTCCATGATGGTGAGTGGGGGAGTGCAGGGAGGTTTCTCCTGAAGTCCACGGTCATCTCCACAGTTTTGAGCGTGTTGAGCTCCAGGTTGTTGAGACTGCACCAGACAGCCAGCTGCTCGACCTCCTGTCTGTAAGCAGACTCGTCACCGTCCTGAATGAGACCGATGAGTGTGGTGTCGTCTGCAAACTTCAGGAGCTTGACAGAAGGGCCTTTAGAGGTGCAGTCGTTGGTGTAGAGGGAGAAGAGCAGTGGGGAGAGAACACAACACTGAGGAGCTCCAGTGCTGATCGTACGGGTGCTGGATGTGTATTTTCCCAGCCTCACTAGCTGCTGCCTGTCTGTCAGGAAGCTGTTGATCCACTGACAGACGGAGGTGGGCACGGAGAGCTGAGTTAGTTTGGGCAGGAGGAGGTTTGGGATGATAGTGTTAAAGGCCGAGCTGAAGTCCACGAACAGGATCCTCACATAAGTCCCTGGTCTGTCTAGATGTTGCAGAACATAATGCAGTCCCATGTTTACTGCATCGTCCACAGACCTGTTTGCTCTGTAGGCCAACTGAAGAGGATCCAGCAAGGGTCCAGTGATGTCATTCAGGTGGGCCAGCACCAGTCTTTCAAAGACTTCATGACCACAGACGTTAGAGCCACAGGTCTGTAGTCATTAAGTCCAGTAATTTTGGGTTTCTTTGGGACGGGGATGATGGTGGAGCGTTTGAAGCATGAAGGGACTTCGCACAGCTCCAGTGATCTGTTGAAGATCTGTGTGAAGATGGGGGCCAGCTGGTCAGCACAGGATTTCAGACAGACTGGTGCTTTTCTCCTTTTCTGCTTCCGGAAGACCTGGCGCACCTCTTCTTCGCTGATCTGAATTGCAGGTGTGGGGGAGAGGGGGGTTGCGGGAGGTGTGAATGGTTGTGTGGAGAGGGGTTCAGGCGGGTGTGGGGTGTATTTTCAAACCTGCAGTAGAACTCATTAATATCGTCTGCCAGTTGTTGATTCTCCAAAGTGCTGGGGGATGGTGTCTTGTAATTGGTGATTTCTTTTAGACTTTTCCACACTGATGCTGAGTCACTTGAAGATAATTTAATCCTTATTTTTTCAGAATAATTCCTCTTTACCACTCTGATCTCCTTTCCAGTGTGTATTTAGCCTGTTTATACAAGGCATTATCCCCCTTCCTGTGAGCATCTTATTTGGCCTGACGGAGCTGTCTGAGTTTTGCAGGGAACCATGGTTTGTCATTGTTGTAAGTTAAACGAGTCCTGGTAGGAATTCACATGTCTTCACAGAAACTGATATAAGATGTTACAGTCTCTGTGAGCTCGTCCAGATCGGTGGCAGCAGCTTCAAAAACGCTCCAATCAGTGAGGTCAAAACAAGCTTGTAAATTCTGCTCTGCTTCATTAGTCCATCATTTAACAGTCCTTAAAACAGGTTTAGCTAATTTCAGTTTCTGCCTGTAGGTCGGTAAAAGATTAACCAAACAGTGATCAGAGAGCCACAAAGCTGCCCATGGAACAGAGTGATATGCAATCTTTATCATGGTATAACAGTGATCCAATATATTACTGTCTCTGGTGGCACATGTGATGTGCTGTCTGTATTTTGCCAGTTCACGGGAGAGATTTGCTTTATTAAAGTCCCCGAGAATGATTAAAACAGAGTCCGGGTGTTGTTGTTCTGTGTCTGTGATCTGATCAGCGAGTTTCTGTAAAGCTGAGCTCACGTGGGCTTGCGGAGGAATGTACACACTCACGAGAATGAACGAGCAAAACTACCGCAGCGAATAGAACGGCTTGCAGTTAACGAAGATCGCTTCTAGATCGGGACAACACATCTTCTTTAACACAGTTACATCTGTACACCACCTATCATTGATGTAAAAGCATGTCCCGCCACAGCGTGATTTCCCCGTTGATTCTGCGTAGCGATTTCTTGACAGCTGAAAGCCGGCAGACTCAAAGCACTTCAGGAATGACGTCTTTCAGCAGGTTGTAATGACATTATCATTTATTTATTCATTATTAATTTGTAATTATAGGGAATTGATGATTATTAATTTATTCAGGTTTTGCTAGAACTCGGGTCTGAATGTCCCAAGTCCACCTGATCAAACCATTCCAAATTTGTTAGTTTTACTTCAAATCAAGGTCGTCCAGCGAGCCAGTGATTCTTGGTATCTTTTAACAAATTTAATATGTGTTTTCCTGGCCACGGTCAAAACAATTATGATTATTTGTAAGCTCTTTAACAGAGGTAATTATTATAAGTAAGCTACGAGATAAGTAGCAAGCAAGGATCTTTTTGGCATAGGTTTAACCTTAAAATTATATGAGCCAAGAAACTTCTTCTTTATAAATGAAACATGAATTTTATTGGCTAATCTAGATTACATAAAAACCTAACTAAAACATACACATACACACAAAGATTCAAGGAAATGAGTTAATGGAGTTGCATGAAGTTTCAAAGTTCTAACACGTTTTCACGAGTGGTTTTAAATTCAGCCTAGGAGAAAAACCAAGCAGAGAATAGGTCTTAATTTTACTGCTTAAATTAATTCTACACCAGTTCAGCTGAGTTGAATATTTTGTTCGTTACTTGCGTTCTTTGGTTTGAGAGCTGAAAGCAGAGGTGATTCCGTTGCGGTCGCGGACGCGGGCTTCCTGGATGTCTGTTGAGGGAAATTCCTTCGCTGATTGGCTGTTGCTTTGACGTCGGAATGACGTATGGGTGACGTCCTTTGGGGAACCCCTCTTGGAGTAGTTGGTTGCCGGTTTGACACAGAGGCTTGAGCAGTCCTGCTAAAAGTCTGAGTCTGAAAGACTTTCAAGTTCTCTGAAAATCGCGAAGTGTCACTGAAATGTCTGAGTCCTTGGATGGTCTTGGCTATGCGGTGGTATTGCGGGGCGCTTTGTCGCGCTCACCAAGATGAAAGCCAAATTCTTGATCGGGTAATAAAACAAGCAGACAACAAGCCCGTGTGCAGGGAAGTTGTGTATACGCGGGTGTAAAGTCCATCCAAAGTCGCTGTTCCAAAGATGGTGGCTGCGGGGTCTGGCCAGCCTGTGTGCGTTAGTTGTTGGAGAGTATTTCTGCAGTTTTTAAATCTCTTATGATAACAGTATATATCAGAGAATGATACAATATAAAATTCTTTCACAGCCAAGTTTGCGCGAAGAATAAGAAAAGCTCTCATTTCAAGCTAAACACAGGATTTTGCCTAAACAGCAATCGTAATTAATAAAAGAAAAGTTAGAAGCAAGATTAGATATCGTGGTTTCAATAAAACATTAAACAGCCTCACTATATACTATATATATGGCCCCCCCCTAACATACAGTACAGTGGATACATTTTCACTACTTATACATTTTAAACTATTTGTCTTTTAAAATAGATACAATGTTCTGTTTCTTTGTCTGTGACAAAAAGGAAGTAAGGGTTTTGGTCATGCAGGAAAAAAGGTGGTTAACCATGGTATTTCATGGCGCAAGCGGATCGAATGTGATCGACCTGAGGGCGTCATTTAATCATTTTCCTGTTCTGGAGATAATGGTTCCATCCATTGGTGGGTCCCAAGACATGGGTTTTCTATAGGTTGTGAATGAACTCTTTCAGTTCTCGATACCAAGAAAGCTTTGTCATCTCCTGATCGAATTAGTTTCGATCTCACGAGTAGATGAGTTTACCATACTGACAGAAAATCAACCGAGAATATGGGATTCATGTGCAGGGTGATCAGCAAACTTAATTGAATGCTGATATCAGGGTCTGTTTGTGTAAGAAATCCCTACACAGGTTTCCGTGAAACACAGAGCAGCAGAGTTTGAAAAATTCTTATTTGTCCGGGAGAGCAGAAGAAGTTCGTCCGTTTTGTTGGGTAGAGAGTGGAGGTTGGCCAGATGGATGCTAGGCAACGGCGTTCTGAATCCGCGCTGTCTGAGCTTGACGAGCGTGCCGGCTCGCTTCCCCCGTCTGCGCGTTCTGAAGCGCTTGATCAGCGCAGCAGCTCCCCCGACAACAATGTCCAGCAAAACATCCGAATAGTCGAAAACCAGTGAAATATCGGGTGGTGTGTACTTCCGAATGTCCAGCAATTCGTCTCTGGTGAAACTGATTGCAGGGATATAATAAAGACAGGACAAACTAACAAAAACATAAAAACAACTGCGGAGCACGCCACGGAGGCAGCCATCACCGTCGGTGCCATCGTGCCTAAATCAGCTAAATGAGTAGTATTTTCTGGAAATTTCATGGCTATTCAATAATCATATACAAATGCATACAAGCTTATTGTCAATATCAGTTTGTTTCCGCTATGATTCTTTAATCACGTCACCAAATTGGAAAGTCTGGACTTAAAGAAAGTTCAGAGTTTATGGTGGCAGTAATATGTACTCAATTTGTAAATATTTTAATTGATCACTTCTTCATTCATGGTAATTTCGGGTGAACTATACCTTTCAAACAACCAGATTTAGCTTTAACTGCTTATTAAAGTGCATGAAGGCAGTGCCAGTTTTCATTAGCACTGACCTGCTGTGTTCCTCATTTTAGTGCATGAAACGCTAAACCTCAAACTCTGCTAGCTGATGCTAGGATGTCACTTTAGACAAGCCAGTCCAAAGAAATCAAATTAACGTGTTCCAAAAGCAGAGCTGAGCTCAATACTAACATGATCACAGATGGAACGGACATTTGACAAGATTGTTTTGCCACAGCAGCAATTGATCATAACTTCTGTATCCTGTAGAGATGAAAGCAGCACGGGATCAAACGGCAGGCTAATGACTATTCTGGAAAAGGCGTACTGCAGCTCTGTGAAGGTTTTGATCTGGCAATCACAAGGTCATCTCTTAAGTTGTATGGTGAGCACTTCAGTTGTTACTTGTTGACTAGTTAGTTGCCACTTAACAGGCTGTTATAAGTGCAATACAACTTGCACCGTGTGCAGGTTCATCCCCCCTGGAACAATCCCGGGTTAAGTGCTGGGTAACAGCAGTATTAGATTCTGTTAACTCTTCACTGTCTGCTGTATTCATGCATACTCAGGACTGAACCTGTCTTTTGCATAGATTTTTTTGGTTTACTTTTTATAGAGGGGTAAATATGTTTGTATTCCATCAGGGGGCAGAAATGCTTTTAAGTTTGTTTGTTTTTTTTAATGTAAAAGTTGCAATTTTAAATTGCATCAACTTTAACTTCCCCATTCTCTTAAATTTATCATCACACGATTACCTTTATGAAGTTAAGCTTCTTGAGTTTTTTTTTATGTAATTAAACTTAATTTGTTAAGAGGAATCTGATTTTATGTTCCTTTTATGGAAAAGTTAGTCATAAATAAATCAGCATCAGCATCATAAAGTAGTTTGATGGTGTTCTTTTCTGTTTCTCTTTCAACTCCAGCAAAGTTTTAGCCTGATCAAAATATAGTTTGAATAATTAGACTTACAGTATGAAACTTTTATCACACACCATGCATTAAATCTTTCTTATTCTTTTTAAAAGCCATTGTTTAATTGTCTTTGACTCAGTCTAGACAATACATAAAGGATCTGTTGATATGTCGATCTGCCATTCTATTTATCTATCCATCTAAAATTAAATGGATATGAAAACTATTAATTAATAACTCTCTTAATATGGCACATGTAATATGAGTATAGTCAGGAGGATTTTTAAGATGTAATGACATGTCAGAGACCAAATATATAATAATGAAGAAACCTCTATCTGCTTTCACAAACGTAAATGTCAGTGATTATTTATAATCATGAGGTTATATCCAGCCCAGACCGAAGAAATTTTAACAAAAACTTACAAGGTCATATTCCCAGTTGTTACAAACTGTTTTAGAGCACAAAATAACAAAGCAAAAACTCTTTAAAAGAAAGAATACATTTTATTTCCACATTTAGTGTAAGATTACTAGTTAATTCCAGTATCCCTCAACTAACTACTTTGAAGCAGTGCAGTATTATGACAGACTAGCTTCTGTCACCCACATAAATGAGGAAACATATCAGTAGTATTGCACTTTCCTATTACCAGTGTTTTATTTACTCCTTGTCCCTGAGATGTAATTTTCTGCTCAGCTGAAATCGGTAATTGAAATTTTGTGACCTTATCTTCACACTTTCGCTGGTCTGTAGTGTTGAGGTACCATCGGGGGCTCCTGGGACTGAGAAACATTGTGATGGAGGATACAACAGGTTTCACTTTAAATCATAACCAGTGTCTGTCCTCTCTTAATTTTTACCACGTCAAAATATTTTAAAAACAGTTTCAGCAAGTTAAGAGTAAAAATTTGTTCTGCAGGAGAATCTATAAGGGATATTATTAGGTTTCCAATAACACTTCTCTTGAAGCCTGTATATAGTGGATCCAAAAATAATTTGGCTAGTTAAGCCACACTTAAAAATGTACGAGTAACTTTGTGTTATATAACAAAATATCAAACCAATAAGCATTTATTTTAAAAACAACACAAACTATTTTCAAGCACAACATTTTACAGAACAGAAGGGTTTTTTAGATTTCAAATCACAGTGAGACCAGTTGGTCATTGCAAAATTAAAACACTTTGCACAAGTGATGTCAGCTCTAAGAAAAAAAAAGCATTATTTATTTACAGCCTCCACTCGGTTTGATATTCTGCCAGTTTTGCGCCATCTTTGAGGTTGACATAACTGTCTGAAAGTGTCCTAAACATACAATTTATTGTTTGAGGTCTTTTATGAGTGAATATATACACACTGGCTTCACCACAAAAAAAATTAATACATTCATTGTTTTGACATTGCATAACATTGTATTCCGATAAATAAGCCACCAAATGTGTGATTCTTGGCTCCAATTTTGATACCACAGCAAAAACTACAAACCTAACTAATATAAAGTTAAAACATTATTATTGAAGACAAGTGAAAATAAGAGTAAAATAAGAACAAATGATAAATTACAAGCAATAGCACAAATAGATACAACATAACAGATACAAATAAAATGAACACTGCTATAATTTGTTTAGGTTAAATACAACTGCATAGTCTTCAATGTATAAATTAAGATAAATCTTGTTAAAGCTACAAAAGATTTTCTCTGTCTTTTGTTGTTTTATTAACATTAATGGCATAGTAAGAGGCAGGTATTTTAGGCAGCTGTCACTTTAAGACCTAATGCACAGCTCCAATATAATGATACATATCCGATTTCTTTCTCAACTGCTTACATTCACTTAAGACATAACCAACTGTGTTTATGAGGATACCGAAAATTTATATTTTGACATAATTGTGTGTATTTATCTATTTATGCGCAAGAAGATGCGAAAGAGAACTCAAATCAAAATATTGATTTGTTTAAAATCACTTGAATGTTTAAATTGAAGTGCAAATGAAGACAACGCAGCAATACAACTTTCCCGAGAATATTTAAGTTTGGTCCCGGTCATTTTGGCAGTCATTATTGTCTCGTCTTAAAGCAGAACTATGGAACTTGTATAATGTATATAAGCAAAATGTAGTTATAAATGAGGAGTAATCATGATTCATCTTCCGAAACAGCGTTTTTGTCGTTTTCCGAAGTAAATACGGTACCAGCTTATAATAAGTATTATATTTGACTATGTAGCCTGGCGGGTCGTCAGCCGCTGCAAAGTAAACACGCACCTCGTGAAATCGCCATAGACTAAACTTAGAGAAGAGCTAGGTTGGAATGTTCTTCCGAGGGAGTGTGCAGGTTCTGTTGATACCGTTGATAATAGAAATATATTTAGATTATTAAATGACCGGCTTTGAAATTCCATTTTGCTTGCCTGTCATTGGTTGTCTGCCCTTACTTCATAGTGTGTGTATATGTGTAGATGTTGATAGCGTGTGAAATGTCTTGCATGTGTCAGATTTGACGTGAGTGTTTTGTCAGTGGTGTCCGGTTGTGAGATCTCAATATGAGAAGGAACAGCAGGCCTGCATGCGTCTGACAGTGACAGATGATACAGACATCTGCTGGAAGTGAGCTTATTAGACCGCAAACACTCCAGAGTCAGCGCTGACATTAATTTCAGTCAAACGCTGGCAATTCCAATATCACTGCTAAAAGTCTTATTACGATGAGTGACGGCTAGCATTTCATCATCAACCGTGAATTGTGGGAAATGAATTATTGGGGTCAAGGTGTGCAACATTTTAGATTCTGATTTTATGGATTCCAGGACATTTATATCAGGTCTGTTTGTGCTCTGGACCAATTTTTAGGTTCCCTGGCCCAATGACTAGACTAGGGATGCTGAAAGTCAAGCTTGCTACCATAATGCTGACATTCTTTGACAATTTCTGTATCTGCACTGCAAGAGAATGACGTGATAAATTAAAAAGTTCTCATTATAGTAAATTAATCTGTCTGTGCTGCAAGAGAGAGTGTCAGTAACGAATGTTTACAATGAGAGTGAGCAAAGCTAGATGTGTTCTCCCATTATAATCAACAGAACTGTCTATACCACAAGGAATGGGAGCAGTTTTGTTTCGTCATGCCATACTGACAGAACAGACTGTCTGTTAAACATATATATTTAAAATACAATTATTTGTTACAGTAATTAGATAAATTCACAAATAGATTCCATAATGCATTAAGACAATTTATGCTTTAATTTGATATGCAAATACTGTCATCACAGATTAGTGCAACGTGACAGGACATCTGCTGCATATTGACAGTCTACAATGAGCCTGTGTTCCATTTAGCAGTGAGGATTTGTGAGCAAATAGCAAAAACAACAGCAGCTTGGCAAGCGAAAACAGAAAATTTAACAAATGGACTGATTGATAAATTGCATTTTGTTTGAGAGAGCACCATTCTTAAGGATACTTTTTTTGTCTTGAAAGATAAGAAAAGGGGCTTTAAAAAAACTGGCAGCACCTATGATTGTTTTAATGAATTAGGGAATTAATATGAGGTTGATATATCATTTACATTTATGCATTTGGCAAATGCATTTATCCAAAGTATCTTACAGAAACTTTGGGGTGATTAATTTTTTTTTACAAAAATAAAGTAAAAACAGTAATAAACAGAACAATTTAAAATAACTGTTTTGTATTTGAATATTTTAAAATGTAATTTATTCCTGTGATTTTTAGCAGCCATTACTCCAGTCTTCAGTGTCACATGATCCTTCAGAAATAATTATAATTTGCTTATTTGCTGCTAAAGAAACCTTTCTTATTATTATCAATGTTAAAAAACAGCTGTGCTGCTTATTATTATTGTCAAACTGTATGCGCCTTTCCAGAGTTCTTTGTGTAATAGAAAGTTAAAAAAAAACATTTATTTGAACTGTTATAATGCGTTATGCAGTGACCGATGTAATGCATATTTTTGAATAAAAGTCGTATTGTTTAATTTTCTTGTTATAATTGATATTTAATGATGCAAAATCCTAGCTAACAAACAGCAGTAGACGACAATATCCGGAATGAGCGTAGAGGATGACTGTGTGTGTGCATATTGTGCTGAAATCATTTTCATGCAGATGGAAGTGTGCCACATAGAAAAGACTTCTAGATGTTATGGAAAAACAAATTGCTATGGGAGCAAGAAAAACATGTCCACAGGCCAGATGCTCGTGGCTCATTTTACACCTGCCCTGTGAACAAACTCTACGTAACGACTGGTGTCCCACATGGTGGCTCACTCAGTATTTCACAATTACTGTATTTTTATTTATTTATTTTCATCTATGCAGCAGTGTGCAGATTAGTTTAAACATTCAGTCAACAGTTGAATATAAAAGTATAGAACACCTGCTACCAGGGAATCAATAAACTCAGGTCTTTAATGTGACTTAATCACAAATTGACCATATTGCCTTTCGTACTGTGACAACAGTTCATTAAGTGATGTTATTGTAATAAAAGCGTGTTTTTGTAATCTTTACAAGTAAGGACATCTTTTCATGTCGACTTTAAAATTGTTTTATCATTCTGACGGCAACCATTCACTGCAGAGGATCCATTTGTGAGCAAGTGATGTAATGCTAAAATTCTCCAAAGTCTGTACTGATTAAGAAATTAATTATCTACATCTGTGGATGACCGGAGATGAATTTTAATTTTTTTTTTTATTTTTGGTGAACTATCATTTATGTGGAGACAAAAGATCAGATTACTTACTTCCAAATTAAGGAAACAGAGTATGAGGCAAGACTCTAATAAAACTGCAAAAATGCCAGCCTAAAGTTGGAGTCCTTATGAGAAAGGTGGATGAGATGATCAGATGATGTTTTGCTGATACAGTCACTCAGGGTTAAAGTTGTCTTCATGCGACTGTGCTCTTGTCAAAAGAAATCTCCTGTGTTCAGGGAGTGCGATTCAATGTATAGTAAGGATGCGAAACTATAGCGAGGGTTCCCGGAACTAAAAGTTAATGTGTGGGAACGGCTTATAGTACCTTCCACATCAAACAGTTTGTAGAGGAACATTGCAGATACTTCTGGAGTGTCTCTTCCAATCCACAAAGTGCTAATATACCTGGGTCAGAAATGCAGATCCACTGAAATTGATGGACATGCCCCAAATATTTAAAAATGAGGGGAAGTGGGATTTTGTGTGTGTGTGTGTGTGAAATTCCTGTTTCCTTGTTATCAAGATATTTGATATCTTTCACAACATTCTAGTTATAGGTTTAGTGTCTCTGCAGACAAACTCTAGCTGTCAGATTTCTATATTCACGGTCTCAGATGATGCTGTTGTTGAATGTGTAGCTAAGATGAAGTGGCTTTCATGGAAGAAAAAAAATAAAATAAGCTGTGAAAACGTTGAATGTGTTGAAAACCTTCTCAGCAACTCTAAAACTAAGTGAAGGTACCAGTTCTCGGTAATTGAAAGAAAGCTGAAATAAAAAAATATAAATAATAGATGACCAAAAACTTCAACAAAAATTAGAAATGTTGCCTTGGAAATTAGCTGAAATAAATGTAAAGTTAGACAAAAACAAAAAGTAATACAAATGACAAAATCACATACAATTATTGAAACCTACACTAAAATTAAACAGAAAACAGAATAAACACAAATAAAATATGTGACCCTGGACCACAAAACGAGTCTTAAGTCGCTTGGGTATATTTTTTAGCAATAGCCAAAAATACATTGTATCTGTCAAAAATATTGATTTTTCTTTTATGCCAAAAATCCTTAGGATGTTAGGTAAAGATCATGTTCCATGAAGATATTTAGTAAATTTCCTACTGTAAATATATCAAAACGTAATTTTTGATTAGTAATATCCATTGCTAAGAACTTCATTTGGACAAACTTAAAGGCGATTTTCTCAATATTTAGAATTTTTGCACCCTCAGATTCCAGATTTTCAAATTGTCGTATCTCAGCCAAATATCCATATATCCAAATATCCAAACCATACATCAATGGAAAGCTTATTCATTCAGCTTTCAGATGATGTGTAAATCTCAATTTCGAAATATTGACCCTTATGACTGGTTTTGTGGTCCAGGGTCAGGCCATAAATGAAAATTAAAGCTATGTATATAATAGATAAAAGCGTAACTCAAAATATTAAAACTATAAGTATACAATATAAAGAGGTAGATGTGGTACCTGGCTCCTGGCATGCTTCATCACTCTCTCCTCTCCACCAATAAGCTGGTGTTTGGTGGGCGTTCTGGCGCACTATGGCTGTCGTCGCATTTTCCAGGTGGATGCTGCACACTGGTGGAGGATGAGAAGACCCCCCTTCACAAAGTAAAGTGCTTTGAGTGCCTAGAAAAACGCTATATAAATGTAATGAATTATTAATATTATTACTATATAAATAGATGCTAGAAAGTAACGATGGACAAGAACAGAGTTGTCTAATGTTACATTGGTTGATTCATTATTTAAAATGCGTAAGCAGTTTGTTTATGTTTGAGTTACTATATCTTGTGCATTATTTATTCCTGTTCCTTTACATTTGTAACATTTAATAGAAGCGCTAAGAGAAGTTGAAGGCAGACTGTGTGTATGGTGAGAGGAAAGAAAGAAAATGCCCCTGAAAATCAATTCCAAAGAGGCAAATAATGTGAATGTCACTTGTTTTGACTGCAGTGTTTTGTTGAAGTGTGTGTGTTTGTAATGTTGTGTCTATGATGTCAAAGAGAATGGAATATTATTATTGGCTGCCTCACTATGTGCTAAAAAAGGATTTATGTATGGAAGGGCGATTCGTCTTGACACACGGTTTCAAATGAATGGCAATTAAATTTACAGCCAGGGGTGCCCAAACTCCTGTGAACTGGAGGGCCGGGTCCTGAAGAGTTAGCTCCAAACCAATTAAACACACCTGAACAGTACAGTCAAGCTCTAACTAGCATACTAGAACTTGAAGGCAGGTGTGTTGAGGCACAGTTGGAGCTAAACTCTGCAAGACACGACGGACCCTACGGACGCGTTGGGCACCCTGATTTAAATCAAGCTGTTTTAAGAGTCCGGGTCATTGCCTTTGTGAGAGCCTTTGAAATATTTTCCTTAGCGGGTTGTCACCAAGAGGTGATTTGATTTTCCCAGGTAATTAAATTATAGTGGTGCCGTCCTGAAAACACCGTCCTCTGAGGGTGGCACAATGTGAAGGAGAGAAACATACTGAGAAAGAATGTAGCGTTGTGATAAAGATGCACGATAGTAAGAGACCAGAAAAAAAGGTTTAAATCGTTTGTTTGAATTGATATATACATTTCATATGCAAGCCACTCAGTGTTATAAAAATAATATGCCCAAAATAAAAATGGTCATCATTTTTTGGCCCTCATTTTGTTGAAAACCTGTATGGTACCATAGGAGATTTCTAGCTAAATGTTCAAGTTGCTCTTTTCATTTCAAGTCAATTATATTTGTTATAGTACTTTTCGCAATACAATACTCAAGCTGCTTTATAGAAAATCATGATGTTAATGTTTATAATACCTTTATGTCTTCTATCTTTATATCTTTATTCTTATAGTTTACTTATAATTTATCAGATTAGAGTTGGGCAATAAAGTTCACATTTTGCAACGATATAAACAATATAGTTCGACAATATATTTCTATACAGTAAATTGCTTTACGTGAATGTACTGTATGTGTCCGGGTAAAGCTGGGTGTACTACATATCTAAAAGATGACAGAATTGTCATTTTTTATGCAAATTAATTCTGTGTGCTTTTATGTTTTCGACAAGAAAAAAAAAAGTTTAACCACTTTTTTTTATTTGATATGAACTATTATTTGTTCAATCTCCAGTTCTGCAGGAAAAATAGGCTGTTTGAACATCAATAAAGTCTGAACATACAACAAAGTGCAGCTGGGGGCTAACTGCACGCAGACACATGAACTTTAATAAACCCTGAAATCTGAAAGCATGTACGATCAATATGGCAATCGTTTACTGATACCCACAGGCAAAAAAAATTGTGATTAATGTTCCTTTCCTCCAAAGCAGCATCCTTCAGCAGCAATATGGGACACCAGTTTATAGAATAATGTAATTGTGACTTGACCATGGACCAGTTGAACATCTGCTAAATTTTCTTGTCATCTGTCTGTCTGTCTGTCTGTATGTATATGTCTTCTGGTCAGGGTTCTTCTATGCTGTCTGTCTGTTATCTATCTATCTGTTATTCTATCTATCTGTCTGTCTGTCTGTCATTCTATCTATCTTGTCTCGTTCTGTCTATCGTTTCATTGATTATTATTCTATCTGTTATTGTTCTGTCTTTGTCGTATCTATCTGTCTGTCTGTCATTCTATTTTCTGTTTGCATTACATCTTGTTTGTTTTTTTGAGATTTTTGTTGTCTCGTTCTGTCTATCGTTTCATTGATTATTACTTTATCTGTTATTGTTATGTCTTTGTCGTTTCTATCTATCTATCTATCTATCTATCTATCTATCTATCTATTTAATCTGACCATTTCTATCTATCTATCCATCCATCCATCATCTATCTATCTGTCTGTCTGTCTGTCTGTCTGTCTGTCTGTCTGTCGTCTGTATGCGTCTGTCTCTGTGTTCGTCTGTCTGTAGTTCTGTCGGTCTGGGGTTATACGGTCTGTCTTTCGGGTTTCCTTTTTTCTTTGTCTATCCTGTCTGTAGTTCATTGATTATTCTAATCTAGTCTGTCTGTCTGTCGGTGTCCGTTCTATCTATTTTTCTATCTATCTATCTTTCTATCTATTGTTCTATCATTCTGTCATTAAATCTTTTGCAGCTGGACATAGACTTGTCAATATTTTCATGTCACAAAAAAATAATACTCAGAAACATTTATAGTTTGAAATTGAAAATAGTCATTATCAAGTGTATTCACAAATGTGCACAGTACAGACTTCATTTCTCACCATTTCACAGGAAAATCACAATTCTTTCGTTTTACATATATGCTTTTATAGTTTCTATTTAACATATTTTTTCATAATAAATATATAATTTCTAGCCCACAGCGTGTATTGACCATAAAATATTTTGTAATCCATTTGTAGTTGAAATTGCATTCCATTTCATGGACAGCAAGACTGATATTTGCGTTTACATGATCAGCGAAAGGCTAAAGACTGAGATGAGGTGAAACAAGAACTGATACACTTTAACAGCCTGAGTTTGTTCTCAAAGATCTGAGTACTCCATACTTCACATCAAATGAATCACCCTTTTGTGTCTGTAGTGTCCTTTGTCCTGATGCTTTGTGTTTCTGAAGTAGCTTTCTGATATTTTTTCGCAAAACCATGTCCAAACGGGTTCCTGTTATCCTGAGTTCTTTTATACTGTAGCCAACAGCACTGCAAAAAAAATATTTTATTCATCAGTATTTTTGTCTTTTTTCCCACTAAATACTGTATCAGAACTTGTCTTTCAAGTCAATTCATCTTGTAAGGATGTTTAGACATTTTTACTGGAACCAAGACGGGATCACCTTACAGAAAAAACAGCTATTCAAGTAGTCTAGCTACCTCTAGAAAAGACGTTATTTCTTTATAACTTTCAACACAGAGCATTCATGGGGTTTAAACATAAATACGTATATTCAAACGGCTGTTAACAGAGGTTTTGTAAAAAGCCAACGGTGTTCAGGATTTTTTTTTTTGTAAGTCAATAGCAGAGTGATCAGGGAAAAAGGGGGGAAGAGGAGGAAGGGGAGGGGAGAAGCAGACAGCAGAAATCTAGTCAAGTAAAATACTACAGCAATATAGACCCCGGACTAGCAGTTGACGCCAGGGTTGAAACTAACAATATTTTTGTGTACCGATTATTTACAACAAGAGTGTTTTTTTTTTTTTTTTGCATCAACCCAATAACAGATGTGAAGATTTAAAAAACTGTCTGGCGCATTGGCGTCTACCGTTAAAGTAATCGGATTAGGCAATAAATGCACACTATTTTCTGACCAAGGCCCATTTATAAGAGAGCCACTATGATTTGATGCAGTAAATCCCTGGATATTTGATTTACATGACGAACAACTGGATTTATAAAGACCGAAACTGCTGTTGTGAAATGTTCGGCTTAGATCCGTGTTTGTAGTGCCCCCATTTTTTGCGCTGAATTCGATGACTCTAGGTGAATTGCGAATTAGTTCCTGAATAAATGAAGTGAGAAGCGTTTAATTCACGATAGAAAATTGATATTAAATTCGACACCTTTTTTTTATTTTCCGAAAACAATTTAAAAATCGCAAAAGAAAACCCAACAGAAGAGTTAAGGATAAACAGGACGTTTAATGTCAGAGTAACACATTTTGTTGAAAGTTTTTTTTGAAACCAGACTTTGGATGTGCAACGTGAAAGGGATAGTTCACCCAAAAATGAAATTGTGATGTTTATCTGCTTACCCCCAGCAGGGCATCCAAGATGTAGGTGATTGTTTCTTCAGTAGAACAACCGGAGAGATTTTTTAACTCAAAACGTTGCAGTCTATCAGTCGTATAATGCATGGCAATGGACGCGCGCACGGCATCCGGTGCGTGAGGTGTGTAAGCGCTCTGGCGTAGTTTACGCAAGTGCCCGGAAAGGAGTACTTCCTCAGGCACTCATCGCTTATCCGGATTGTTCAAACCGACTTAAAACTAAAAGAGTACTTTCTCTCGCACAAACTCATTCGGGAGTGGTGAATTTCCACGTATTCTCAACTTCTGAGCCTGCTCGCCTGAAGTTATGGATGATTGCTCTTCGGCTGGATATCAACACACCCATTAACGTAAGCTACGCCAGAGCGCGAGCAATACACCCTAACGAGCGAACCGGGATGGCGTGCGTGCAATCAAAGCAGTTGGAAATAGTGGGGTAGAGTATGAAGCGTGTAGAAAAATGAAGATACATACTGTTAGGGTTCTGGCACAAACCGATCACGAGCCGCAGGGTTTAATTTGGATTTATCTGTGCATGGTTTTTTTTACTCGCTCAATAGTGATTTGTTAGCCATTGCCATCGTTGATATGCTGATAGAATGCAAACGGTGGACGTAAAATCTTTGTTTGTGTTCTACTGAAGAAACAAAGTCACCTACAACTTGGATGCCCCGGGGGTAAGCAGCATAAACATAATGTTCATTTTTGGGTGAACTATCCCTTTAATGTACTCAATGAATGAATCTAAGGATATTTGTGGGCTTTCTGAAGGAAATAAAGTAGGATGGAACTTTTATATGAATTGTAGGAACATTTAGGAAATGTCTTTATAAATGAGGCCTTAGGCCTGTTTTAGTTTAGTAGCTACCATATATTCTAAGATAACAAGAAAAACACCACAATTGTATTTTTATGCCTCATCAAAAAAAAAAAGAGCATTCATACTTGAAACAGCAGGCACTGAGCTCTGGTTTTACAGGCAGTCATTTTGGCATAGTTTTAGATAAAGCTCAGACTGGTTCACATATTTATGTCCATGTGAATCATCCATGATTGAGTCAGGGTGAAAAATGCCAACTCCATTGTGCCTGGACTCCTTTTAATGGCATATTCCATTTGACATCAGTATTTAAGCAGCATCACAGCTCTATAGGAATGTTCTGCCCTATGCGACACTGACTGTGGTGTGAATAAACAGGATGTGCGTTTAGTCTGTGGTAACAGTGCTGAAATATTGTTTTTGACCACAGCTGACAGAGATTTCACACAAAGGCAGTTGAATTGAATCCTCATTGGCAGCATTCACACACAAGTGAGACACGTACTCAACAAAGTCACTGGAAAAAGGTTGATGATCTCCTTCTGTCACCGGCATGCCAAAGCAAACAACCAAAGCAGCAATATCTCTTTTGAAGAGCAGAGAAAATGACAGGCCACTGCATATAAGAGTTTGAAAGGCAAAAATAAAAGTTGCAGGACCGTTGCATGTCTGTTCAGGCTGGTGTGCTCATGTTACATGTTGAATATCACTGGACTGATCATAGACATCCTTTTTCTTTACACTCGTGTAAGGATGGACGATATTCCCAAAGTAGATCGATTTTTAAGCTTTTGATTGTGAATAAAAACATAACAGACTTGAGATTTGAGGAACCTCAGATAGTGTAGGTGAACGATTCCTGTGGCCAAAGAAGACGTCTTTTCTTATGAGTTCACAATTAGTTTGTGCAGTTCTGTAAGTTTCTGAAACGCTCTGATTCTCCTGTTTCAGATGCAGTACTTCCAGTTCTTCATTGCTGATGTTGTTTCAAGCTGAAAGAAAATAAATAATCAATAATCATATCATATATTTATATCATGGCCAGTTTACTAACTCAAGTACATTTCAGTAGAATTACATCAATGCAAATACACAGTGTGATTAGAGGTAGAAATATTGTGACTTTTCTTGGAATTTTCATCTTGATAGTTAAAAAAATCCTCCATAAAATACCTTCAATTGAAACACAGTAAAACCTGCCAAGCTTGAGGAGAGTGTGAGATTGTTTCAGGATGGATATTTCTTGGCGTGCATGTAATGACACGGTGTAAATATTTACTCTCATCTATCTAATCCATCACAGAAGATAAACGGTTCCAATGAATATTTCCCTTTCTTTCTTCAAGCATCAATTCGCACGCACAGAGACACCTCAGGAGAAATGCACAAGACTAATTCTACCCACTAGGGCTGTCCGTATTAAAATCCAGAGCCTCAGCTCTGTCCTCAAGCCTGTAACAATGACACAGCTGAACACCTGGGGAAGCTTCAGTCTCTAGGGAGGTCATTCTCAGCACCCTTGCCCAGACAGGACTGAAAATAAATCTGCTCATCTGCTAGTTTGCCTGTACAATAACCTTCCCAGACCTGGAGTCTGGCAAACCCACCGGTCTTATAATCCTTATCGAAGTCGTACCGCAGAAGACTGACTGACTAAAGAGATTATGCAAATCAGGTAATTGTGCAAACACACCCACAAAATAAATGCTGATAGCAATTTTTCCTCTCAGTAATAATGTGTAAAATAATGCCTTTAGCTTGTCACTGCGGTAGTAGTACCCTCAGATGTACACGTTTGCACTTTATCTGTTCCTCTAAAAGTAGCAAATTAGTATAAGGCAGGGTTTTTATTAAACTATGAGCTGCATGAGGGTAAATGTAAAAGAAAGCGTACTTGTTTTCTTTTCTATTTACCCCCATAGTTTTTGTATACTTGTAGTTGTAAAATTGTACAAATATTGTAAAATTAAAAACAAAAGTTTTTGGAAATAAAAAGTTTGTAAAAAATGCATAAAAATATTTATAAAGATGTCTATACATCAAACTGTACAGATAATATTTTGGTAATATAATGTCACACTTACTATTTTTTTTCTCAGTATTAATGTGTCTTAAAATATTTGACTGCCTTTATATTTTAGGATAGGAGGCCTTTGCAGGAGGATCATCGTATCAGAGGATCCTTCACATCAAGAAGTTTAAGAACCCCTGCCTTAAGGTACTACTATGCACCCTTAAGGTAACAACGTGCAGTCTTTATGGGCTGATAAAGTATAAATGTGTATGTTTGAGGGAACTGCCCCAGTTGTTTGTTTGTCTACAGTTTATCCATTATTCTCTATCACTTGATTCTAATTTGGCATCATCATTTTAAATTGATGCTGCCAAGATTGGTAGAAAAAGTACACGTGTCTCTTTTAACATACTGTTTACCGTCAGCCTTTTAATATGTTATCAGAATGTGTTGCATTATATATTGAGGCCTATTTGCATATATATTAGGCATGTTTGCAGTAAGCAATGTAGTAACTTGATACTGCATGGTGCAGTGCTATACCAGCATATACACAGAGCTTGGATAAGATGGAATGCAGGTGCCATGTAAATTAGATGAATGAGTTTGGTGTTGAAATACTGCATGCTAAAGTGGCAGAACTGTTTAGTCAAGTCGCCCACAGAGTTTCGGCCCCATACCTAACCTAGTTTCTTTGATGGCTCATAAACAAAGACCTATCTTCAATCATTCTGACAGAAATACAGATTTTAATAGAACCAGCAATAGAAAGAACCTTTAACTTTCTGCACCTCACTCATCCAGACGTTTATTTGCACCCACCCCCCCCTCCTTTGGATTATTTCTTATTTCCTCCCAGACATAAGAAATAATTGTCAAACATCTGAGCTTAGTAAGGCAACGGGAGACCACAATGTAAGTGTTTAGATTTGGTTCTATAATAATATTTCCAATATCTGTACTTGTCACAGTTTCACGTCTGTTTAGTTTCTTTACATTTTGGGTTTAATAATCCAAAAGAGGATGGATATACCTGCTGTTCACCTGCTCCACCCAGAGCAGAGGGATCAGTCCCTCGATGACCACACATGGCACTTTTTAGATCTGGTGTACCTGACACACTATCCATTTGAATGCACGCCTCCCCATGTACAGTCCTCGGGGGGCCTTTGCCGCATTGTGGAGTCAGTACTGGCAAGCAGCAGATCTCTTTTCACCATTTACCCAGTGGAGGAAGACCCCACCAGCCCTACTCCAGACCCAGAGCCCAGCCAGTTGCCTTCCACACCCCTAATGGACAAAATTCCTGAGCCCAGCGCAGACAAAGAGCTCGAGCCTGTGCCTGTGACAGTCATTGCTCCGTAGCTCATGTTCAACGAAAAGTCTGACCATGTGTGTGAGCCAGAAACACTGTACGCCACAGAGGGTATTCTTGTGGAGTTTGAGCGAATTAATTGGAGCACAGCCCATACTCCTCCTGCTGAGGAGGAGTTACATTTTGGCCTCTGTACTATTTTATGAGGATTTAGTAGGGGCAATTCCCCAAAACCTTCCTTCCCCACTGGTTCCGTCCAGCCCTGAATCTCCTGTGACTCCAGTGGTCCCGCTCAGCTCAGAGTCTTCTTTATTGTTGAATTCCTCCTCCTGTTACTAAGCTTCCCAGATCTTCAGCTAGGGCTTCATTCACCCCGACCATTCTGCTCCTCCTTGGCTCCACACACCAATAGCTCCAATGAGATCTGTCAGTTATCAGACACCACCGGGCTTCACCTTGTTTAGTTGTTGACCTCCACCCTGAACTAACACTCCCCTGGCTATGCCACGTCCCTCCATCCCTTTGGTTCTGACAGGCTCCTCTTTCCCTCCAGCTCCACTTTGGTCCTTACTTCCTCTGGATCTGCCCTGGCCTGGCTGCAGCTCTGGCTCAGGCATCCAGGCCTCCAGTGTCACCCTGCGTCTTTGCCTCCTCAGTTTTGCATTGGTCACCACCAACCCTGGCTCCACTTCAATTGGGCAGATTCCAGTATCCACCCTGGCTTCTCCCTCCATCAGTTCTGCCATGGGACTTCATCCTGGCTGTGCTCTGGGTCTTTCTGCTCTCTTCCCCCCAACCCTGTAATCTCCTGTGGTTCCCAGCACTTTGCCAGCTAATCATTCACTAATTATTCATTAGTTTCCATGGTTTTAGTTCTCTGTGCTCCCATTCTTATCATGTAATGGTTACTGATATGATTACCTCATTATTGATTCCTTTCACCTGTGTCCCATCTTGTTTCCTTTGGTAGTTCTGTGTATTTAAGCCCTTGGTTTTCCTCAGTTCCTTGTCCTGCATTAACATTGCTTATTTTGGTTAGTGTTGCTTTATTCCTGTTCCTGTATTCTCCTGAGAGTTAATTTGCTAAAGACTATATAGCATATTCTCTGTTCACTTCTCGTGCTGCCGCTGACTGATATATGAATTGTGCATATAACAGCGCTTCCGCCAGCGCGCCATCACGATAAATATACACTGTGTACTGTATACTGTATACACAGAATTACAGTATTTAAGTAGGCTATTCACGCAAACATAATCGGTTATGTCTTAAGTGAACATTTGGAGAACTGCTGGGGAAAAACATCTGATGTGTAACATTATATTAGATCTTATTACTATATTTAATCTAACAATAGGCCTATAAGAAAAGTTCGCTGATCTTGATTGATCTGCTTTTGCAGTTTTAATAATCAATTTATTTGTAATGAACACACTGAATGAACAGTGTTCTCTTCCACCTTCAGTACCTACAACTGGGATGCCCTCAAGCAAGGCACTGAACCAACAATTGCTCACTGGGTGCACAGCAAAAAAAAACAACAACAACAACAACAAAACAAATAAATATGTGGAAAAATAATTATATTTAACCCTCATTCTGCACTTCTCTCAGAAACAGGCTGTTTTTAAGGGGTGTGTCCCTTAAGGCTTCTCAGGAATCAGCCACTGTTATTATTGGCTAACATCATTGCATAGGAAACAGTATCATTAGGGCCTTTCGCACCGCTTTAGTTCCAAAACTAAATGTACAGTACTAAAGTACTGGGACGATTTGGCGCAAACTATTTCCCAGTACAATTTAAAGGGTTGCATTCGCACCGACAGTGTGTACTAGGAAATGACGTAAGCCGGTCGACAGCGACGTCATTTGTGCGCGGCGTTCAACAACAGAAACAAAAAAGAACAACGTTAACAACAGGAGGATGGAGGACGCTGTGATCGGAGCTGTGTTTTTGTTGTCTCGCGGATTTCACAATAATGGACATGGAATGTCGACGTATACGTAAAGCGATTGAAAGAACGGAAAGGAGGACTAAGAATCTCCAACAACAACTGGCAGTGCTTCATTTGCTACAAGTGCCTGCACTTCAGTGTCCGTCCATCTATCACTGTTCTCCATACTTGCGAAATAATTTGACACAATGTTTACAGTATGTTTACATGGCATTTTAAATCATGGTGGGTGAGGGCGTTTTCGTACGCGTTTGGCCAATCAATGTCTACTTACGTCACAGGTAGTACCAGATGTGCTGGTTAGACCCTGCTCCGGAGTAGGAGCTAATTTGGTTCTCGAAAAAGGCAGTCCGGTACTAAAATCGCACCCAGTTCCGGCGGTGCGAAAACGCCAAAAAGTGGGTTGTTCCACAATTAATTCTGGTACTATGAAAAGGTTCCCGCGGTGCGAAAGTTTTTGACAACATTATCCAAATAAAACGGTAATTTCAAGACAAAGCATTATGAAATAATTTACTTACAATGTGATGCAGCTGCAGTCAGATCTAGTACCGCTTCATCTTTCAACAAATGTTTTTTTTTTTTTTTTTTTTGTGAACGCTCCATGACACTGTGCCTCATTTACAAAGCAAAATGCTCAGATCGATTCTCTTACACAATCCCAGATGCCATTAAAAATTAAACGATCCACTTGTTCCTTACTCTGGGATTCTTCTGATATCTGTACAAAGATGTGAATGAGCTGTTTAAACCAAATGCGTCAAAGCAAACGTTCTTTCACTCCATTTGTCCAATTGACGACAGACAATCGGTTGGGGCTAGGTGACATCACCTTGCCCCATTAGATCAAAAACTAGCTATTTTTTGGAGCTTGATTAAATAAATGCTTTGATTATAATGAGGAGGACGTCTTAAGCTATGAAACTTGCAGTATATATAAAAACAAATAAAAAATGTGGGCTGTCAGTCAATTAAAATTTTTAATCTAATTAATTACACGATGTTTCGATTAATTAATCTAATTAATCGCAAATTACATTTGGCTGTGAAAATACCCCCAAAAGATTATTTAATGCTATTTTTGTGTTAAATGAGAAAGTATTAAGTAGACATTACAAATAGTATCTTTAGAAATAAATATTTTATTTGATTCAAAAAAAGAAAAAGAAAATACACGTTTAGGCTACAACAGCCTAACATAAACCTTTGGAACACAAAAGAAGATAATTTGAGAAACATCAAAGTTTTTTTTCATTCATGCAATGGAAGTCATGGTAACCAAAAAACAGCTTTGTTACAGTCTTCAAAATAACTTATTTTATGTTCAACAAAGGAAGGTAAGTCATTTAGGTTTGAGTAAATCATGATGTCATAAAATTTGTTTGGGTGAACTATCCCTTTAAAGTTTTATTTTTTTCCTTTTATCCCGCTTTTTTAATGAAATAATAGGCTACTCTAAATAAGAAACTAAAACTGCCAGCAGGTGGCGGTAAATGTCTTTGAGTCATTCATTCGATTCGTTCAAACGGCTGATTCATTAAGGAATTAAGTAAACGGCTCTCTCTCTTTGAATGGGCTTTTGAATCATTGGTTCACACGATTCGTTCAAAACGCGGATTCATTCAGAAACTAAACACCGCTGTGTTGCTTGGAGATGCACAACAGTTCTGCTGTGGCTTTATAGGTAATATTTTTGTTGGCTAAACTGAGCAAAAACAGACAATATTGTGTTTAAAATATAACACAATATTAATGTCTTATTTACTGAACTGTTGTGTAAAAACACATTTAAACTCGTGATATTCAGGACAAAATCAGCACTCGTGTGATATTGCTCTCGCTGCTCGTGTGGGGATATAAATTATAAATATGAGACAAACTCATACAGGGGCATTTTTTGCCCCAATATATTTAATTTTAGGGCATAACTGCATTTATGTTGTTGTTGCCCTGCATCATATTTGTCAGCAGTCCACTGTATGAAATGTAAGATGACGTACAGGTCTGGGGGCAGGGCCAGTGCGTTAACTGCGTTAAAATATTTTAATCGCATTATTTTTTCATAACTAATAAAGTTAACGCGTTAAACTGACAGCCCATAATATAATATAATATACAAAAACTAATTATTATACTTTGATCGACCAAAATGGGAAAAATAAATGTTTTGTATTTAGTAATAAATGTTCAGTATTTCTGAGACATTATTGTGAGTTTCTCAGATCCCAAAATAGGGGTCATTCAGATCCCAAACAGAGCATCACTATGATTTTTTTTAAAAGCAAAGGAACATACAATAATTTTTAACTCTATCAGGTGTAACTGAACTAAATATAAAGTGGTTTAATTATTCTGTTTATTTCAAACAGGGCTCCAGAGGTGTCCTACCAGCAGAATACACTAATTTCTCAATGTAACATGGCTTGCTCCTGCTCTCTTAAGCACTGGGATCCCATATGCTCCGCCAGCAATGGCTTGACCTATGCCTCCCCGTGCCTCGCTGGCTGCCAAACCTCCACTGGAGTTGGCAAGGAGATGGTAAGCTATTCCCACTTTTCCAGACCTTTACCTGCCTGTTGCTCAATCTGTTTTACCCACAGACTTCTATGCTTCTATACCTTTTTGTTGTTGTTTCAATTGTATACAACATCCATGTATACCTACAGTGACACATTTGTGTAGAAAAACTCAAACGTCAAAAGTGAAACTGCTGTCGTAATATTTACCCCTGTGAAACAAATTTTAGCCATACATATTATTTGTTCAATTAACAGAAAAGTCAATTCACAGAGGCAGAGAAACTAATTAAATTTCGAAATGTCCTAGCAATTTTCTGTTGTTTTAAATTGTATTTTTATTATTTTAAGCTGAGCCACACATTGTATACAAACATGCCAAATTTGAATATTAGTACTAGCAATGCTAGTGCTTGTATTGCTTATTTACACCACTAGTGAAAATGCTTCTATTTTGCCAAATTTGATTTTTATTTTTCATTCAACATTTTGAGTGAAAAAATGTACTGAAAAAATATGTATGTAATATGTATATATGTAATGAGACGTCAAAACCAGAGTGAAGGATACCCACCCTTCCCTTCCCCCCACCCCCCCCCATCTGCAGCTTTATTGAAATCGTAATCAAAAAGGCAAGGTCAGACACCAGTAAACACAACAGAGGAGAGAAGCCAAATCGTAGTCAGGGACGTGCAAAAGGGTTGGGGCAGGCAGCAAACAAACAGTAGTCAAAGAACAATAGCAAGAGTTCGGGAATCAACAGAGAGGCCAGACATGGGAAGAAACGCTCAGAAATGTACACCGGGGCAATACAAGACTTCGCAATGAGGGAGAGTCTGAGAGCTGGTTAAATAGTCCACTTAACGAGAGTCAGGTGCAGGAGCAATCAGAGCCAGGTATGTGAGTGTGTGTGTGTAGTCCGGATAAAGTTCAAAACTCGGGAGAGGGCTCCCTCTGGTGGTGAGCGGGAGGCACGGCGGGAGTCTCGTTCGTGACAGAGCCCCCCCCTGTGAGTGGCTCCTGACGCGAGGAGGCAGGCGACGCCGGGGTCTTCTGCGTGGTCGAGGGGCCGGCTTATCTGGGTGCTTCCTATGAAACTCGTTGGTGAGTGTGGGGTCGAGGATGTCCTTAGCATTGACCCAGGAACGCTCCTCCAGACCGTACCCCTCCCAGTCCGTTAGATATTGGAGGGTGCCACCGCGACGTCTGGAATCGAGTAGTTCTCGAACCTGGTAAATCTCCTCGCCGTCCATCATGATGGGTGGAGGGCCCTGGTCACTGGTCTGCTCCTCCTCCTCCTCCGCTCTCGGACCACCAGCGGGTTTGAGAAGTGAAATATGAAAAGTGGGAGAAATGCGATAATTAGCGGGTAATGCCAAATGGAAGGAAACCTGTGTAATTTGTTTAATAATTTGGAAGGGACCCACATACCTGGGACTGAACTTTCTGCATGGGAGTCAGAGGCGGAGATCTCAGGTAGACAACGAGACCCATTGCCCTGGAGTGTATTCAGGATTGGGGCGACGGTGACGATCAGCTTGCGACTTTTGTCTTCTAACAGCATGTAGTAAGTGTATGTGAGCTTGATTCCAGATGTTCTCGCTCCTCTGGAGCCAGTCTTTGACAGCAGGTACTTCGGTGGGTTCTCCTGACCATGGAAATAATGGTGGTTGGAAACCCATTATACATTGAAATGGAGTGAGTCCAGTAGAGGGTTTTTGTAGTGAATTTTGAACGTACTCTGCCCACATGAGGTAACGGCTCCAGTCAGTCTGATTCTGTTGGCAGTATGATCTGAGGAATCGTGTGATCTCCTGATTGAGTCGTTCCGTCTGGCCATTAGATTGTGGATGATATCCTGAGGTGAGGCTGATGTTGACATTTAGTTTTTGAAAGAAAGCGGACCATACTCTGGAGGTGAATTGGGGACCTCGATCCGACACGATGTCCTCAGGGAGCCCATAGAAGCGAAACACAAAGTTGCATAGGGATTCAGCTGTTTCAAAAGCTATGGGTAGTTTGGGGAGAGGAATTAAACGACAGGCCTTGGAAAAACGGTCTATGACGGTGAGTATTGTGGTGTTGTTATTGGACTTGGGGAGGTCAGTGATAAAGTCAATAGCCAGATGGGACCATGGTCTGTGGGGAACTAGTAAGGGGTGCAACAAGCCGGATGGTAGGTGTCTGGGGGATTTACTTTCGTTACAGGTGATGCAACCGTGGATAAAGTCTATAGTGTCAGTCCTCATGGTTGGCCACCAGAATTTGTTCTGGAGGAGATGGAGAGTGGCCGTAATGCCAGGATGACCAGAGCTGAGCCCCGAGTGAACGTGTTGCATGACCCTTTCACGGAGTTCCTGAGGAACAAAGATCTTATCGGGAGGGCATTCGGGAGGGGAGAGTTCTTGTGAATTGGCCTGTTCAAGCTCTGTCATGATGTCCCACTGGACAGGGGCCACAATCAATGATTCAGGGAGAAGACTTTCCTCAGAGTTACTGGGATCTAGGCAGTCGTGTTGACGTGACAAAGCATCCACCTTGGTATTCCTGGAACCAGGTCGATATGTGACCGAGAAATCGAAGCGTGTAAAGAATAGCGCCCATCGGGCCTGTCTGGGGTTTAGTCTTTTAGCAGATCGTAGATATTCCAGATTCTTGTGATCCGTCAGGACAACAAAGGGGTGCTTAGATCCCTCTAGCCAGTGTCGCCATTCCTCCATAGCTGCCTTCATAGCCAACAATTCCCGGTTACCAACATCATAGTTTTGTTCAGCAGAACTGAGCTTGCGAGAAAAGTAGGCACAAGGGTGAAGCTTAGGTGGAGTACCATGCCGCTGTGAGAGGATGGCATCCACCTCGACTATGAATGGGATTTCAGGATCAGGGTGATGAAGAATGGTAGCAGATGTGAAGCGTTATTTGAGTTCCTTGAAGGTCTCTAGTGCTGAGGTAGACCATATGAGATGTGCAGATCTTCTCTTTGTCATGGAGGTTAGAGGAGCAGCTACGGAGCTGAAGTTTCTGATGAAGCGGCGGTAGAAATTTGCAAATCCTAAGAAACGTTGTAATTCTTTTAGTGTCGCTGGTTGTGGCCAGTCGAGAACTGCTCTGACCTTCTTCTCATCCATTGCCACTCCCTCCTGACTGATGATGTAACCCAGGAATGATGTACCAGTCTGGTGAAATTCACATTTCTCAGCTTTGGCATACAGCTGATGGTGGATGAGTCTTTGTAACACTGACCTCACGTGTTGTACGTGTTCCTCATATGTGTTGGAGTAGATAAGGATGTCATCGATGTAAACGATTACCCAACAATCCAGCATGTCCCGGAAGACATCATTGATGAAGGATTGTAACACTGAAGGACTGTTAGCAAGGCCGAAAGGAATAACGGAATATTCATAGTGCCCAGTACAGGTGGAGAAGGCTGTCTTCCACTCATCACCCTTTCTGATGCGGATGAGATTGTAAGCATCGCGGAGATCTAACTTGGTGAAGTAGTTGGCCTTGCGAAGTTGCTCCAGAGCAGATGGTACCAGGGGTAATGGGTATCGGAATTTAACAGTAATGTCGTTGAGACCCCGGTAATCAAAATACATGGACATAGACCTCCATCCTTTTTCTTGACGAAGAAGAATCCTGCTAATGCAGGTGAGATTGATGGTCTGATGAATCCCTCAGAAAGTTCCTCGTTGATATATTTCTTCATAGCCTCCGACTCCGGTTGAGATAGAGGAAAGATACGGCCTTTGGGTGGTGTTGTGCCTGGTAGTAAGTCAATAGCGCAGTCGCTAGAGCGGTGAGGGGGTAGTTCTGACGCCTTGGATATACTGAAGGCCTCCACGAGGTCCGTGTACTCTGAGGGAAGTGTGGATGAGTGAGTTTGACTGCTTGAACTGAGATTGCTGGATTGTTTTTTTTTTTTTTTTTTTTTTTTTTTTTTTTTTTTTTTTTTTTTTTTTTTTTTTTTTTTTTTTTTTTTTTTTTTTTTTTTTTTTTTTTTTTTTTTTTTTTTTTTTTTTTTTTTTTTTTTTTTTTTTTCTTTTTTTTTTTTTTTTTTTTTTTTTTTTTTTTTTTTTTTTTTTTCTCTTTTTTTTTTTTTTTTTTTTTTTTCTTGCTCAGACACTGATTGAATGAAGGATACCACTGAATGATGACCTCATTCCAGGAGAGCGTGGTCATGTTGTCATAACAGGGCGTATGGAATGACGGGTTATGTGGTGAAGTGATGATGTAGAAACGAATGCTTTCCGCTGAAGGGGTCCGGTCTCCAAACATAAGTCCACAGTGGTGTGCATGACCTTTCCCTCACCCCCCCCCCCCCACCCCCCCCCCCCCCCCCACGAGGACATCCATCTAGTGCCTTCACTGCCAGCAAAGAATTGCAAGGGATTAGAGAGATATGTTGCCGAGCGAATTCGTGTGACATAAAATTCCCAGCTGCCCCTGAATTCAATAGTGCTGAGGTAGATATGTTATTACCCTCTATGGATAGTGTTATGGGTACTTTTATGCATGTTCTGGAGTGATGTGCCTGAATGCAAGGACTCACTGCCGAGGGATTACGAAGAGGCGGTCGTGTGGGACAGGAGGCCCGGAGATGGCCGGCTTGGCCGCAATAGAGACACAGACGTTGAATGATTTGGCGCTCTCGCTCCTCTGGAGACAGGTGAGTGTATCCGAGCTGCATGGGTTCCACAGAAGAGGAGGAAGAAGAAGTGATTGGAACCGAATGACTGGTAGGTATTGTTCTGGTAGGGCGACGAGAACGAATCAAATTGTCAATTTGAATAGCCAGTTCTATGAATTGGTTGAGCGCTCTCCCCTCGTCCCTGCAAGCTAGTTCCGATTGGAGTTCAAGGTTGAGTCCCTTGCGGAAAAACAGTTTCAACGTGCTTTCAACCCAATCAGTCTGAGCGGCGAGAGTGCGAAATGACAAGGCGTACTCAGCTGCGGTATTTCTGCCCTGAGATAAGGCGAGCAGTTGTTCATCTGCATCTTTTCCTCCTTCAGGGTGTTCGAATATTTCTCGGAAGCGTCAGAGAAAAGTACTAAATGTGGGGAAAGCTGATCCATCCTCCCTCCATACTGCTGTGGCCCACTCCAAAGCCTTCCCAGTTAGGAGTGAACATACAAAGGAGATCTTGCTGATATCTGTGGTGTACATCGCAGGCTGTTGGTTGACAAACAAGGAGCATTGCAATAGAAATCCCTTACACTTCGTGGGGTCTCCGTCGAATTTGTCTGGAAGAGCCAGGCGAGGATTCATCGAGGGAGTGGAAGAGAATGATATGTCCATGCTCGGCTGATTAAGCACTGATTCCGGAGACGAAAGGCGCATACTCCGCAGCGCGTTAACAAGCTCCTCAGATAGTGTTGTCAGTCGAGCCAGCTGGTGTTTATGAGCAGCGAGTTGATTTGCCTGAGCTGATACTTCCGTAGTCAGTTGAGCCAGAGCTACTGGATCATGTTGCGGCGAAGTCTTCTGTAACGAGACGTCAACAGAGTGAGGATCCATCTGCAGCTTTATTGAAATTGTAATCAAACAGGCAAGGTCAGACACCAGCAAACACAACAGAGGAGAGAAGCCAAATCGTAGTCAGGGATGTGCAAACAGGGTCGGGGCAGGCAGCAAACAATCAGTAGTCAAAGAAAAATAGCAAGAGTTCGGGAATCAACAGAGAGGCCAGACATGGGAAGAAACGCTCAGAAATGTACACCGGGGCAACACAAGACTTCGCAATGAGGGAGAGTCTGAGAGCTGGTTAAATAGTCCACTTAACGAGAGTCAGGTACAGGAGCAATCAGAGCCAGGTATGTGAGTGTGTGTGTGTGTGTAGTCCGGATAAAGTTCAAAACTCGGGAGAGAGCTCCCTCTGGGGGTGAGCGGGAGGCACGGTGGGAGTCTCGTTCGTGACAATATAATTTGATTTTCAATATGTTTCTGTATTTAGTAGTCCCCCTTTTGACAGCAGCACTTGAGCTGGCATTAAGTATTTGTGTAAACCTGATGATCCATGTGATGCCTGTTTTGTGTGCTTCAAATGTGACCTTTTGTACAAAAACCTGAACATGGGTGGTTACAGTACGTTTGATTAGTGACCTTGAATTAGTGTTGAATATTTGTTGTTTAACCTAAATTTCATCACTGTAGAAATGCCCAAATCCTAAACCTTTGTTTACTACTACATTTTAATGGGGAAGGAAAAAACAAACAAACAGACAAAAAAAACATAGATACTGTAGGGTTTACTGTATTAAGACCCTACTGCATTTGTTTGTTTTGTAGTAGTTGACACAATCTGACTCTTTTCAAAGGTATTCCACAACTGCACCTGCATTGGAGATTCGCCTTTCCCATATGCAAACATGTCAGCAGTGCTGGGCCAGTGCCCTCGCAAGAGTGATTGTGACTACATGTTTAAGTTCTACATGGTGGTGACAATCATTGGTTCCTTTTTCCCGGCTTGTGCAGCAACACCAGGTTACATTATTCTGCTCAGGTAATGATTGTTTCCAACAGTGTAATAACACCTTTAAAATAATTGATTGTCTTTAAGATAAACTATATGTATTACAGTACATGGGTAATAAACAATGTAATGTAATGACTGTAATGAAACATTAAAAAAGAGACAGAAAGAAAGAAAGAAAGAAAGAAAGAAAGAAAGGAAAGAAAGAAATGCATCAAAACTTTGTTTTTACAACATTTACAGTGTATTTTATAATGTATGACATAACACGGTTGATGAGTAGACTAACAGGGTTGAAGTAACACCATTTCTTTAAAAATACATAATGTATGGCTATGTGTAGCTGCTAACAAACAGACCTTTTTCAAAGTATATTTCATTAATATTCCACCCTGTTAGACATTCCTCCCTCACTTTTATCCACACAATATACCTTTATATGCAGTGCAGATGCAAGTTTTCCCTTGGCACATGAAACAAAAATAAATTCTGCATCACGTTTGTTTTAGAATTATTTATTTAGGACATTTCTGATTGGGAAACAGATATTTTAATGTGTTCTTTTGACTGTTATTTTCTTAGATCCATAAATCCAGAACTAAAGTCTTTGGCTCTTGGTGTGCATATCCTGCTTATTCGGACTCTGGGTAAGAGGATTTATTTTGTATTTTTTTCAAGACAAGATTATAATACAACAGAAAAAAATATCTCGAGTTGATCCTTTTCTAGGTGGCATTCCCCCTGCAATATATTTTGGAGCCTTGATTGACAGGACCTGTCTGAAATGGGGCACAAAACAATGTGGAGGGAGAGGAGCGTGTCGTATCTATGATTCCATTGCCTTCAGGTTAGTAAACTTACAATGTCACTTCCAGAATCACTTCTATGTTTGTCTGTTGAATTTCTGGAAGTGCGAATGTAGGTTTAATGTTGTTTGTTTGTTGCAGTTCTTTGGTTAAAGAAGACCAGAATAATCCTCAGAATAAATTTGTAGTTCCCTTTAACCCTCTAGTGCACAATTCAGCTGCAAAATGTCAATCAAATCAAGTCAAGTCCCCTTTATTTGTATAGCGCTTATACAATACTGGTTGTGTCAAAGCAACTTTACAGTGTCAAACAGGAAAACGTTTGATTGTGAACAGTGTATATTTCTGCAGCTTATAACTTTGAACACTGTATAAGGGGGTTGACTGTTTTTTTTTTCTAGGTTGATATACCTGTCAACCTCCCGTTTTCCTGGGATTCTCAAGTACTTTTACATGCTATCGCTATCATGCCATTTAAATATTTTCCTGTATTTTCCGGTTATTTTTAATATTTCTATGAAAAAAAAAAATCCTACTGGGCGTATTTTATATGTTTGCTACATTCGCCTCCGGTAAAAACTCCCGCATGGTAAAAAAAAAAATGGGCCAAACTTCATTAATGATTAATCACGACAACAAATTCAAGGTGTCCAGCTGCCGCGACCCTTATTTTTACGCAGAAAACACGCAGTTGTAAATGTGAACTGGTGAATCGACAAGAAGATAATGAATTATAAAACTCTAAAGATATAGCCTACTTTAAGATATATTTATGTTACTAAATGAATATAATTGTTTGATAATAATTGTTTAAAATTAATATAAAAATAATATAATATAATATAATAATGTTATTTTGGCTTGATTGTTTTATTGGGGTGCAGGCTACATGTGTGAAAAAAAACGAAGCATTAACAGCATCATTTCCTGCTTTTATGAAGCCCCTCCCTCAGAAATACGCGATGGGCTCTGATTGGTCAGCTAGTACAGTGTGTTGTGATTGGCTAAACCGCATCTAGTGCGCGTCTAATCGTCCCGCCCCTCACCTCAGCGGCATGTGATCCGGTTGTATTGTAAACAATGACGTCATCAATATTGCTTATCAATTTGAGCCCGATTGAGACAGAGGATATTAGTGAAGAGGATCGTGTAGACCCTCTGCAAGCATGGCTCTTAATGGTATGTTTTTTTGTTTGTTGTTGTCATACTTTTAGATACACTGTTATTTGTAAATGCTACTGCTTGTTAGCTTTTAATATACGGTTTTATCCTGTTTAAAGCTTTAATACACTACGGCAACTGCACGCGCGTCCATGTATAACGCTTCTCATAGCTATGTAAAAATAAGTGTATAAATGGAACAGTTCCAGTGTTTGAGCTGAGCTGGTGATCTGAATGAGAGATTGAGAGGGAGAGAGAGAGAGAGAGAGAGAGATGCAGAATGGTCAGAGCAGGGCGACCGAGGAACAGGATTGAGAAAACGCTGCTTTGAACTGTGATTTGAAAACTGTGATCCTTTAGAATAGTTAGAAGAAGAATCGAAATTAATATATGACTAGATTTAGTGCACCCCTAGGTTTCGTCCTCTTAGTCTAAAAGCAGGGAACATGGCCCTGCCCCTTGTTTTTTTTTTTTTTTCTGTTCCCGGGCGGGGTTTGTATGGCCTGGGGATGTCACAAACCCGGGAAGTAACTTGTTGTAGTTCCTACCAGCCGTTTTTGTATGCATTAAACTGCCAGAATTTTAAAAGGCGATATATTCGTTTGCATTGATCTTTCAGCGCCACAACTTTGCAGACATTTTTTATGCTCAAACAGCAACATTACATACTAACTAATGTTAAAAAAGTGAAATCACAATCAACCACCCCTTTAACTGACTTGTACTTGTGTTTTCATTCTGCAGTCATAACATGATTTTTTTCTATACGAAATTGTATGGGTGTTATTATGGCCTGTTTGTGCACTTTGTGCTGTGCGGGAGTCCTGTACAATTAGAATGTATCATCCTGAAAGAAGAGAGCATTGAAGTCCCAATTGAAAGCTACAGAAAAGGATGGCAATGGTGTTTCAAAAAAAAAAAACATGGCAATAGGATGATCTTCATCATCAGAAAACTGCGATGAAAATCCAGACCAGGAGACCACTATCTGAAGTCTTCCAGTCAAATGTTTCCATTGCACCAAAAACTGTTTTAAAGATATAACTCCCAAATCCATGTAAAATGTAAATGTTTTGGCTGTGAAGTTGTGTTAAGTTGTATGTTTATTGAGTAGATGCTGTTTGTGAACAGAGACTTTCAAAGTTCAACTTATTGACCTTTTGCTACAACACATTTTAGCTATTTTCTGAATCTAATACATAAAGTTGTATTTCTATTATTTACACACTTATCAAAACAAACAGCTGTTCTTAAGATAGAAAGTAATTATACGCAAAGAAACCTGGCTTGAAGCTCAGGCCTTTAAGTTTTGATGAGACAGCGGTAATTATGATTCATTGACATGGGGGGGGATACGATTTGATGAGTTTCGTTGTGAACGCAACCACCACAACCTACTTGTGTTGGCCTTCCAAAAGAGGACCCGATTAGAAAATCAGAAGTTGTATACACTGTCCAGAAAACTTAACCCAAATATTTTAGTGTGTGCAGAGCATTTTATGGAGGACTGTTTATTGATCTTGGTAGAGTAGACTACAATGCCGGCTATGCCGGTAAGTACATTTTTTATATTTAAAGAATTTTCCACTGACAATTCAAACACGAGTTTTAAGCAGTGTAGAGTAAAGCTTGTTGTTTGTCATTTCTCCGATCACAAATGCACATGGTTTTATGTTTACGTGGCGCGATGCAACGCAACGCTTAAAAAGACAGTATGTCATTATAATCTGTAATTATGTCCCTACTGGATGCAACAATGCCTGTTTATAATGGGTTTTAATGTTTTTATGTCGTCGCTCCGGCCGGGACAAGGCATCACAGTATGGTAGGGGCGTAACATGTCCGTCACACGCTTGAGGTATTCAGCCAATCACAAGCACTGGATAGCTGGCCAATCAGAGAACACCACGATTTTCAGAACATTGAGCTTTGTAAAAATCGACGCGTTTCGAAAAGGCGGGGCATAGAGGAGAACCAATAATGTACAGTATGTGGAAACTAATGTGTTTTTTAACCTTAAACCGCAAAAACACATTACACCAAATACACAAAACAATGTTCTTTTTAGCAACATCATATGACCCCTTTAATGCAATTCCCTAAATATCACATTATTAAAAACAAGAAGGAATCAAGTATGAACGGAACAATTTTAATATCAGTATTTGTCACACAGTGCAAAAAAATTTATATCAAAAAGTATGAGTTTTAAAAATGTGTTTAACCACATTTTTTAACCCCTTAACTGTTACCGTCCCGCTGGTAGAAGTTTACTTCTATATTACTATATTCAATGCTACTATATTACAGTTCAATCCTAATCTAATCATGACAAACTATATATCGTTGGAACAGGTCTAGACTCCTAAATAAATATTTATCACTGTTTTTTTACAAATATGTAGGACAGTAAAGATTGCTTTATGAACAAGAGGGGGGGGGGGGGGGCGGGGGGGTGTGCAACTAAACACTATACTACATCATAATAGGAGCCTCAAAATTCATCCTGCGAAAACCATGGAAATGGTACTTTAAAAATTTTTATCGGGCTCCTCCCCCTTAGTGGGGGTGTCATTTTACAAAATGTATTATGGTCTTTTAGAATCAAAACGTTTTATAATCTTGACAAAATACATGTCATTGAAAAGGTCTGAGTCTATTTTGAGATAGAAGTAATATTGAGAGAAATATTGCATCAAAAAAAAAAATCTAGGACTTTGAATGGACTCGGTGGCTGTCTTGGGATAAAGGCCAAACAAAATTGCATAGGAACCTCAATTTTTTTTATATCAACTTAAAATTTGGAACACAACTTATTTAGACATGTTCATGTCCCTAAATGAGAAAAAGTTACAACATTTCTGGAAGAAAAAGATAAGTTAAATAGTATTTCATATACATTGAAAATAGAAATGATAGCTCACTTTTACCATCTGAGTATGAGGAAGTCTTTTTCAGCGCTGAAAATAATGAGAAAAGGCAATTGTATTTACACTGCAATTTTTTCCCTTTCCAGGGTAGCAAAACACCAACATAACAACATATACCCAAGAAATATGTTTAATTTGGGTCTGTACAGTTTCTTTGAAAAAACAAAAAAAAAGTGGGTCAAATTGACCCGCAAATATCAAAATCGTCAGAAAATTATTTGTGTGCACTTCAAAACACATCAGTGTTTATTTGTTTTAAAAATTTTTAATTAATGTAAGTATATTGTTGTTTTTTAAATTTTTCTCAATTTGCATGCATGTCAAAGCCCTAAGACGAAAGCACAAAAATATCAGAATAAAACACAAATTACTGGTATTTCAGGACAGCTCGAAATCAAATGGGTCAAAATTGACCCGGACATAATACAAGGGTTACAACGCATCATAGCCAAGTCTACATCTACATCAAACCTATTTGTTCCTGTTTCTCTTAAACCTTTCATTGTGTGTTTCTCTTATCGCTCGAGGTTGTTCCATTCGACTGTAAGTGCCCCGCGAAGTGGACTTGATATTCCACCATGATTCCAGTTCAAAAGAAGTGTATATGTTCCAGGCAGTGGTGTAGCGCAACTCCGTGTTCTAAAGTGAAGTAAACCTAAGCCGAATTCCTGTGTGCAGGGAGTAGAGAGCATTAAACACTGTGTAGGGACCATATCAACCATATCGGAAACGAGCTGGTGATTTGAATTAGGTGTGTTAAACAAGAGGGACATGCAAAATATTCAGAGCGGGGGTACGCGAGGACTGGAATTAAGAACCGCTGGTCTAGTATGTTGGTTTTATTTATTTAAATCACCCTATTTATTATAAGAATGAGTAACAAGACAAGTAGTTTATGAAATATATAGTAGGGTGCACACTTATTATATTTTTTTGTCGAACTTTACCCGAGTCCTAGATTACTCTGGTCCATGGAGTGAACGGCTGCATTCCACATTTTAGCAAACAAATGGAGGGGTGGTGCTTCAGTTCGCAAATTTGTGGTACACCAGAGGAAATTGGACTACTTCTTCTTTTTCCATTTATTAGTGGATTGCCTCAAATTTCACGCATTGCCACCACCTACTGTAAGCACAATCCAGAGACTCTAACCACAACCCATTCCCCAACAAGAGGTCTCATTCAACCTGTGCTGCCTGTTCAGGAAAAAACAAAAACAAAACACTTATATTCTGTTGATTATTCTCCAAAAATGTAAACAATGCTTTTCTATTACTTTTTCCCTGATCTGGATGAAATAGGTACTTCCTCATTACTTCTTCTCATAACATTCTCCCAACAAGAGTTCTTACTAGAACCAGAAAGTATGAGCATATTAGCCTGGTTCTGTCAACACTACACTGGCTCCCTATTAAACATTGTATAGATTTTAAAATCTTGCTAATTACTTATAAAGCCCTGACTCACTCTGTCAGTTTAAATCTAGATTAAAGACCCATCTCTTTAACCTGGCTTACACATAACACACTAACACATTTCTAATTTTCAAATCCATTAAAGGATTGTTAGGCAGCATTAATTAGGTCAACCGGAACCGGGAACACTTCCCATAACACCCGGTGTACTTGTTACATCATAAGAATAATGGCATATACGCCAATATTTGTCTGTTTCTTTCTTATTATTATATCTTAGTCCTCTGCACAATCTGACTCTGCTGCAGCATGGAACAACCTCCTGGTTCGTCTGGCCAGAGGAGAACTAGCCCCCCGACTGAGCCTGGTTTCTCCCAAGGTTTTTTTCTCCATTCCTGTCACCAGTGGAGTTTTGGTTCCTTGCAACTGTCGCCTCTGGTTTGCTTAGTTGGGGACACTTAATTTCTAGCAATATCGTTGACTTGATTGAACTGCCTTTAACTGAAAATTGAGTGTTTATTATTGTACTTTTGCATTATTGACACAATATTTTCCTTCTTTTGGTACTGTGAATCGGCTTGACACAATCTGTGTTGTTAAAAGTGATACATAAATAAAGGTAACAAACAAACATTACTCTGTTTTCTTTATATCTTTCACATTGTTAACATGTTCTACAGTGTAATTTCTTGCATGCTATTCACAACTTCCTGTTGGATGCTTGGACATTAATTGCATTGATTTATAGCAATCCTTCCCTCCATACCATATGCCTTGTTAGTGTCAAAGAACATTGCCACCACTATCTCTTTATTAGGGGCCAAGTCCCAAAGGGGCTGTCGCCCCTTATGCATCCATTAGTTTACTTTATTATTTTTCCTGAATGGGAGTATATGGCAGCCCAGCCCTAAGAAGGGAATATAGGAAAATTATGGAATTTGGCACACTTGTAGTGACGGTCATGAATAGAGATCTGACCAACTTTGGGGTACCTAGGACCAACTCTATAGCGCCACCACCAGCCCAAAAATTAATCTTTGTTCAAAAGTTATGATGTTGTGAACTTAAAAAGAAAATTGATTCACAGGCTGTATCTTGGCCAAACTTTGATCAATAGAAATGAATTGATACATTGGTACACTTCATCAAATCCATGATCTGAAGGTCCTTGCCAAAGCTGAACACAGTACCACCTACGGGTCATGAGATACCAGAAATTGACATTTTTAATTATAACTTTTGAACAGTTAGTGTCTGTGGATTCCTTTGGTCATGCTGAATCTGTGGATATTGATTTTTCAGGATCGGCTGAACCATGGGTCTGCCATTTTGAAATTTGTCATAAATTGCAATCTTTTAAACCATTTGTCATATCTATACAAAAATCGGTAGAGATCATTGACAGCATGTCCCGGATGTACCTGAGAAGTTTGAACACAGTGCCACCTAGCATTCCAGAGATAATGATTTTTGCAATAATGCTTAATAACTTTTGAAAACATTGTCCAAATTTCATTATCATTTCATTCCCTGGGTTATGCCGATTCTGACGATGTCTCATTTGTCATTTTCCATCAGTGTGTCTGTCCGCCATATTGAAGTAAATGAAAAACTTTTTTTTTTCACTACTCCTCCTACAAATTTTGTTCAAAATCTGATCAGATGATTTTTGGACCGAGCTGCACACATGTTGTACTAAATCTAATGCAGGCTCTAATCCTGTTGTAATATTTACCATCGTTCCTTGTTGACAAACTAATTGTTGACAAACTAAAACTAAGTCTTCAACTCCCTGTCAATTTATATCAACATCTGTCCCACCCCAAAGTGTACTATGTGTTGAAGTCCCCACACCAAATTATTCTTTCATCATTTTTCTATATTTTCCAATTCATTAATTGTCCAACTCTTACCCACTGGTTATAAAACAAAAAAAAAAAAAAAAAAATATAATAACATATTTGTACTTGGTCTCTATCATCTACTATATACTCCTTTGTTTTCAAAATTTCTACTTTCCTATGTGGAACACCTCATTTTTATCCATTACTTTTCTCCCTGTATGTCCCTTCTCACTGTAGAATATTCCTTCAAAACAAAATCAATTCCTGGTTTGAGCCATGATTCCTGAATAAAAATCACATCTGGCTTTTCCTTCATTTTGTTTACATACCCTTTGAGATCCAACCCATAACCCAAAAGACTCTTGCATTCCACTGTATTAAAAACAAGATTAGTGACCAAACTATTTTTCCTGACTCGGTCAGTTTTTAGGCCATCCCTATAACTATTTCTCATGTTATTCTATTTCTCTTTATTCAAGATTGGTTCATCTCATGCCAAAAAGCAAAAAGTTTATAATACAGATACACAAAAAATGCATCCTACAATTCAGCACCTGTAAGTTATTTATACAACAGTTTAAGAGCACAGGGAATAAAGGGGTACTGGCGACTGATTCCCCGACTCTGTTTCCAGTATTTGCCATTACACGCTCGCAATTCAAGAAGTTTGCAGACACTGTTGATCTGTCTGATTCATTCCTCCTGCATTCAGACCCTACTGATCTTGTTCTGTCAGTGGATGACAGCATGGTGGATAGTCCGCAGTTAAAACAAAAGAGAACCTTGTAGTGTAAGAATAGGTTACTATTGTTGGATAAGATGTGTTGAGAATGAGTGAATGAATGAATTATGCATTTATATAGTGCTTTGTGTATTGTTGTACACCCAAAGCGTTTTACAATCATATGGGGGGTCTCTCCTCAACCACCACAGTGTGCAGAATCCACTGGATGATGCGACGCAGCCCACAGGACAGCGGCGCCCCCCCCCCCCCCGGCGCCAGTGCGCTCACCACACACCAGCTGATGCGCAATTGACTTTCAGAGGCTGGAGAGGAAATTGAGATAAGCCCTGCATATCATATCGTGTTGCCTACGTGTTATCGCCCATCATTGCTTAAGTTAGCCCATGATCACGTGATGGCCAGACATTTTGGAATTAATAAAACATTTCTTCTCTCCAGACCAAATGTACTGGCCCCTTCGTTATCAAAAAGAAAGTAAGTGACACCAACTATCTACTTAGAACACCAGATGGTAGAAAGAAAGCGTGCCATGTTAACATGTTAAAACCCTATTATGCGAGAGATCAATCAAATGTGTCGGCCAGGGCCTTAGTGGAGGTGGCTTCTCCCGTTTCCCCGGCTGAAGAAGAGAAGGGAACTGAAGAGAATGTTTCCGCTGTGTCAGGAAACCTGCAGAATTCCAGTATTCTTAAGAGATCTGAATGTCTACTAAGGTCATTTGCCGGTGTATCAAAGGGAAAGTATTGTAAATCTGATTAACAGTCACCCTAATATTTTCTCAAATGTTCCATCTCGCACTAATGTACTAACTCATGACATAGATATTGGAGATGCATCCCCAATAAAACAGTGTCCGTACAGGGTGAATCCCCACAAGTGTAACATCATGAAAGACGAGGTGGAATATATGCTTCGTAATGGGTTGGCAGAACCTAGTCAAAGCGCATGGAGTTCGCCGTGGCTGTTAGTCCCTAAGGCTGATATGCTTTTCCGATATTGTACAGATTTCCAGAAAGTTAATGCTATCTCTAAGCCAGATTGCTTTCCTTTACCGAGAAAAGATGACTGCATTGACAGGGTAGGCTCTGCAAAGTTTGTGGCAAAACTTGACTTACTGAAAGCATACTGGCAGGTGCCAATCACTCCGCGTGCTGCTGAGATTTTGGCATTTGTCACTCCAGACCACTTCTGTCAATATTCTGTGATGCTGTTCGGGATGCGGAATGCACCCTCCACATTTCAACGTCTCAAGTACTTGGTATTACATGATGTTCAAACTGTGATGCATACCTCGATGATATTGTTGTGTACTCTTCCACGTAGGAAGAGCACATTGGAAGTCTACAAGAGGTGTTCTCCCGATTAACTAATGCACCTTCGACCGTGAACCTGGCCAAATGTGAATTCACTAAGGCCTACGTCACCTTTCTTGGTAAACGTGTGGGTCAGGGACAAGTTTGGCCAGCCGATGCCAAAGTGTCTGCTACTGTATAAGTGTATACATTTCCTAGACCTTCTAACAAACGCAAGTGGCGCCGTTTCCTTGAGATGGCCGGTTATTATTGGGGGTTCTGTCACAACTTTGCAAGTCTTAATGCACCCCTAACATACCTCCACTGGCCGTCCCAGACTTTCAGTTGGACCCCTGCGTGTGAACATGCTTTCACCGGAGAGAAAAATCTTTTGAGTAATGCACCAATTTTGGCCTCCCCGAATTTCAGTTGTCCCTTTTCGCTTGAAGTTGATGCAAGTGCTGAGGGTGCGGGGGCTGTCCTTTTACAAAACTCAGAAACGAACGTTGAGAAACCTGTTTGTTACTTCTCGAAAAAGTTCAGTCACACCCAGTGTAAATACAGCACCTTTGAAAAGGAAGTGCTTGCCCTATTGTTGGCGGTTAAACATTTTTAAGTTTACTTTGGTGGTTCGACATTCCCAATCAAAGTTTACAAAGACCACAATCCATTAGTTTTTCTCAATCGTACGTACAATACAAATCAGCATTTAATGCGTTGGTCTCTTGCACTTCAAGAGTTTAATTTAGAAATTATCCATAAATGAGGCAGTGAAAATGTGATTGTTGATGTGCTATCCAGGGCTCATAGTTCTGAAAGTGCAGAATAAGTTTTAATGAGAAAGAGAATGAGGAAAAATGCATAATCTTTTGGGAGGGGAGGAGTGTTACGTGATTTGACATGGTTTGAGTTCTTGTGTTGCATTTGTGTGGGGTTTGGGATTTTTTCTGAGTAGTGAACTTGGTCACCTGCGTTGGTGCCCTTACAAAGGGTCCCTTACTGCATACAAAATTAACTATACACTTCAATTAAAATACAGTGGGGAAAAAAAGTATTTAGACAGCCACCAATTGTGCAAGTTCTCCACACTTAAAAAGATGATAGGCCTGTAATTTTCATCATAGGTATACATAAACTATGAGAGACAAAATGAGAAAGAATTCCAGAAAATCACATTGTAGGATTTTTAAAAGAATTTATTTGCAAATTATGGTGGAAAATAAGTATTTTTCATCTCAATACTTTGTTATATACTTTTTGTTGGCAATGACAGAGGTCAAACTTTTTCTGTAAGTCTTCACAAGGTTTTCACACACTGTTTGCTGGTATTTTGGCCCATTCCTCCATGCAGACCTCCTCTAGAGCAGTAATGTTTTGGGGCTGTCGCTGGGCAACATGGAGTTTCAGTTCCCTCCATAGATTTTCTATTGGGTTGAGATCTGGAGACTGGCTAGGTCACTTCAGGACCTTGAAATGCTTCTTACGAATCCACTCCTTCGTTGCCCGGGCGGTGTTTGTTTGGGATCATTGTCATGCTGAAACACCCAGTCACGTTTCATCTTCAATGCCCTTGCTGCTGGAAGGAGGTTTTCACTCAAAATCTCACGATACATGTCCCCTTTCATTCTTTCGTTTACACGGATCAGTTTTCCTGGTCCCTTTGCAGAAAAACAGCCCCAAGCATGATGTTTCCACCCCCACGCTTCACAGTAGGTATGGTGTTCTTTGAATGCAACTCGGCATTCTTTCTCCTCCAAAACACGACAAGTTGAGTTTTTACCAAAAGTTCTATTTTGGTTTCATCTGACCATATGACATTCTCCCAATCCTCTTTTGGATCATCCAAATGCTCTCTAGCAAACTCAGACGGGCCTGGACATGTACTGGCTTAAGCAGGGGGACACGTTTGGCACTGCAGGATTTGAGTCCCTGGCTGCGCAGTGTGTTACTGATGGTAGCCTTTTTTACTTTGGTCCCAGCTCTCTGCAGGTCATGCACTAGGTCCCCCCCGTGTGGTTCTGGGATTTTTGCTCACAGTTCTTGTGATCATTTTTGACCCCACGGGGTGAGATCTTGCGTGGATCCCCAGATCGAGGGAGATTATCAGTGGTCTTGTATGTCTTCCATTTTTCTAATAATTGCTCCCACAGTTGAATTGCTCACACCAAGCTGCTTACCTATTGCAGATTCAGTCTTTCCAGCCTGGTGCAGGTCTACAATTTTGTTTCGGGTGTCCTTTGACAGCTCTTTGGTCTTGGCCATTGTGGTGTTTGGAGTGTGACTGTTTGAGGTTGTTGACAGGTGTCTTTTATACTGATAACGCGTTCAAACAGATGCCATTAATACAGGTAACCAGTGGAGGACTGAGGAGCCTCTTAAAGAAGAAGTTACAGTCTGTGAGAGCCAGAAATCTTGCTTGTTTTGTAGGTGACCAAATACTTATTTTCCACCATATTTTGCAAATAAATTCTTTAAAAATCCTTCCATGTGATTTTCTGGATTTTTTTTTTTCCTCATTTTGTCTCTCATATTTGAGGTATACCTATGATGAAAATTTACAGGCCTCTCTCATCTTTTTAAGTGGAGAACTTGCACAATTGGTGGCTGTCTAAATACTTTTTTGCCCCACTGTAGGTTTTTGGTAAGGTCCTTGTACATATGGTGTGCTTAAGCATTAAACTACATCCATTAGCTATAAAACTGAAATAAAACTCTAACAAATAAAGAATAAACACAAACAAATACAGACATTTGACTTACTATGAATCTTATTCACGAAACAAAACAAAAACAAAATAACAGTATTTCATAAAAGTATTTTATGCAAATTTATTCTGCTTATGTTTCATAAATTGGCCCATATTTTATTTTTAAGACACATTTTAAAATATTACTTAGGGAAAATAGTAATCAAAATTGGGACACATCATGTTACAGGAATTTTATTGGTCAAAACTTGTGTTTTCTATGTGCATTTGATTTTGTAACTTAATCTCCAATAATGAAATGCTTTAGTAGTAGACTTTTAAAGCATGTCTATCTTTTAATAACATTCCACTGTGTTTTAAAGATTCATGTGTCCTGTCCTGAGTGTTCAAATGATATCTGTCAAGGTGGGTGAGAAAGATTTTATTTTAAACGATTCAAGCATTCCTACAGTTCAAGCCCTGCTTCATATTTCACCTCGCAATTAAAAGATTGAGTTTCAAGGGGAAAAAATGCAAATTTTTCACAGTGTTCCTGTGCCCTGCAATATCTGTGGTTGGTTTATATTTGCTTCATTTATTTTTCTATCAACTCAAACTATTTAGAATTCCTCTTTTATCATCACATTTACTCATGTAGATACTGGATTTAACCAATGACGATACACATCTCTGTCCACATCAGAATTCGTCTCATGCACTGCGAAAGCCTTGGGTTGCACTCCTAACACATCATTTTCACCACCGGCTCTCTTAAAGGAGAAGTACATATACATGCAATAATTAATTTATAATTACGTTTATTTAAATATAAATAGCATATAATTATCCAGCAATAATTATTCCAAAATCTGTAACTAATCAAACTAAATATTACTGATATAATATAGTGGCCATAACATTTCCAACCACTAATTATTATTTTGGGAATATTCTAAAATACGAAAGACCTAATTACCAAATTACCTATATTATAACCGCTGCACTAATTTATTTTGTTGGCAAAATTGACTTACTTTGCTAATTTTCCTAAAAAAATTTATGCATTATGCAGATATTGTCTAAGGGTGCTTTCACACTTGGTTCATTTGCCTGGTCCGAACCCGAGTTCGATTACTCCCCCCCTCCCCCTGCCCCGCTGGACTGCGTTCATATTATTTTATTTGAGTCCGAACTGCGGTTCGTTTGCGTCATCAATCCAGCAGCTGTTTACCCCGTTGCTTAATAACGACGGCGCAGGAGAAGGCGGCAAAATGCATAGTTGCTCTATTCATTTTTATATATTTATGTTTTTGAACCATTGGATTTGTTTCCAAAAGCTTCACTTACAATAAACGGCACTTACGCCTATCTGACGATGTACGGCCAAATGCCTAAAGAATCTAAGCTCCCTAAGGCGAACAGAATGTTTTGCAGATTCATTTAATATTAGAAACTGTGTAAATTACCTATAACATATAAATATATTACCTACTAAAAAAAAAAAAAAAAAAAAAATGGGTAAATTTTAATGCCACATATATTAGCCTATGTATTTTTAAGTTATGATTCTCCCACGATTCTGAAAACAAAACAAAAAACAAAAAAGTTATTCACTTATAACCTGCTCTCTCATCAGCGTCTGCACAAAAGCAGGTTAAATATTCTGATGGATGTGAATTTCAAAGGTTTTAATAGACATAGAATAATCACCATCATTTAGGGATAAGATCGCGTTTGTTAGAATTGAGAGGCGATCTTTCAGTGATTAAATGTGCCTACATATGAGCCTAATAGCCTATGGATTTTCTAAGCCCATGTCATATTTGTAACACCTCAAAGTAACCCGGCCCAGGGAAATACCATCTCGGTCTAAGGACAGCTTTAACTCTTCCCAGAGAGAACTCCACACAGAAGGGAGCAACAGAAAGGGCCTGTAAGTCCTAGACTCTTTTAAGCGATGTAATAGCCAACAAAACTGCCATTTTCAGAAGTGTGATTTTCTCTGCCACTGACAAAAAGGTTTGAAAGGGTGCCATGGGGATTACCCTTCCAGAACCACTACCGCTCCCAATCGGGAACCATGACATTATTGTATGCGCACTCCTCCACTAGCCAACAAGAACCTCTACAAATACTGTCTTCCCAATGACCCATCAACTAATGGTGCATGGAAGGCAGCTATGGCTGCCACATGACTTAGCATGGGTGGGACAACCCACGAGAAAAACGATCCTGGAAGAATTCCATCACTGAAGCCACTGGTCATTAACTGGATCCAACTGATGTTTTCTGCACCAGGATTTGAAAATCCTCCATTTGAAGGAGTATAATTCACTCGTAGCGAGAGCTCTAGAGTTTAAGATTGTAATTAATTTTGTAGGGTGCCACAAGTTTGTTAAAATTTCCAAAGGGTGCCGCGACTAAAAAAAGGTTGGGAAACACTGGTCTATATAACCCCAACTGAGAGACCAGAGTTCAGGAGCTAATTCCTTTCAAGAGCCAGTCCCATAGCTTCCACAGCTCTGATACATAACTGCCAGCTTGCAAGAGAAGGACCCTTCTGACTGGGATTTCACATGGAGAGCCTGCTAGGATAGAGAACCAGACTTGGGCTGGCCAGAGCAGGGCTACCAAGAGTAAAATGACCCCATCCCAACCCTCTCTAGAACTCCCTGGAGCAAAGAATTCGGGGGAGCACAGCTGGATGCGTGAGGGAGAACCATAGCAGACAGTGGGTGGTCTCTCAAGATGCAAATAGACCCTACTACTCCACTGTCTCCGAGTGGATTCTCTATTCCTTGGGACCTAACCCCTGCCTAGACAGCCATCATCTCCAGGCAATTTATGTGCAGTGAGAGACCCCTATAGACAGACCCCTAGCGAAGTGACCATCCATTACTGCTGCCCAGCCTCAGGGTTGCATCGGTTGTCACTATTTTGCGATATCAAGCTACCCCCAACACATGACCTTGAGACAGGAACTACATTTTCTTATTGCCAGGGTTTCATTTTGCCAGGGAACAAAGGCATCTGTGCATAACCCTGATCATATGGAATAGGTTCCCCCCAGGGAGAGCCACTTTGTCCCAAGCAACCACTACAGTGGTCTCATGTACAGAAGTCCAAAAGGTATCACATTGGACTCACATCACATTGGAGCCCCATCCCCCCTGAAAGTGTTTCACACTGATGGCCTGGCCTAGCTTAATCCCAGACACTGTAGCCAAGGATGGACTGGATACGAGCAGAAGACAATTGTGCCTACATCGTAGTCGAGTCCCACACAACCTCCAGAAACAATGTCTTCTGCATGGGAGACAAATTGTTTTTCTTGGTGTTGAGCCTCAATCCCAATCGCCTTATGTGGCCAAGGATGACATCTCGATGCCGAACCCCCATCTCTTGCAACTGGGCTAAAATTGAGACTGAGATTGGCTGTACTTCTTGTTCCATCACTTGACCCTGCTCGGGGTTGACTACAGTCCAAACCACCCTTTTGAACTTGGGTGGACGAGATCCAAATTGGATTCTGTAGCCACTTTCCACTTTCCACAGGACTTAATGATATATGCTGTGTAGAAGCTTCCATGCTTCACATAATCTACCTAGGGGATCAGTCTGTTGAGACTGACCTCTGGTGCTTTGTAAATACTGGGTTTGATGCCTGAAGCGGCTGACTGGCAGGGGAATCCCAAACTACTTTTTCTACAGACCTTTTTTGAGAGAGCAATATCTGCAGGGCTGCAACCACTTTGGGCGGACACTGCGATCTGCGTTTGCTGGAATCCATTGTGTCATCGAAGAGGCTAGAAGGCAACAATGGGGCATCAAGGAGGAACAATTTAACCTCCTTCTTGATGCCTTTCTGTAGCCACCATTGCTGCTATGGACCACGATACTGTCACGCTGAAAGCATTCCCCAATGTGTCGTCATCTGACGTAGCAGAAGTTCCCTCAAAGGGGAACTGTACCATAGTACAGTGGGGGTCTAGATCTTTCCTGACGTCACCTCCAACTCCAAGACCAACATTTTTAGTATCGTTAGTAGTAATGTTAGTTTCAAGGTGACGGTCCACTTTTCCAGTGACTACACTCTCTTGAAAGGCTTTCCTCATTATATATATATGATATATATATATATATAAATATAGTATATATATTATATATAGGATAATATCTATATATTATTTTTTTTTTTTTCAAAATGAAGCATGACAAAAGTACACTCACAATACACGATGCATTTGTTAAACTATATCACATTTTACTCTATTTGAGAAATAATATTATTACTGTGTGTTTTGAAAGGGTGCATATATGTATTTTTCATTGATTAATAAAAAATTCAAAAGAACTACTTATTTGATATAGAAAATTGATAAATGAACGTTATAAGGTAATGTTAATGTTACTATATACTTATATATATATAAGCTATAGTATAGGAAAGGTTATATACCTTATTTAGGGGACAAAAGAATAGGATTTTTAGTGTTTTAGCGCTTTCGAGTCGGATAAATATATTGTAACATCCAATCAAACGATTATTGAGTGTGTGATATATACAAACTATTTTACTTGATGGCGTCATGCTTGAGTATGCTGCCGAGCTTCTGGTGTGAGCCTAACGTGGATGGTTGAAATTTTGATAAAGTGGATGGGTTGTGAAACCGCAAGCGTTCTGTCTTAGCCAGGTTGTGTTGAAGGTGATGGTCCTTCATCCAGAAAGAAATTTCTGTTAGACAAGCTGAGATGCGAGCTGCTATCTTCGGATCATCAGGATGGAATGAGAGGTAGAGTACAGTGTCATCAGCATAGCAGTGATATGAAAAAAACATGTTTCTGAATGACAGAACCTAGTAATGCCATGTAGACAGAAAAGAAGTGGTCCAAGAACTGAGCCCCGAGGCACCCCAGTAGCTAGATGTTGCGACTTGGACACCTCACCTCTCCAATTTTTAAATAGTATATGATGGATAGTATAGTTATATATCTATATATATAATGATATATATTTTTTTTTTTTTTTCAGAGAATAGCAACTCAGGCGGAGTAAATTTTAGTCATTTGAAATCAGATTTGAATAATTTCAAACAGGTGTCTTGGAAATGTGACACTTTGTCTTGGATGAATTTAGCCTCATTATGTACTTCAGTGCAAAAAACAAGACAAAAAAACATTAATAATATTGTACAAAAGTTTAGTGCTTTATCTCTGATTTTACAAACCTTGTAGCTCTGTTACTGAATCATGCCTTTTAGTCTTAATGGACAAAGTCAATGTAACATTTGCATATGTGACCTCTGAGTTAAATTCTTTATGGGTTGTGTTGTCTTGCATGTTGGTTCATACTAATGGGATGCTGCAGCTTGAACTGAGTCACCAGTGTTGTAAGGAGAGAAGTTATGAGAAAAATGTGAAAAATCATGCTGACTTGCAGTAAAAACTCTCTGACCTACTTCACATACAGACATATACCACACGCTGTGAATGCAGGGTTGAAGGTTAAGTTTACCTGACACACAAATGTATGAAAATGTTAGTTAATGTTACATGTGATTACCTTCGGTGTGTGTGTTGAATATGCACAATTAATAATTAGCTGCTGATGTGTGTGATGATTTAGTTTCAAGCCAAACTAACACATTTCTGTCATTTGTGCTTTTTATCAGGTTTTAAGTGAATCAGCTTCATTGATTGTCAGTCATCTGTCTGTGCCAAAATCAATGCTTTTTCCTGTTTAAATAATAATCACTATTTTATTTTGTTTTACCATAAATCTACCACAATTATGTGCAATATATTTCAATTATTACTTTACTCTGAATGTGATTTCATGACCAAATCAAACATGCAACCTGATAGCAGGTGTCAAGACCTCAGAGGCTTTTGTAATCCAATTTATTGGATTCATGATTCATAATAATATTGAAAACAATAATGCATACATTTGACAATTGTATTTTTAATTTTATGTTAGATAGATAGATAGATAGATAGATAGATAGCCCTCCGAAACTTTTCACTGCAACATTCCGTCTCTGTTGGTCCAAACCATATGAACCATATGAGACAGCATTGGTCTGCTCTGTTCTCTGTACCTCTGAGAAACCCCAGCCCCCTCGCTGTAGATAAGTGACCTGTTGACATAATCACCAGATGGACATGACTGTTTGGTTACTGATTAGATGTCATGACTCTGAATGATAAAGCCTTACCTGTGAGCAAAGTGCCAGAGTCCTCCATCCATTCTGAGGGACACCGGCAACAGCACAGGTATGTTTGATTTCTGTAGCTCTTACTGTCTGACTGTTTGTCTTGTTGTTTATAAAAAAAGATCCTGTTTTCATGTGTTGCAGAGATGATTTAGCTGTATTAATATGCATTGTATTCTGTTATACTATGCACATGATCAGGGCTTTTTGTCACATCTGTGAATATTTTTAGTTTTATTTATTTATTACTTTTCTGTAAAAGCTTGTCATACTATAAGGGGTTACAGTGGCCAGTCTGGCATTATATGGCTTATTATGTGATTTTCATAAAAAAAATTAGAGGTTATGTTTTATATAAAATCCTAAAAGGTAGCATGCAAATAACGGACAACCATTATTTGTCAACAATGTACAAAAAACATAAATAAATAAATATATATATATATATATAGTTTACAATTAAATCAAATAAATACATTTAATTTAATAATTTAAGTGCTAACTAATGACATTTATGCAATAATCAAGATTGATCCCATTTGCACTTTTCATTTAAAATTTGCCTTCATTATATTGTTGATCACGGTGCTGATTGCAATCTGGCATTTTAATTGTGGTCAAAACTTTTTTGTTAACTTGTTACCACTATCCCTGGTCTTTTTTATCCTAAATAAACACTTATTTTCTTTTGCCAATCATTACTAAAACAATTGATTGTGTTTTTATTTTATTTTTTTGTAATCTTTTCTTTTACTTTCTTTAAAAAAAAAAAAACACATCCCCCACATCATGTTTCATTGTCTTCAGCATCAAACCAACATCATCAAAGTTTGCCTTGCTGTCCATAATTCTTGAAAACTTTGATTTTTTTCAAACACCCTTCCTCTTGCAGGAAATGTGGTGCACTTTCTGAATCCACTCTCAGCTCCACCCTCGGGGGCCTTTCCCCTCAGATGATGTTTGCTTACTCCTGCAAACAATGGACCCTGCTGTTTGCATGACAATAATGTGATGCTGTTCCTAATGATCCTGGTGTTAAGACGCTCTGCACTGTTCTGTCATCTGTCATACATATTGTTTCCAGAGCATCATGAGTGTGGAAAAGAAGACAGCACGAGAGCCATGCTGCTCCAAATTAAAGGTAATTTTGACTTATCTTCTCCTGCTTTTCAGTTTCTTGTTTACATTGGCCCATTATGATCAAAGACATGAACGTGATAACAGCTCATTTAATCCCATCACTATGCAATTACTTTCTATTGACTTTCTCTGCACAGTTTCAGCTGATCTTCTAAAATTTGTGTAAATGTGTAAATTTCATTGCATGTTAAATATTAAACAATTTGGCATTTGTTTTAAATAGCATAAGCACGTCTCGAGTAAAACATTGAAAACTAAAAAAAATATCATAAAACTATAAATGTATATTGCATATATATTGAAAATTGATATCTGGACCATTTCTGGTTTTCAACATTAGTGGATCATGTTCATAGATAATGCCATTAACTACCTGTGCTTATTCTGGACACCTGTTTGAACTTGATGGGAACTGCCTTCATACTTCCACCATAAATCACTTCAGCATCATTAATTTACAACTTGATTTGATATTGTGTTGCCTAATTCATGCATTAAATGAGGCTTCAGTGTCCAAAAACATTTTTGGGCCACTGTATGTATTGTATTCAGTGTACCAAAAAAAAAAAAAATCAAATAAATAAATAAATATCAGCTACATAGATACCAGTTTGCACAAATATATATGTGTTTAATCATTTACTTACCTTCGTGTTATTCCAATGTTTGACCTTCTTCAATTCCATGTTTGATCTTCTTTCTTTTGTGGAAAACAGAAGAAGATATTTAGAAGAATATTCCGACACAGTGAAAATCAATGGGGTTAAAAAAAACAACAAAAAAAAGTTACTTAACTGCACAAAGGTTACTCAATCCATGGGGATCTTCCCATTCCAAAACAATATTCTACTACACAATTTCCTGACCTTATCGCTTAAAGAAAATTAGTCTCTAGAAGGTCAGGGTTTGGAGCAGAGTCACCGTTTTAGTGGCAATTGATGATTAGTGTACTTCCTTTTGTGTAAACCAATCAATTGCATGGCTTCTGACCCAAACTACAACTTTAATAGTTAACTCATGTAACTGAACATACAATGGCAATCTGATAGTAGTACAAATAGTGAGAAAATGGTTTTACTACTCATCAAAATGTGGGTCAAACATCTGTGTAATGTGTCATCTGTCTTGTGTTGAATAAGTACTGAATTCAATATTTTCACTTCTATTATGATAAGAACAATGATAAGGACACATCTCTTATAAACTTACATTTATTGTAGCTCATTAACAAAATAATTTGTATTTTTTTAATAGGCAACCTGTGAGTGATTGCCATTGGTTCCACAAAACTATTTACAAAAAGTACTTAAGTTTGATTCAGTTATGGTAGAGCAGCTAAATAGCTAAAACTAGAATAAGACGGTTAAGTCTTCACTAGTCAAACTGGTTTGTTGTCTTGTTTCAGGTGGTCAGCTGAAGATCAGACTGTAAAGACCAACCTACACCAACTCAGTCCATCTTAAAATATCTAAGAACTAGTTTAGACTTGTTTAAGATGAATAGGATTTACCTATTCATCTTAAACAAGTCGGGTATTATTAAAAAAAATACCCAACACACTAATGGTAATTCATATCTATTTCATGTTTTGGTGAATTGGTCCATTAGTACATTATGTAAATCTCATTAGTATGTTTTCATATGATCTACTCATGCTTCGCATACAGAGATTGGGTTGAAATACCGTACCAAGCCATTAATATGGCATATCTCAAAACAGCATACAAAAAATTAGCGACCACTCTGAATACCCTAAAAACAGCTTAGCAACATGTTAGGGACCACTCAGAATAGCATCAAAAGGGTGACTTAGTATTTCTTAAGAAAAGTAAAAAAATATAGTTTAGTGTGCATGAATTGTTAACCACATGTTTGTGTGTCTTCTTCAGATGTTTTTGGCTGCCATGTGTTTTGTGTACTTTGCCAAAGCATTTCAGGGCAGCTACATGAAGAGCTCTATCACACAGATTGAGAGACGTTTTGACATTCCCAGCTCACTGATTGGATTTATTGATGGAAGTTTTGAAATTGGTGAGGAAAACAAACAAACAAACAAAAAATGTATTTTGGGTCTAATTGAAGCAGAAAGTAAAAAAACAAAACCCTTTATATACCCACACACTCTCATGCCAATTTATAAGTAGTATTTTGCATTTTGGTGAACTGGTGGCAAATGTGTATTCTCTCACTTGTAAGTCTTCTAATGCCCCATAAGTAGGTGGGAGTGGGGGGGTGCACCTTCATACATTTAATTTGTCTAAATATCATACTTTTCCATCTAAATCACATTGTAGTTTCATATGAAATCACATTGTAATTCATATGAAATAATCATCTTCTCAAAATCTGTGATTTCAATAGGATACCATTTTATGTTCTTTTCAGGTAATCTGTTTGTAATAGCTTTTGTGAGTTACTTTGGTGCTAAGCTTCATAGACCACGACTCATAGGAGCTGGATGTTTCATTATGGCCATGGGATCCTTCATAACTGCGGCACCACATTTCTTCCAAGGACTGTAAGTTTAACTGGTCAACTACTCTTTAAACCCCTTTAGTTTCCGTATTTGTGTCAACAAGGATGTTTCTAGATTCAAATTATAAGGCAAATAATTTGTGCCAAATATGTGTTTGTTTTCCCCAGGTACAAATACGAGACAACAGTGTCACATTTCTCTGGCTCTAATGGTACAGAGAGTATTCTACCATGTTTAACCAATGGGAGTCTTGCACAAGATGAAATTCCCACTGTGGAAATTCAAGCAGGTAAATTGTTCATCCCTGAACCTGACCATGAGAATGATCTCAGATAAGATATTAAACCAAAGGGATACTGCAACCTTGTTTTTTTTTTTGTATTAAAAAAAACTAATGGCCCTTTCAAAGGATTAGATCAATATCCTCTCCTATATAATATATATATAGAGATATTATTATATATATATTATAGTATAATTAATATACTTAATATATATATAGATATAAAAATATAAGTAACAGAAAATTAGATAATGGGTGAAGTTGGGAGATATTTCACATCATTATATTATTTAAAATTTTTCAGAATAACATTTTTCTATTTACTCTTCTCATTTTTGGGTGATAACCCAGATATATAAATTTTATTGTAAGATTTACTATAATACTGCCATGCACATTCATAAGAAATAACAATCATTCATAAAACAAAATATGTTGAAAAAGTTGAGTTGTGGAATTATTTGTCATGTTTGGCTTGTAATATGATTGTGCTACCCACAATCCCCTGCACCATTGATCTGTGACTCCAGTTTGCTTATCTAGCTTCTCATTTCTGAACTTTGAACTTTGGGAAGCTTAATATATTGGGTTTGATTGCTTTTTATGTAATTGATACACTTGAAATTTACAAAAGTAGACTTTGTTCTGTCCCTGAGATGGTGATATTGTAGTGTGTTACACAGTCGTGTGTGCAGTTGTTCATTTGTGGTGCTTTTGTTTTTGTAGAATGTGAGAAAGCAGCCAGTTCCTCCTTGTGGCTCTATGTGTTTCTCGGGAACATGCTTCGTGGGGTAGGAGAGACACCCGTCATGCCTCTTGGGTTGTCTTATCTGGATGATTTTTCAAGGGAGGAAAACACTGCTGTTTATATGGGTATGATTGATTATCAGTTTTAATCATTATATTACCAATTCTGGCATACATTCAAGCCTATTAACGTCCTGCTAGTTACACTTCAACCCCATTAGATGTCAAAACGCACCATTTTCACTTTTTCAATTTTATTTTGATTGTTTATTCTACTTACTGATCATTATTATATGTATTTGCAGATACTATTATATTAAAAAAATAAAGAGCCACTTTTATTTACTTAAAGAGTGCACTTTCATAAATGTTCCTTAACACACCGAAGTACACTTTTTAAAATACTTAAAGTGTGCTTTAAAGTGCACTCTTTTAACATACTTAAGCATGTGTAAAGTACTTGATTATAATTTTAACAGTAGTGTGTCAGTCAATATTACATTTAAAGTTGATGTATTTTGAACGTTACGAAAGTGTCATTACATTTATTTACATTTTTAATAAGAAATTGAGAATTAGGATGTGTGCAGGGGGGAGGCGGGGCTTAATTGTCATGAATATAATGTCATGCAAAAAACAAAATGTGAAAAATATTACGCAAAATGTAATTTCAGTTTTTTTTAATTTATTATTATTTTGGAGTGAAATATGATTTGGGCATGCTCTTGTCCTCACCTCTCCTACTCTTTCTCTTATTAAGTTGATGTCATTGTGAATAAGCATTTTGTATTGATTGTTTTCTTTTATTGATTTTTTTTTCTCAGCTCTCATACAGACTGTGGGAATAATGGGGCCCATGTTTGGATTCATGTTAGGATCTTTCTGTGCCAAGCTCTACGTAGACATAGGAGCAGTGAACTTAGGTATTCACCTGTTTAACCAGTGAAGATTGCAAACCTATTTTTGTTAAACTGATAATCGCTCTTCGCTCTACACTGATCTTACATATGATTATCCCTAGGCTCATGGTTAGAAAATATGGGAAGAAAATATATAAAACACAAAATTATGATATTTTGTACATTTCTAGAAAACATTCCCAGCAACCTTTCTAAACATGTTTGATGCATACAAAGTAGCATTTGTACCTTCAGTTTTACCATGTCATAGTTACTTGTTGCATGTGAATTATGTGAAAAGTGGATGTTTGTCTTTTGGTCTAATCGATTGGCTCAGTTCAATTCACTTCTTCTAAGTAGGTTCAAAAGTTAAACTTTTGAAAAAAGAAAAAATCACTCTGTTTGCCAAATAAGATTTGAGATCATAACTCTGCAGTAACACATAATTACCTGAAGTTAGTGTAGATCATCATTGTTAATGAATGACATGACTTTATGATAACTAGTCCTCTATATAACTGGCTGACCCAGTTACCCTTTGACATAAGGAGTCTTCGGTCATACTGTTTGTTGGGATTTAAAATGATAAATTATTTTGGCTGATTAATTAACAGAATGTGCATGTCTGTTTTTTTTTTTAGATACCATTACCATCAACCACAAAGACTCACGTTGGGTTGGTGCCTGGTGGCTGGGCTTTTTGTTAACTGGTGGAGTGATGTTACTGGCTGGAATTCCATTTTGGTTCCTTCCCAAGTCTCTTCCTAAGCAGGGTGAGACTGAAACTGAGAAAAAATCAAATGAGGGCGAGCAGGACCGTTTCATTCCCGACAAACCAGCTCCAGTTTCCATGGCAGCTCTGGCTAAAGGTGTGTATTTCATCAAATATTTAATTTTTCATTCATAACATTTGGTCGAGATATTGAGCATATATGACCCATGAACTTGCGTAAAATCTTCTTCTTGATATTTTCTAGATTTTCTGCCATCACTGAAAATACTCTTCAGCAACACGATTTACCTGCTCCTTGTATGCACTGCATTTGTGCAAATCAGTGGTTTTATAGGAATGATCACATTTAAGCCAAAATTTATGGAGCAAATTTATGGCCAGTCAGCATCGAAGGCCATATTTTTGATAGGTAGGTTTACATTTATTGCATTTATTTTTGTCTGTTTTATATACATTTTCAGTCTATTTAAAGACACATAGCGATGTCATTCTACAAAATAAGTGTCAGTTGTGTCCCTCTTATTCATGTATATATATAAAAAAAAAACATTTTCACAAAAAATTAGCTGATGTAAAAAAAAAAAGCCTGTCCATAGCCTCGAGTTTGGAAATATCCATTACTACTGTATATTAGCAAATATAGCATTTTTACATATAATAAAATTTATATCCCTATTACAGAAATTAAATATTGTATAAACCATTCAGGTTTGTGCTGAGGAGTAGAAGCTGTGCCCTGGCCATTCAGCGGTGTAGTTCAGGGTTGTGGCAGAACCCTGTTTGGGAGCGGCTTTGTATCTTCTCTGTTTCCTCCTATAGGGAATGAGGGTTACATGCGTAAAAAATACTTTCTTTTCAGTCAGTCATATTTGACATTACATCGACATACTGAGGTACAGTATAGGGTCCCTATGGAAAGCACCATGGAGTTAGCCCTCACTCCTAGGGGGCACGGCTCGCCTTGTGTCTGGTATGCCAAAGTGATGGCATCCACTAGCCAGCAAGTCAACCTCTGTTTGGAGACAGCCTTTCCCTTTTGCTGACCCCCAAAGCTGACAAAAAGCTGCTCAGAGCTTCTAAAGTTCTACATGTGGTCTATGCAAATGCACAGAGTGTGAACAGGACACAGCAACGCAAGGGTTGGGTCTGCCTCCTACAAAGGTAGCACTTGCAAGTTCCCGGAAAGGAGTAGTGGGAACTCCAGGCTGGGGCCTGAAGATAACGTGAGGTGATCATGGTAAGGAGTGCTGGATTTTAAGCTCAACTGACTTTAGCAGCTCAAAGGGAGCTCTTTGCAGTCCAGAAGGGAGATCCCCAAATGAGATCCTAAGAGAGGGCAAGGCACAGCCCAGGAGGATTTAACCTTTTTGTACCTCTCAGGAACCTGATGATCAGGTCATTCCTACAGACCTGCCGTCCACTGCATTGTGATGTGCTGTGATAGCAGCAACATACATTTTCAAGGTGGAGTGGAACAACACTGATTGGGTCTTCTCAGCAAGAAGAACACCACTCAGGGTACAGATTCCACTTCAGGACATAAGCTGGCCAAGTAGAGAGAGCTTTGGCATAAGCGATAGTAGCTATCACGGCCTGTGACAGTCCACTTAAGTCTTCCGTGTCCCATCCGAGAGTTCAGCACTGACTGGGCATGCTTGTTCATGAGACACGCCATCATGTTGACAGAGTCCAACTCCATACTGAGAAAAGGGATGCTCTGTATTGGGGAGAGCTTGCTCTTCTTCCAGTTGACTCAAAGAGCACAACAGATCTCAAGAGTGAGGTAGAATGAGCCAATTGTCAATATAGTTGAGAATATGAATGCTCACTGCCCTTAATGGGGCAAGGGCACCCTCAGCTACTTTGGTGAAGATGCGGAAAGAAAGGGACAATGTGAAGGGGAGGACTTTGTACTATTTAAAGACTCTGTACGCATGACCCTCAAAAGCAAACTGAAGAAAGGTCTGTATTGAGGCAAGATCAAGAAGTATGCATACTTCATGCCGGACACTGCAAACCAATCTTGGGGCAGTATGTATGTGAAAATGCGCCTCTGAACATCCTGAAATGGAGCTTGTGTGGGTCAGGCTCTATTGCGTCGCTAGACTCCCAGACTCCTTACGAGCGGCAACAAAGGGACAATCGATGCAACCGACAGCAAGGGGGAGCACTGGGGCCCAACTCGGGAGACAACGCATCCCAGAGTAGAGGGTGTGTGTGTGGTGTAGCACTTTCCTGGCTTCCTGGATCCCATGAGGGACTGGCTAGGGACACGTGAGGAAGCAGTGCTTCCTTGAGGTGTGATCTATTGGCCTATTGGAAATAGGGAGGACAGGGCTGGGAGTAAGAAAGCGTAACGTTGCTGAATGCCAGACTGCGTTGAGTACAACAAAGGCAACAAAAGGTCTCCTCTGGGGCAAGGAGCGTTGCTGTCACCACCTCCTGGGAAAGAGCAATCCCCTCCATCTCTGTATTGCCCCTATCAGGACTGCTTCGCCATCTGCCTGGCTTAGTGTGAGAGAACACTGCAGGCTTGGTGGAGGCTCAAGCCTGATGTTCTCAGCTGCCTGGGAAAGCATGGCTTTCAACTCATGGTCAGACTCTGATTTTGCAACCACCCCAGAAGGGGGAAGCTTAGCCGAGTTGTCATCTTGTGAGGACTCTTGTCCCTTCTTCCTTTGGAAATCTACAAACATTGTCTCAGCATGCATAGGGCCCAAACCTGAAAGACAGCGATCTTGACCATCAGAGAAGGTCAGGAAACAACTGCATCCAGAAACACACAGACAAAGCAACATCTTTAAAATGACGCACTCTCCATCTCCCTCTCTTAGGGAAACTGCTATTTTGTACCGAAGCCCCCAGGGGTATCGCAGCATTAAACTATGCTCTGTCAACCCTGTTACTGTTCAGAAGGCACAATCATGTTCAATACAATTTATGAATTTATGGAATGTTTCCATGGAATGTTTCAAATCTTTTTGAAAGTGTATTTTAAAAAATAAATGTGTTATGTTGTGACTTAAAAAAACATAAATTAAAATATCTAAATAAAAACTTAATCTAATTAAAATGAATATATAAATAAATAAAAAAGATAATCGTCTTTGGTCTTTCCAGGCATTATGAATCTACCAGCTGTGGCTTTGGGAATTGTCACCGGTGGGTTTATAATGAAGAAGTTCAAACTGAATGTTCTCGGAGCAACCAAGATCTGCATTGGAACATCTCTTCTGGCTTTCTCTACACTGCTTATTCAGTATTTCCTGCAGTGTGACAACACACAAGTGCCTGGACTTACAGTGTCATATCAAGGGTAAACAATAAAAAAAATTGTATTACAGTTTATTGTGTTGTTTATCATATTTTTTTTTCTGGCATTTTTCAATGGAATTGTATATTTTAACTATGTTCTGTTTGGGTCTCAGAGGCCACATTCATTTTTAATGCCAATAAGGGTAATTAAACTGAATTTTAAGTGGTTTAATTATTCAATGTATTTCTAACAGGGTTCCACAGGTGTCCTATCAGCAGAATACACTAATTTCTCTGTGTAACATGGGTTGCTCCTGCTCTCTCAAACACTGGGATCCCATATGTGCCAGCAATGGCTTGACCTATGCCTCCCCCTGCCTTGCTGGCTGCCAAAGCTTCACTGGTGATGGCAAGGATATGGTAAGCTAATCTTTCCAGACATCTACATGCCTGCTGCTAAATCAGTTTTGCCAACAGACCTCTATACATTTATAGCATTTTGTTTTTCATTTTGTTATTGTAATATTCAAAGGCCCTCAACAGAGACACATTTGAGTAGCCAAAACATAAGAAACCAATGTGAAACTGCAGTCATGCAACATATGTTTGCTTGTAAAACAGATTTTAGCCATCAAGATTTGTTTGGATTATAGACCATGGGCTTAGAAATAGTTGTATTTTTGTATGTTTCTGGTTAATGGCATTTGTTTCATCAACAGAAAAGCCAGCTCATAGGCAGAAAAAAATTATTATATTATATTTTTCAAAAGAACATGTTCTAAAAACTTTTTATGTATTTTATTTTATTTTATTATTTTAGGGAGAACCCCGCAATATATGTACAGTAATTACAATGTATGTAGAATGCTAGAACTAGTAGTACTAGAATACTCCTGGAATAGAACCCCTATTCTATTCTATTCTATTCTATATTATTTATAGACATGTAGACTCTATATTGTGAAATCCTTAAAATAGGGTCCAAAAATCTGAGACCACCAGTGATGCTTGTTTTTTGTCCACCAAAAAAAAGAAAAGAAAAAAAAGACAAATTATGTTGTCAGAATAAAAATTTGAGTAGAAATTCGTACTGAAAATATATTTGATTTTCAATATGTTTCGGTATTTACTATGTGCCCCTTTTGACAGCAGCTCCAGAGCTGCCTTGGACCAGTTTATGTAAACCTGATGATCCATGTAATGCCAGCATGATTTGCGAGTGTTCCAAAGAGCATGTTGTGCGCTTCAATGAAATCTGACCTTTTGTACAAGAAAAAAGAAAAACAGTGATGTGAAAAAATGGTTTGCTTACATTTGATTACTGACCTAGAATCAGTATTACATATTTGTTTAACCTAAATTTCTTAATTGAAATGTTCAAAATCCTAAAACTTTGTTTATTGCTAGGTTTAAAAAAAGCCCCAGATTTCATATGTATTGTACTCTCATGTATTTGCCGGTGTTGTAGTAGTTGACACAATCTGACTCTTTTCAAAGGTATTCCACAACTGCACCTGTATTGAAGATTCGCCTTTCCCATATGCAAACATGTCAGCAGTGCTGGGCCAGTGCCCTCGCAAGAGTGATTGTGACTACATGTTTAAGTTCTACATGGCGGTGACAGTCATTGGTGCCTTTCTCTCGGCTTGTGGGGCCACACCAGGTTACATTATTCTGCTCAGGTAATGAATCTCCCCAAAAGTGCAAAAAAAAGACACCTTTGAAAGACTTAAATGTCTTTAAGGAATCCTATGTAATACAGTATGCTGGTCATTCTTTGTGCCTATTCATCCTCATGACACAATAATATGTTTCTTTATTGGTATATGCAGTGGTATATTCTGACTGAAGTCAACTAATATATACTTCCACCCTGTTAGGGTCAGGGACATTATTAAAAATTGTATTCTGTCTTATGGTATGTTATGTGAGAAGCCGGTTTAATATTGGGTTTAAAAATGAATATATGTCCTCATGACTGCTCTTTTTTTAGATCCATAAATCCAGAACTAAAGTCTTTGGCTCTTGGTATTTATACTTTGATTGTTCGGACTCTGGGTAAGAAGATCTCTTTCTTTCTCAACACAAGATTATTAAACAACAGAAAAAAAGGTATCTTTAGTTGATCTGAGAAACTTTTCTAGGTGGCATTCCCCCTCCAGTTTATTTCGGAGCCTTGATTGACAGGGCCTGTCTGAAATGGGGTTCAAAACAATGCGGAGGGAGAGGAGCGTGTCGTATCTATGATTCTGGTGCCTTCAGGTTTGTAAACTTACACTGGCACTTGCAGAAATTCAACATTTTCATTCACACTTTTCCAAAATAATGCCATTAGTGATACAAAAAAATGTAATTTGCTAGATGGTCCGATATGTCTGTAATGTCTGTATAAAAGCCTGTTCCCACCAAGATCGATAAGTATTAAGATAACGATAAAGATATAGTTCTAAAAGTCATTTTCAACATAAAATAATAGCAGAGTCCACACCACAACTATAACGATAACGATACAGTGGAACGATATCGTTGTGATCACTTTCAGAACGATTTTTTTCCAGCTGATGAACGATAAAAGCATTGACAGCCAATCAGAATCAATCCTGCTGTAACAAGCTCGGGAATTTAAAGCGGGAGACGAGCGTGCACTTAGAATAAATGGACGATATCGTCCACTGGTGTGAATGCTAATATTTATAGTTATCTTTATAGCTACCGTTCTTTGTGTAAATGAGCCACAGAGCCACAGTAGTTATGTATTGTAACAATGGAAAAATGATATATCCTTAAATTTAATTTGATGAAAAGCTACTGTGACAACAATAATCCATGATCCTTCTGAAAACATTCACATTCTAACTTGCCATGTATGTGAACTGTTTGCAGCTAGCAATTGCAATACAATTAGTGAATTGCTCTATCTTATTTCTTAGTGTATGAAGAAAAATATAGGATAGGTACATGATGGCAAAGGTTATCTGAAGTCTTTCTCTGATTACATGCATGTTGCCACATGGACTTTCGTCATAACTTTTTATGGGGCAAACCACCAAAGTTGTATCATACCTTAGTGTTTTTGTTGTTGCAAAACTGTTTTGTTAATGAATGACCAGAATAATCCTCAGAATCGTTTGATGGTCTCTTGTTCAAGACCACTAGCACCACCATCAGCTCAAAATGTAACTTTTCTGCAACTACAACAATTGGTGATACGAACACTGGTGGTGGTTGAGGAGAGACTCCCTCATGATTGTAAAGTGCTTTGGGAGTACAGCAATACACAATAAGCAATACAGTAATTTCAAAAAAAAAGCTTATTGAAGGGGTCATATGACGTTGCTAATAAGAACATTATTTTGTGTATTTGGTGTAATGCAATGTGTTTATGTGGTTTAAGGTTAAAAAAACACATTATTTTCAACATACTATACATTATTATTTCTCCTCTATGCCCCGCCTTTCTGAAACGCGTCGATTTTTACAAAGCTCATCGTTCTAAAAAGCGAGGTGTGCTGTGATTGGCCAGTTATCCAGTGCGTTGTGATTGGCCGAATGCCTCAAGCGTGTGACGGAAATGTTACGCCCCTACCATACTGTATGCCGTCTCCAGCAGTACGAGACAAAACCAATAAAACCCATTACAAATGAGGCATTTGTTGCATCCAGTGGGGACATAATTACTGATTATAATGACTTATACTGTCTTTTTACGAGTTGCGTTACATATCGCGCTGCGTAAACATAAAATCATGTCTGCATTTGTGGTCGGAGAAACAACAAACAACAAGCCTACTCTACACTGCTCAAAACTCGCGTTTGAATCGTCAGTGGCAAATTATTTAAATATGAAAAAGTACTTACAGGCTGTGAGGCAGAAGCGCCAGACTGTCCTTGCAAAGTTGGAACTGCCCAACTTTATAGAAAACAGCCTTTGTGCCACAGACGTATTGTAGTCTACTCTCCCAGGATCAGTAAACAGTCCTCATCCTCCATAAAATGCGCAGCACACATCTGAATATTTGGGTTGAACTGTTCTGGAACAGTGTTGTTAATAAAACTTAACAACTGATTTCTAGTTGTGTCTTCTTTTGGAAGGCCAAACAACAGTGGAACAGTGTTGTAAATACAACTTAAGCACTGATTTTTAGTTGTGTCCTCTTTGGAAGGCCAAACAAAGTAGTTTCGCTTTCACAACGAAACACCAGCAGCGACTCAACAAACATGGCGCAGCAGCAACAGCAAGAATTAAAGTTACGCCTTTTTTCTTTGCGTGAACAGTGGGCCGGCAACATTATGCACATCTTCCCACATAGTGATGTAGATATGTGGGGGCGTGTTAGAACGAGCCGTTTTAAGTAGGAGTGGTTGACTCTTAACTTTTATAAAGAATATCTCTTTGGATTTGAGGCTTTAGTCTTTGCAACTTTACAGATCTTCTTTATGCACCAAGAGTTTGTAACACTCCAAAGAGAAAGGAAAAATTGAAATCGCATCATATGACCCCTTTAAAACGCTTTGTGCTAGAAAAGCTTTACTTTACTTGCCATGTTGACATTTTGTAGTCATGAAGTCTACAAAACTACATACAAAACTTGCATAGATATAGAGATTCTTTCTTTCTTTTTTTGTCCTGCAGAAACGCTTTCTTGGGTCTTATTTATGGCCTGTATTCCTTATCGTACATATTGTGGGGAGTCGTGTACATTAGACTGTCTCATCGCGAAAAGAAGCTTGCACTAAAGAACCAATTAAAAGCTCCAGAACAGGATGACAATGGTGTTTCTGCTGGCAATGGGAATACATCTTCAGCTACTGTAAAATGCAGCGAAAACCCAGACCAGGAGACCACTATCTGAAGTTATGCTTCCAAAAGCAATAGTGTGTATGGCCCCCCCCCCCCCCCCCCAAAAAAGTGTTAAAGGAGATTTCCATATCCATGTAAAATGTAAAGGTTTTGGCCATGAAACTGTGATAATTTGTACATTTATTGATTACATATACATATATTTGTATTTGTTATTTTTTACACATTTAAAGAACAACATTTAAGTAGTATCAGAACTAGAAAGTAATGCATTATACTCAAAGAAAACACTAGTTATGGATAATATGGTTCATCAGACCAGAACATTGTTACATAGAATTATCTGTTATCATGTCAGAACATTGTAAGCTCACTGTTTCATAGGAGTTTCTTGTCATGTCATGATGATATACATTGAGGTCACATATATCGTCACACCTTGTCATGTTTTATATGTATATATATGTTGTTTTGTAAAACCTAGTGAATTTCTGGATGGAACTGAATGCAACAGAAAGTTATGGACAGTATGTAAAGTACATGGAACATTGGAGTGTTTGGCAAAATTACTCATGTACTGTGATTGTGTACTTTATAATACTTAAAACCCTTATGAAGTAAACAAAAAGTAAAATATTAGTAAAAACTGTCTTTTTAATAGGAATATCAGCCAATTTGCATGAGCACGCCATTACTTTATACAAATGTAAGCATTAATTTTGTTAAATTTTGTTTAAATAAAAAAGTCTTTAACATGTAGAGTAATAGAACTTGTCTGTGTTGTCTTTCTTCATCATTGTAATGCAGTAATATCATTTTTTTTTTTAAATAGTGGTCTTTCTAGTGAGTGATATTTTCTACACACGGTTTAACGAAGGTAACAATCTTTATTGGTCATATTTCAGAATCTTTTGTTTACAAAGCACAATACTGACTATACACAATATGGAGCAATTTGGATCTGATTTTCAACCCGGAACATTCAAAATGTAACAGGACTAGCATTACAAATATTTGAAAAACAAATAGTTTATTAACTATTGCAGGTGTCTCCACTGTGATGGGGTTGACAGCTTTTGGGTTTACTATATACAACTGAAACGTTAACATTTTAGGAATAGTTGAATAAGTTAAAAATGGGCAAAAAGCTTCATGGTAACACTTTTCGTGAACCTTGTATACACTCTTAAAAATAAAGGTGCTTCAAAAGGTTCCATAGCGATGCCATAGAAGAACCATTTTTGGTTCCACAAAGAACCATTCAGTCAAAGGATCTTTAAAGAACCATCTCTTTCTTACCTTTTTATAATCTGAAGAACCTTCTTTCGCCCCAAAGAACCTTGTGTGAAACAGAAAGGTTCTTCAGATGTTAAAGGTTCTTTATGGAACCATTTAGACAAAAAGGTTCTTCTATGGCATCGTGAAGCACCTTTATTTTTAAGAGTGTATATAGTCATTTATAATGCACTCTCTATTAATTATCTTAATTTATGTCAAATTAGTTGATCCAGATGGAAATCTAAAGCAGCCAAAAAATTAAAAAAAACATTTTTTTTTGTTTAGACAACATTGTCATATGTATGTGAAACGTTTCAAAAATACAAATGGAAAACTTGTGTAAACATACCCTATAGCTGTCATGCGTTATCTTATGTTTGTTTTGTTTCCTATGTTTTGCGTGTGTTTCCATGGTAATTCAGTTCTGAATATTTTCATACACCTGTGCCTCTTTTCATTGATTAGTTTGCTCTGGAATATAGCCCTGAGTGTGTTCTATAGTTTTTTTCTCATACACTTTAACCAGTTGTTCTGTTTGTGCATTGCCAGTCTCAGTATTCAAAGTGGGGTTTATTTATTTTTTGGTCTTAAATTAACCGCAGTCAGTAGGCCCTGCTGACCTCAGTTTTGCTGTTGCTGCAACTGGCCTTTGTGTGACATTGCATAGTTATTTTTATTTTATTTTATTTTTTTTACAAGTAATCCTTCCACAATCTCCAACAAATGAATAATCATTCAAAAATAGAAATGATGATGTTTGCGGACACTAAAAAGGTTAAACAGCCTATAAAATAATCAAACAGACATATACAGTGGGTACGGAAAGTATTCAGACCCCCTTAAATTTTTCACTCTTTGTTATATTGCAGACATTTGCTAAAAACATTTAAGTTAATTTTTTTTCCTCATTTAATGTACAGACAGAAACCCATATTGACAGAAAAACACAGAATTGTTGACATTTTTGCAGATTTATTAAAAAAGAAAAACTGAAATATCACATGGTCCTAAGTATTCAGACCCTTTGCTGTGACACTCATATATTTAACTCAGGTGCTGTCCATTTCTTCTGATCATCCTTGAGATGGTTCTACACCTTCATTTGAGTCCAGCTGTGTTTGATTATACTGATTGGACTTGATTAGGAAAGCCACACACCTGTCTATATAAGACCTTACAGCTCACAGTGCATGTCAGAGCAAATGAGAATAATGAGGTCAAAGGAACTGCCTGAAGAGATCAGAGACAGAATTGTGGAAAGGCACAGATCTGGCAAAGGTTACAAAAAAATTTCTGCTGCACTTAAGGTTCCTAAGAGCACAGTGGCCTCCATAATCCTTAAATGGAATTTAATTGTTCTTTAAAAAAAAAATTAATTGTTCCATGAAGATATTTAGTAAATTTCCTACAGTAATTATATTACAACTTCATTTTTGATTAGTAATATGCATTGCTAAGAACTTCATTTGGACAACTTTAAAGGCGATTTTCTCAATAGATTTTTTTTGCACCCTCAGATTCCAGATATTCAAATAGTTGTATCACGACCAAATATTGTCATATCCTAACAAACCAAACATCAATGGGAAGCTTAAAATTGACCCTTATGACTGGTTTTGTGGTCCAGGGTCACATATATCCCTGCGGGTCTGAGTCTTAGCTTTCAGACTCAGCCTTGATCTCAAGAATGTTCTTCCCTGACACTGCTGTCCCTTTGGTAAGTAAACTAACTGTTAACACTTTATAATAAGGTTCAGCTTCCTTCAGCTCACCTTCCTTCCTTTCCTTATTGCAATAATGAGTTAGTACATTAGTTAGTATCATGAACTAACAATAAACTTTTTGGTAACACTTTAGAATAGGAAACACTTATTTGCTATTAACTACGACTTTTCCCTCAATCACATTCTTTTCTTTTCTTTTCTTTTCTCTCTCACATAACAGGACGTTTAAATGACTCAGCTAGCTCAGTATGGTGCCATAATGCAGATGCTATTGTGAGTCAAACAACGGAAACATGTGTCTGTATTTATAAAGTAATCAATGAAGACACTAAGTACATCAATCCTTCTCATCTCTCTCTCTTCCTGTCTATATGGTGTTTTGAGTATTTTACCACTTCCTCTCCATGTTTCCACTGACTCATCACAACATTCTAATTTATTTGTCTTAATATATACATATATATACATATGGGTTTAGTATGTGACCATGGACCACAAAACCAGTAATAAGGGTAAATTTTATGAAATTGAGATTTATGCATCATCTGAAAGCTGAATAAATACGCTCTCCATTGATGTTGGTTTGTTAGGATAGGACAATATTTCACCGAGATAAATTTTGAAAATCTGGAATCTGAGGGTGCAAAAAAAAATCAAAATTTTGAGAAAATCACCTTTAAAGTCGTCCAAATGAAGTTCTTAGCAAGCATATTACTAATCAAAAATTATGTTTTGATATATTTTCGGTAGGAAATTTACAAAATATCTTTCATGGAAACATGAGCATTTAGTTACTATCCTTTGGCATAATATATTTTTGGCATAAACAGATCGTGGGGGAAAAATCGTGGGGTATATTTAATATATATATATTTACAACACACACACACACACACCCATATATATATATACACATATATATATAATATATATATATAGATATCTATTAGACATATAATATACATATATACTATATATCAATATTATATATATATATATATATATATATAGAATCTATATATATATATTAGAGATATATATCTATTTCTGTTCAGGAATGGCGTTGCCATTGTTAAATCTTAATCCTCAGCTGTATGAGAGCAAAACTGTTTGGGTGAATGGACCGTCTGCAGTCACACACTGCCCAGGATTATTTTGGTTTAACTAAAACCATTAAAAAAATTAAAAAAATAAAGCAATTTAAACTAGTTGTCAATGAAGCATTTCCCATTTTCATAGGTCTATATTGAACTAAAATAACTGACACACTTTTTTTTTTAAATCTCATGCTAAAACACTAAAATAACGCTGATTCTGCTAAATATATTAATAGGACATTCCTCTGGCACCAGCCCATAACTGCAGCATGGCCACAACCTGACTAGACTCAGTGGGGTTTACCTGCTGTTTCAAATCATTCTCAAAGCTTTTTAATGAGGACACAATATCACAGTTCCTGCTGCTTTGGAGCAAAATCCAAAAATCACGCGTGTTTAGAATGTTTTAATGAAGTATTAAAAAAGCTTCATGGTAACACTTTCAGTGTTTCACACCTAACCCTAACCTTGATTGTATAGTCATTTATAATGCACTCTCTATTAATTATCTTAATTTATGTCAAACGAGTTGATCCAGATGGAAATCTAAAGCAGCCGAAAAATGATAAATAATCTTTAAAATACACTTTTTGATTATTTCCAGCTATATTGTGCATATTATATATATTTTGTTAATCATCCACTATTTATATAGGGCACCGAGTGATTCAAAAGTTCCACTGGTACCCCTTATTTTTTTGAAAACAAACAAACAAATAAAAAATAAATAAATGCTACTCTATGTAAAATATAAATATGTATATGAGAATGAAAGCTGTAAAATATCAGGAGCTGAGCTATTCTAGGAGCAAAAAGAGCCTCTTTCAGCAGCATGTGTTGAGCTGTGGGTGTCCCTTGAGCTGGCACGTTGTTGGTATAGAAATGTACCGAGCTTTCGTGTGCATGAGCTTGGAGAATTAACCACAGGCTTATGCAGAGACCTAGAAACATGTCTTCTCTCCAAGAGGGAGGATACTCCCTCTGCCCATGTTAGGTACATCACACTTTGGCACATGTTTCTCTTGGTTCCTTTGTTTTCCCAGAACCACCTATAACAGTAATTTTCTTCTGCCTTAGATGAACGGCTGTGTGAAGAGTTTCTGACTGGGAGGGGAGTATTAAACCAAACTAAATCTGAGAGGATTATCAGAGTAAGTCATGAAAAAGGCTTTCTCTGTTTCATGAGGTTTGCTTTTCCTTTTTCCTTTTTTGCATAACATTTTTATTTTTTGTATCTTGTATGTGTGGATTTATTTATTTATTTATTGGTTGAATGGAGTTTAATCTATCTATCTATCTATCTATCTATCTATCTATCTATCTATCTATCTATCTATCTATCTATCTATCTATCAAAGTTGAGTACAAACGCATCTATATAAGTGTCTTGCGAAAAAAATGAGTTGTGATTTGTGTTTTTTACTTTCAAAATAATTGACAAAACAACTTTTGTTAATCAAATAATTAAAAAAAAAAATAATAGGAAAACATTATTAATGTTGTTGCTGTTATCAGAGTTGATAATTATCCCTTTTGTATTAGAGCTGAATACTTTATCCAGAACAACAAATAAAAAATATATATATAAAAAAATACTAAAATATAATTTTTTGATAATATCATGACAGCAAAATGTCTGAGCCTACTGCAGAGAACAATGGTAAGCCGACCAGCCAACACAATCTTTGCATTCCAGGAAAAGAGGCCTCAAAGGACCCCTGCTGGTCCAGTCTAAAGGTATGTTTGCTTTACTAAATGCAAGTGTGTATATGTTTTATATATATATACACTGACAAAATTATACAACGACAAACCACTTTTGGGTTTTGCCCCCATTTTTCATGAGCGGAACTCAAAGATCTAAGACTTTTTCTATTTACACAAAAGGCCTATTTCTCTCAAAATATTGTTCACAAATCTGTCTAAAACTGTGTTAGTGAGCACTTCTCCTTTGACAAGATAATCCATCCACCTCACAGGTGCTGCATATCAAGATGCTGATTAGACAGCATGATTATTGCACAGGTGTGCCTTAGGCTAACCACAATAAAATGCCACTCTAAAATGTGCAGTTTTACTGTATTGGGTCCGGAAACCAGTCAGTATCTGGTATGACCACCATTTGCCTCAGTTCAACACATCTCCTTCGCATAGAGTTGTTTAGGTTGTTGATTGTGGCCTGTGGAATTTTGGTCCACTCCTCTTCAATGGCTGTGTGAAGTTGTTGGATATTGGCAGGAACTGGAACACGCGGTCGTATACGCCGATTTCAGAGCATCCCAAACATGCTCAATGGTTGACATGTCCGGTGAGTATGCTGGCCTTGCAAGAACTGGGATGTTTTCAGCTTACAGGAATTATGTACAGATCCTTGCAACATGGGGCCGAGCATTATCATGCTGCAACATGAGGTGATGGTGGTGGATGAATGGCACAACAATGAGCCTCAGAATCTCGTCACGCTATCTCTGTGCATTCAAAATGCCATCAATACTGCACCTGTGTTCTTTGTCCATAACATATGCCTGCCCATACCATAACCCCACCACTAACATGGGCCACTCGATCCACAACGTTGACATCAGCACCCACAGGACGCCATACATGCTGTCTGCCATCTACCCTGTACAGTGAAAACAGGGATTCATCAGTGAAGAGAACACCTCTCCAAAGTGCCAGACACCATTGAATGTGAGCATTTGCCCACTCAAGTCGGGTACAACGACGAACTGCAGTCAGGTCGAGACCCGATGAGGACGACGAGCATTCAGATGAGCTTCCCTGAGACAGTTTCAGACAGTTTGTGCAGAAATTCTTTGGTAATGCAAACCGATTGTTGCAGCAGCTGACATAAACCGGGTGGCTGGTCTCAGACGATCTTACAGGTGAAGATGCTGGATGTGGAGGTCATGGGCTGGTGTGGTTACACGTAGTCTACGGTTGTGAGGCCGGTTGGATGCACTGCCAAATTCTCTGAAACGCCTTTAGAGACGGCTTATGGTAGAGAAATTAACATTCAATTCACGGGCAAAAGCTCTGATGGACATTCCTGCAGTCAGCATGCCAAATGCACACTCCCTCAAACTTGCGACATCTGTGGCATTGTGAAATCATGTTTCATTGGCTGCTGAGTAGACGCAGGTCATTGCAGCAAACACACTGTGCGTTGATCCTGCTGAATTTCTGACACTTTCAGAAAACTATCGTAGGCTATCTTTAGTCGCAAGACCGGGAAAACGCCCGTCTTTGAACCTCTCTCACTGTAGACATAGGACCACCGATTAGGAGCCACGATCACAGAAATCGCCACGATTGCTTCACGATGGCAATCTTTCGTCTGGGACAGCCAAAAATCGTGCAGTGTATCCCGGGCTTTACTGCGAGAGCGGCCACATATGATGTGTTTCTTGGAGGTTATAGTACATTGAAGGATGATCATATGACTTTTTACATATGCCATGTGACCCGTAAATGCGAAAAAAACCTTTTCCATTGCAGTTTTGCGAATTATTCCTTTGTGTCATCTGCCATCTTAGTACTTGCTGGTGTTCCTTTTTGGTTCCTACCCAGGTCATTAACCAAACAAGTAGAGGAAGGGAAGGACAACTCTAATGTGGATCAGGACAACAAGGAGCAAACTGTCCTCCCAAACACGCACTCAGTGAACCTGGCCGACATTGCAAAAAGGACACCCTCCCTTCCCACTGTTAACAAATCCATTATGGTTTGAACTTTTTTATATTCCCATCCCATTTAAAGTAACCAAATTGGTATTAGAAAAGGCAGTACTGTACCAGGAGTAGTCACCAATTGTACACAGGTAGCTTTATTTACAGTGGGGAAAAAAAAGTATTTAGTCAGCCACCAAAAGTTCTCACACTTAAAAAGATGAGAGAGCCCTGTAATTTTCATCATAGGCATACCTCAACTACGAGAGACAAAATGAGAAAAAAAAAAAATCCAGAAAATCACATGGTAGGAGTTTTAAAGAATTTATTTGCAAATTATGGTGGAAAAGAAGTATTTGGTCAATAACAAAAGTTAATCTCAATACTTTGTTATATAACCTTTATTGGCAATGACAGAGGTCAAACATTTTCTGTAAGTCTTCACAAGGTTTTCACACATGTTGCTGGTAAAAAAATTTTGGCCCATTTTCCCCCTTTTTTCAATGCAGATCTCCTCTAGAGCAGTAAATGTTTTGGGGCTATCGCTGGGCAACACGGATTTTCAACTCCCTCCAACGCTTTTCTATGGGGTTGAGATCTGGAGACTGGCTAGGCCACTACAGGACCTTGAAATGCTTCTTACGAAGCCACACTCCTTCGTTGCCCGGGCGGTGTGGTTGGGATCATTGTCATGCTGAAAGACACAGCCACATTTCATCTTCAATGCCCTTGCTGATGGAAGGAGTTTTTCACTCAAAATCTCACGATACATGGCCCCATTCATTTTTCGTTTACACGGATCAGTCGTCCTCGTCCCTTTGCAGAAAAACAGCCCCAAAGCATGATGTTTCCACCCCATGTTTCACAGTAGGTATGGTGTTCTTTGGCTGCAACTCAGCATTCTTTCTCCTCCAACAACGACAAAGTTGAGTTTGTACCAAAAAGTTCTATTTTGGTTTCAACTGACCATATGAAATTCTCCCAATCCTCTTCTGGATCATACAAATGCTCTCTAGCAAACTTCAGACTGGCCTGGACATGTACTGGCTTAAGCAGTGGGACACGTCTGGCACTGCAGGATTTGAGTCCTTGGCGGTGCAGTGTGTTACTGATGGTAGGCTTTGTTACTTTGGTCCCAGCTCTCTCCAGGTCATTCACTAGGTCCCCCCGTGTGGTTCTGGGATTTTTGCTCACAGTTCTTGTGATCATTTTTTCCCCACGGGGTGAGATCTTGCGTGGAGCCCCAGGTCGAGGGAGATTATCAGTGGTCTTGTAAGTCTTCCATTTTCTAATAATTGCTCCCACAGTTGATTTCTTCACACCAAGCTGCTTACCTATTGCAGATTCAGTCTTCCCAGCCTGGTGCAGGTCTACAATTTTGTTTCTGGTGTCCTTTGACAGCTCTTTGTTCTTGGCCATGGTGGAGTTTGGAGTGTGACTGTTTGAAGTTGTGGACAGATGTCTTTTATACTGACAACGAGTTCAAACAGATGCCTATAATACAGGTAACGAGTGGAGGACAGAGGAGCCTCTTAAAAGAAGAAGTTACAGGTCTGTGAGAGCCAGAAATCGTGCTTGTTTGTAGGTGACCAAATACTTATTTTACAGAGGAATTTACCAATTAATTCTTTAAAAAATCCTACAATGTGATTTTCTGGATTTTTTCTCATTTTGTCTCTCATAGTAGAGGTATACATATGATGAAAATTACAGGCATCTCTCATCTTTTTAAGTGGGAGAACTTGCACAGTTGGTGGCTGAATAAATACTTTTTGCCCACCTGGGAAGTCTTAAAGATGATTACATGTTTTACATGAAGTTAAGTTAACATCTAGCAAATCTTTACGAAAAAGCTCACTTCATTCTCTGTATTCTGTTATGTAAATGTTAAGGATTCCTGCCTTCCCTGAAAAAACTCATGTGTACTCCTGCATACTTCCTGTTGCTGTGTGGGATTGTTTTGAAGTTCAGCTCTTTCATCGGCTTGCTCACCTTCAAAGCCAAATACATGGAGCAACAGTTTGGCCAGTCTGCATCAAGAGCAAACTTCCTTATTGGTAAGAACCCTTCCAAGTATATGTTGAGGCAGGCAGTTGATTGTTTCATTTAATGTCTGGTCTTCATTCAGTGTCTTCAGTTGTGCTTACGAACAAACCCTACAATTTTGAAATCTATAGGGTTTGTGTAAATGTAATATTTGTAAATATACCAACATAACAAAATGCCATTTTATGCCATTTTTTGCAACAATTATTGTATATACTTGCAAACCTTTTTTTTTAATGTTATTCCAGTTAATCCCTTGTGAAAAAGGTCTTATCGACTTATCGACCATATTTTTGTTTTTGATGTGACAGGCCATAGGCCTACTTAAAATTCAACCATATTTGGTGCAAATTCATCTGTCACACCGAACCCAAGAACAACCCAACCATACAGCATAACACACTCCGAGAAGCGTGTTAGGTTTGACATTAATTGAAACTAAAGACATGTTATGTCCCGTAGGTGTCCTGATCCTGCCTGTGGTTGCTGTGGGAATATTCTTGGGTGGTTTGTTAATGAAAAGATACAAGTTAAGCGTCATGGCAGGGGTTCAGCTCTCCTTCATCACCTCCTTCACGGCCTTCCTTCTCCTCCTCCTCCACTTCGGCACAAAGTGTGACAATGTGCCTGTGGCAGGGCTCGCTGTGTTCTACAATGGGTAAAGTATTTGTATACTTCTGCAGTTCTGAAAATGTAGGATATATTGTAAAGAGAAATCTCGTTCATTTCCTCACTTTTAAATCTCTCAAGTTTCTTTCTTTCTTTCTTTCTTTCTTTTTCTCTGCATTCCACAGACAGTCTTGCCTGTATCATTGATGCAGAAGATTTGTTTTTTTTTTCTCTCTGTTCTGCACACAAAACTGTCATTTGGCTCAAGAGTATTTGTTGTACAGCACACAAGTTGTATGCCTCACTTTTATGATAATTTATGTGGTTTTTAAAGTTTTGTTACAATTACCATCCTCTCAAGCATATCCTTATGGGTTACATGAATTAAAAAATGGACAATGTAGTGTATCATTTTATATGATATGAAATACTTGTTCCTTTGAATCCCTTCTTTATTCCTTTATAAAAATGACCCTCTAACACTAGCGTTATCTATTCTATCTACTTATTTCTTTTTATTTATTATTAAAAACCTTGCTACATGTACTGAGTTAGACTAACCAAGACTTTTCACAATAATTACATGTTATTGCTCTTTTGTTGTGTGATTGTTGCTTTCAAATTGTTCTCACTTGTTAGTCGCTTTGGATAAAAATGTCTGTTAAATGAATAAATGCAAAAATATTTATAGTATATTTTATAATGAAAATCAGTGTTGCTATTTAATAAATTACTTTTGGATAAAAAAAAAAATCTAGTTTCAAAGGGGGATTTGACAAAACAAAAAAACAAAACAATTGAGAACCACTGCTATAAATGAACACTGGCTCTTAGCCAGAATAGTGTGTCTCCAACTGGAAACAATCCCCAATCTCTGAATTCCTCCTCAGGACCCCTGGAACATCACAGGATGAGCGCTCACTCATGTCTCAGTGTAACCAGGACTGTTCCTGCTCTACATCTGAATGGGATCCCGTGTGCTCTGACAGTGGCGTTACATACGTGTCACCCTGTTTGGCAGGATGCACCACCTCCACTGGACAAGGCAAAAACACGGTATAATTTGATCAATCTAAAACTGCATTTTTCCAAACCTTAGGCACACAAGGTGTATTGTAAGTAAGATCAAACTTCATTTTAAGGTCCAATACTCGCCATTAACAACCATTAACTACGACTTTTGCTTCAATAAACTCCTAATTTGCTGTTTATTTTAATAGTTAGTAAGGTAATTGTTAAGTTTAGGTATTAGGTGGGATCAGGGATGTAGAATATGCTCATGCAAAATATGCACTTTATAAGTATTAATAAACAGCCAATATGTTAATTATAGACATGCTAATAAGCAACTAGTTATAATAGTGAGAATTGGTCCCTATACTAAAGTGTTACTGTAAGTATATGTTGCATACTATAATTTGCAATAATAATTTCGTCTGCATTTGATGGTGGCAGGTTTTTCACAACTGCAGCTGTGTGTTAACCCCCTCACCAGCAGAGGGCAGCAGATCTGTGTCTCTGGGACAGTGTCCCCGTGGGCCATACCCGGATGTACCCGGAGTTTCACCTCTTACATGGCGGTGTCTGTCCTCAGCTCCTTCATCAACTCTCTGAGCACTACTCCTGGATACATGATCATTATACGGTCAGTTACCATCAAGATAGAATAGTTACTAGTATTTTGTTAAGCAAGAATTGTTGGCAGTGAGTTTTGCCCAGGCAAGTACTCTCACATTTTCTTATTTATATTATTAAATTTTATAATACTGTATTTGATGGTTCCCCAACAGACATTTTATTGACTAAGTAACTTTGCAAATACATGTACCATCAAAACAAAGTGTTACCTTAAATTTAATACAATTAAATATTTAGATATTTAATTGGACAGTTAATACATTTAAAATGTTAGTTCACCCAAAAATGAAAATTATGTCATTAATTACTCACCCTCATGTTGTTCCAAACCCATAAGATAACACAAATTAAGATATTTTTGATTAAATCTGAGAGCTATTAATGACAGAATTTCATTTTTGTGTGAACTAACCCTTTAACTTTTAAACTGCTTTCTACTTTATGAAATTACTTTCAGATGCATTTTCAGATCTAAAGATGAAAGGTATTTACTGTATATTACATATGTTTTTAGATGCATCACACCTGAGCTTAAGTCACTGGCTTTGGGTATTCAAACTCTTGTGATGCAAACACTAGGTACTAGTAATACAGTAAACAATAATTCATAAGCTAGGCAATATTTTAGTTTATACTGTATTATGTTTTGGATAAACTGCATTAATGTCTAATATTTTTCTGGAGGTGGTATTCCTGCTCCTGTATATTTTGGAGCTCTCATTGACTCAACGTGTTTAAAATGGGGAATAAAGAGCTGTGGGGTCAGAGGAGCCTGTTGTATGTACGACTCAAATATGTACAGGTGTGTATGTGTGCTTGTAATTATATACCATTGTCTTTATTAGAATACAAAAATGGAGGAAAAAGCCACTGATAATTACAGTATAAAGTCTTTAAGTACCCATGTAGATATAGTGTCAGAGTCCTAAGCTCACATTTTAAAAACAAATAGGATTGTATGTGCAGCATGAAAGTCTTAATGTTCTGTTTTCAGAGTGATCTTCTTGAGCCTGACTACATGTTTAAGTGGATGTTCCTACTTCTTCATCATTGCTGTCATTGTGCTTCTGCAGAAGCAGATTAGAAAAGAAGAAGTCAAAGCATTTCAGCAAACAGCCAGGAAACAAAATGAAACCGAACTTCAGTCTCCAGAGATGTGCCACCCTGATGGACCCAAAACTGATACCGATCCCAGAGAAAAAACAGAAAGCACCAATACTGAATGTTAGCGATGAGCTATCATCTTTTGTAGCTCTTTCAGGGAATTTAGGAGATAGTGCTGACACTGTAAATTAATGGCAGAAGACTTACTAATAAAATCAATGACCAGGGCTGTGTTTCCCAAAAGCATCTTAAGCCTAAGTTGATTGTAGCTCCATTGGTTTCAATGGGTCAACGATGTACTTAAGCTTACAGTGCTTTTGGGAAACAGAGCCCAGGACAGCAGACTATAAGGAAACCAGCACAAGCCATAACACTCTTTATGCTCTACTGTACTAGGTGTTTCATGATCCAGAGTTTGTACTTAATAAATGTATTTGAAAAAAAGAAATCTCAGTTCTTTTTGTAGTGAATTTGCTTTCGCCAACCTAGGGAGGCGAAATAGTGTAGTGATGGTTACTCACATCACCAATGACGTTATGATTTTTGGATCACGCGTCAATTAAGGTGTGGTTATAAGTACATCACATAAGAAAGATTGGTGAGATCTCGAACTTGTAGAAACTCTTTCTGTATCATCAACACAAGGAAGACAAAATAAATGTTATTAACAAAAGATAGACAAGAGTAATCAAAAGCTGCTAAAGGAATACCATAAATGAAAAGGGAATAAAGTGCATAAGTTGTATAAAATGCAAGTGATTATGTTGGGTGTTGATATGTCAGAGCTACATTATCTGGAAAGAAAAATTGTTGCTACTCTGAAACAAATAAGGTGAAGAACCTTATTATGCATCAAACAAATATGTGAAATATTATTTGTAATCAACTGCAATCAGCTATATAACATTCAATTAAATTCAATTCAAGTTTATTTGTATAGCGCTTTTCACGATACAAATCGTTGCAAAGCAACTTTACAGCAAATTAAGTTTCTAAAATATATGTAGTGGTAGCTTATCGGTGGTGACTGTCAGTTAATGTACATATGGCAGAAATGTACAGAAAAATAAATTAAAGACATAATCAAACAGACGATGAACACTATTAACAGCAATTATTATATGATGCAATCAAACTTATAGCAAAATGTGGTGGTTCTGTATGTTGTTTCAGGGTTGACATCATCTGAGGTCCTATGAGGGGTTTGCATCATCTCTTCTCAGGTGTTCTGGATCCAGACTGAAGCTTGTAAATCTAATGTAAATTAGAAAAATCATATACTGATAATATACAACAATCCCAAGGTCTCTGGAAGAGGTTTGGATAAATGATGGTTACATTCGCTGTGGTTGAGTGAGCAGTCCGGTGGCAGTGACTTCATCCACTGGTTGTGCTAGTAACAATGCAGTGGGGAAAGGAGCAGGAATCTGTTTCGACAGCCTTGAACATGAAGCACTGTAGGATGCTGATCTCCTGGAGCACCAAAGGGTCCTAAAATCTGGAACACACAGATGGGGCCCTGGAGTAGGTGCAGAAGGTTCTTGCCTGGAACACGCAAGCAAAAGTACCTTGAAGTGAATGGTTGCTCTCTGGAGCTTAACCTTGTTGCAAATCGGGTCGTCAGAAAGCAGAAATCTAGAAAAGCTTCTGGCCCAGATGGTGTTTCACCTGCCTGTCTAAAAGTCTGCGCTGACCAACTGGCCCCCATCTTCACACAGATCTTCAACAGATCACTGGAGCTGTGCAAAGTCACTGCCTGCTTCAAACGCTCCACCATCATTCCGGTCCCCAAAAAAGCCAAAATCACTGGACTTAATGATTACAGACCTGTCACTCTCACGTCTGTTGTCATGAAGTCACTTGAGAGACTGGTGCTGGCCCACCTGAAGGACATCACTGGACCCTTGCTGGATCCTCTTCAGTTTGCCTACAGAGCAAACAGGTCTGTGGATGATGCAGTCAACATGGGACTGCATTATGTTCTGCAACACCTCGACAGACCTGGGAACTACGCAAGGATCCTATTTGTGGACTTCAGTTCGGCCTTCAATACCATCATACCTGACCTTCTCTCAGACAAACTCGCCCAGCTCTCCGTGCCCACCTCCATCTATCAGTGGATCACCAGCTTCCTGAAAGACAGGCAGCAACTAGTGAGGCTGAGCAAACTCACATCCAGGACTATCACCATAAGCACTGGCGCCCCTCAGGGGTGTGTCCTCTCCCCACTGCTCTTCTCCCACTACACAAATGACTGCACATCTAAAGACACCTCTGTCAAGCTCCTGAAGTATGCAAATGACACAACAGTCATCAGTCTCATCAAGGATGGAGACGAGTCTGCTTACAGACAGGAGGTTAAAGAGCTGGCTGTCTGGTGCAGTCTTAACAACCTGGAGCTTAACACGCTCAAAACTGTGGAGATGATCGTGGACTTCAGGAGAAAACCCCCTGCACTCCCCCCACTCACCATCATGGACAGCACTGTGACTGCAGTGGAGTCATTCAGGTTCCTGGCACCACAATCTCTCAGGACCTGAAGTGGGACACTCACATTGACTCCATTGTGAAAAAGGCCCAGCAGATGTTGTATTTTCTTCGCCAGCTGAGGAAGTTCAACCTTTCACAGTAGCTGCTGAAACAGTTCTACTCTGCCGTCATTGTGTCCGTCCTGTGCATTTCAATAACTGTCTGGTTTGGTTCAGTTACCAAATCAGACATCAGGAGACTACGTCGGACAGTCAGGACTGCTGAGAGGATGATTGGTGCCTCTTTGCCCAGCCTCCAAGATCTTTACATCTGCAGAGTGAGGAAAAGGGCTTAAAAAATCACCTTGGACCCCTCACACGCAGCCCACTCTCTATTCGAACTGTTGCCTTCTGGCCGGCGCTAAAGAGCATTGACCACCAGAACAGCCAGGCACAATAATTTTTTTTTCCCACAGGCTATATTCAGTCTAATTAATGAATAATTAATCTTTCATAATTATACATCGTCCATTACAACTAACATAGTATATTTATATTTATATTAAACTGCACACTTTTTAAATAACATATCTATCTGCACACTACTAAACATATCTACATTTATCTAAACAAATACATTTTTCCTAACTCTATTTCGGTATATATTACATTATTCAATTTTTCTTTTTTTTTATTATATTAGTGTTATTTTACATCCCTACTGTGTTATTCCTATGTCTGTCTAAACTATCTTGTATGTCTGCACTATGTTTGTACTTTCTTATACACTGGAAGCTCCTGTCGTCAAGTCAAATTCCTTGTGCATGTAAACATACTTGGTAATAAAGCTCATTCTGATTCTGATTCATTCTGATGCTGCAAATGTCTGTGTGTCTTCTGCGTCTCTGGGCTAGAAACTTGGTCAATCCGCTTTGCCTCTCTAGGATGGCGACTCAGGATGTGCTGCATCTGTTGTTGTCTCACTGACGAAGAATTCTAAACGTAGAGATATCTCTCCTCACAGGCTGGAGGCTCAGAACATGGCCGTATCTGTTGCTGCCTCACAAGCTGGAGACTAGGGATTGGTATCTGTATAACTCTTCTGAGGGGCCAGTGGCTCCGAATGTTGATGTTTCTGTCGCTCTGGATGGAAGACTTAGAAAGGAGTTTGATCTGCTATTGTCTCACACTTGCGGGGCTCAGACTCAGAAGTTTGGTCGGTTACAGTTCTAACCTTTAACAGGGCCAGGACTCAGAACTTTGGTGTTTCTGTTAGTGTCTCTCTGGACGTGGTGGAGATTCAGAACTTGTTGATCTGTTACTGTCCCTTCCCTTTCGGGTCTCAGACTCAGAACTTGTTGATCTGTTAGTGTCCCTGCCTTCGCAGGACTCAGACTCAGAACCTGCTCTGTTAGTGTCCTTTCCCTGACAGGACTCAGGAAGGACTCAGAACTTTGGTGTTTCTGTTAGTGTCTCTCTGGACAGAGGTTGATCTGTTACAGTCCTTTCCTTGACAGGACTCAGACTCAGAAAGGAGGTATCTGTTGCTGTCTCCCCTGTAGTGGGCCGCAGGCTCCGACCGGTTGTGTTTGTTGTTGCCTTCCCTGAAACAGAAAGGAGACTCAGAATGGTACGGCCAAAATAGAAAACAGTTTGTGACGAGTGGGGCGGGGCCGAGAGCAGTGGGAACGGAGCGAGGCTGGTGGAGTAAATGATAATGAGCAACACCTGCACCACTCACCAGTCTCGAATCCCACAGAGGAGCTCCGGAAGGATAAAAAGGACGACAGTGAAAGACGAGAGAGGACAAGGCCTGGACTATTTATGTTGTTGTTTTATGCAGCAGTCGTCCGTGAGGGGCTGCCGCTTTACTTTCATTTTGTGTTTGTTTATTTTATTAAAATCTCCTTTAAATGTTTGCCGGTTCCCGCCTCCTATTCCCAGACTAACGACGTTGGTTAAATTGGTGACGAAACCGGGAAGAAGGGAGGGAAAACGCTGTTAGAGAAAACCTCGCTCGCTCGAGGGGGTGATCGCTGGGTGAGAGACCGCCGGTGGCTGCCCGAGGAGGTGGTGCTGGAACTATGGAAGACTAGGTGGGACGGAGAGCTCGCTGCCGCGATTCTGGGTCGAGGAGGGGTGGCTGCCGTCCGAGAGGAGCGGAGGAGTCGGCCCCGTTCGCCAGGAGGCCGGAGCCTGCTACCATCCGCCATGATTGGGGAGGAGCAAGGAACGGGGGACTCGCTGCCGGCTGCAGTCAACAGGAGGAGCCATCGCCGTCCGCCAGGAGGCGGAGGAGCGGTGGGCCATCCACCAACGATGTCCAGTACCATCACATGGCACCGCGAGTGAGAGCCTCTCAGCCAGTTGAGAACCAAGCAGCAGTGTGTCCGGGAACCGGACCGATAAATTTTTTTTCTTTTCCTCTCTCCCCTCTCTCGTATCTGTCTCTACTTATTCCGTCTCATTTTCTCTGATCAATCTGTCTGTTCTACCCCCCGGTACAGCGCGGCTGCCGTGTGATAGGCTCCCGGCGGGGGGGGGGGGGGGGGGTGGTGAGTCGGGTTAGAGGTGGCCAATGGGAACGGAGCGAGGCCGGTGGAGTTAATGGTAATGAGCGACATCTGCGACACTCACCGGTCTCTAGTCCCACGGAGGAGCTCCGGAAGGAGAAAAGGAGGAGTGACGACAGTGCAAGACAAGAGAGGACCAGGCCTGGACTTTATTTTTGTGTTTTGTGTGCGGCAGTCGTCCACGAGGGGCTGCCGCTTTAATTTCATTTTGTGTTTGTTTATTTTATTAAAATCGTCTTTAAATGTTTGCCGGTTCCCGCCTCCTTCTTCCCAGGACTACAAACATTGTTACAATTGTCATTAAAGTTTTACCAATCCATCATTCACTTACCAAACCACAACCAGAATACCTTTGGCAATATTTAGAACGCTTTAAGTCCAAACATGATGGGAGAAGACTGAACTGTCATGCATGCATTCATGTGTCCATTAACAGCTGAGTTTGTGCAAGATGTTGCACTACACATCGATTTCACTGAAAATACTTATTTCTCTGAATAAGTCTAAGATGGGTGTGTTGTAGTTTGCATCAGTTTAATGTTTGAGAACATAGTTTTGAATGGATTTGGATGGAACTCTGTGATTTCTCTTTGTTTCACCCACTGCTATTTATTGTTTTTGTTGTGGCCTGTTCAAATTAACTATGATGATAAACATATTAGCATTTAACTGACGATAACATTGCTAATTGAATTAATTAGCATGCATTAATATGCAAAGATAATTCTTTAGTTGTGCTATTATATTATTATTCAGTTACTATTATAGTTTGTGTGTGAAGACAATTTTTTGTTTGCTTACTTTTACATTTAGTCAAATATAGTAATGATGTTGTGTTTTGGCATTTAACATAAATTATATATATATATATTATATATATATATCTAGGATATATACAAACAGGATATATATATATAAAAATATTGTTGGAAACACTTTCAGAGTGATGTTTACACACACCCACACACACACATATATATATATATACTGTATATACAGTATGTGTGTGTGTGTGTGTGTGTGGTGGGGGTATATAAACATTCATCTGAAAGTGTTTCCAACAATATGTTACTCTGTTGTCTTTGTATTTTTAAAACTTTATGGTTTTAGATATGGCTTTTGTTGTGAACTCGTCTTAATTCTTGATACCACAATGTGAAACAGCGATCTTCTTTACAGTCTACTTCCCATTGAAGACTTTTATGACATAAAATGAAACACCTTTATGTAGTAAATGTATCTCAACAGGGGAAATCATTTATAAAAAAAATGGCCACAGTTTAACTACTGTGAAGTCACAAATTAATAAAGCATGCGTACATAAGATGTATAAAAAGGGTTGCCTGTAGAGATCAAAAATGGTCAGGTCTGTCAGTTTCAGCAAACTGTCCATTATTGCTAAAGGTTTGCTGCTGGTTGACCAGTGAAGCGTTGTAAACCTGTAGCAGTTATTTGTAAGAAAGTGATTTCTTTGCCAACCTTTACCACATATTAACTGCAAGTTTACCCTAAGTTTACTTTTTTAAGGCAAAAAATGCACGTGAATGCACACACATCACTAAAAACAGAGAGACTGCCAGCATAAATAAGTAGATATGTGTTGGTTGGTTTCACTCTGTGTTCTTGTTGGTTGGTGTTTGTTAAATACTGTTAATGTCTCATCTTATTTTAATTGTCTCTGTTTTAAAATTTCTTGAGTTTTATACATTTCGCCATTAATACACTTGACACAATTGGGCACATTACAAACTGTACTGTACGGGTTGATCTACAATTGGGTTAAAGGTTTACTCAGTGCTAGTTAATGACAAAATGTAAATGTAAATATAAAGTCACATTTAGAGATTGCTCATTTGGAAATATTTCTACATTTTAGTGCCTCCTCTCTATGTGAAGGAACCTTGGGACATGTGAGTGTTTTAATATCATTCAAATATTATATTTTAATGTTTGTTTGCATTTGATTACAATGTATTTTTCTTTTGGACCACCTCTGAAGTGAATACATTTGCATATTGGTATATATATCCTCCTGACTACCAGGAAAAAACAAGTTTTGTGAATTTAGTATTTTGTCATGTCATTACATTATTTAGAGCATAAGAAAAAATCTGAAAAATAAAATTGAAAAGGCAAAAAGTGTGGGATTTTTGTTTTAACCAGAAATCAATTTTAATTTTTTTTATACCAAACTTTATATAAAGATGATTCTCAACTATGTTATGAAAGATATTTAAAAAAACTTTTTTCTTTATGCAAAATGTGTGTAAAATGGCCATAAACGAGTTTTTCCATTATATACAATGTATCTATAACCTGTATCTAATTTGCATATTAATGTGTTTTGGGGCAACATAGAATTAACAAATAAGTTCAATAATGGGAGTAATAATTAGCAAGATTTTCATAATAATATCTAATATTGAATAGGAATATTGATATATATTTCTTTCTCTATTCATTTGTCGTGTCTCCCAAAATGTGTACTAAACATGCTTTAAGTCCTGGTGTACTCTACAGTGGACATGTATGAAATTGATGACCTGTTTCCTAACAGGAAGTCATATTTGATTTGAAACCCCATAACATTTTCTGAGATGTTGATTTATGACACACATTATGAAAATTAGACAGATTTAAATTATATTACAAAATATTATCATATTTCCATAAGGATGTACAATTTATCACTAAATTAATGTCAGCCATCTTTAAAGACCAAGGAGAGGGAGTGGTCATGGTGAAACATCCAAACATATGGTATCTCTGAAAAGCCCTGAATGTACTCTGTACAGGACATCCAGACTAAAAACTGTGACATGTAACGTCTCAGAGAAATCGTTAAAACATAATGTCCTCTACAGTGGACAAAACTCCATAGCTGGTAGTCAGGAGGATATATATATATATAGAGAGAGAGAGAGAGAGAGAGAGAGAGAGAGAAAATTTGACACATTACATTAGACACCAAGGCAGTTTAACAGTAACAAAATTGTCCATGATTTCATGATTTTGCACCTCTTTCATGGCTCATAGTTCATCATGACAGTGGAGGGCAGTCCAGACAGGTCCATTGAGCCCAGAACAATTGAGTACTCAGGTCGCAATCAGAAAACACCTCAAACTAAATGCTGTTCTCCAACTCTAAAGGCAAGAGACATTGTTTTTGACAATATGCCACAATCTAAGTTTAACTAAACCACTATAAGTTGATAATTTGTTTTAATGGTGAAAAATAATGGCTATAGCTAAATATTTCTGACAATACTATGATAAATTCTGATGTAACAACAACAACAAGACTATAAAATACTGACTTAATCTCTCTTCTGCCCTTGTGTATGCAAAGATCTTTATTTGGTTTACTTGCCTTCTGTTATTTCACAAAATCCCTGACGGGGGCTTACACCAAAAGTACCATCACTCAGATTGAGAGGCGGTTTGAGATCCCAAGCTCTACTGCTGGCATCATCGATGGCAGCTTTGAAATGGGTGAGTGGTGATGTGTTGAGCTCCAGTGAGAAATGAGGGATGGGGTTCAGCCATTAGAGCACTTATACCAGTGAGTCACACTATTGATGCTTTAATGTGATGGAAAGGCTGTTCATACTTTAAAAATGGGATATTTGATTGATGTTATGCTGTGAAACAAAATATAAACTTAACATTTGCTTGCAGGTAATTTGTTGGTCATTACTGTTGTTAGCTACTTTGGCGCTAAGTTTCACAGGCCCAAGATCATTGGAACAGGGGTTCTGTTGATGGGTGTAGGGACACTGTTAATGGCTTTACCTCACTTCATCATGAGCCAGTGAGTAACATTTATAAGTCAATGACAAACTGAGTGTCCACAATGAATAATAGGAAATATCCCTTAAACATCTAACTTAAAACACATGTGCAAATCCTTAGAAAGGTTCTTTTTGTATTCATGATCAGTTTCACATGGTTTTGAAAAACTTTTATAACATTTGCAAGAAAAGTTCCTGCTTAATGACTCCAAAAAAAGGTCATCTGTAGATGCTGTAGACCCTCATGATAGTTCTATCACCCTTTGACTATATGCCACCCAAATTAACTTTAGTTCAGATACTAAAAACATGTCCATCATTAAAGATATGTATTTAAGCCTCTGTGTTCATTCAAAGGTACTCTTTTTAGGCAATAAGTATAGATAATATGTAATTTTGTATTTTTTCTGTCTGTTTTTCTGACAGATACAAGTACGATACAGCTGCCGCCCAGTAATGATGCTGATAATTTCACAGTGAGCTCCACATGCTCATCTGACAACCAGAGTACTGTTCAACAGCTTGTTTCCGGTAATATGTGGTGAATATGTGAGAACGCATGTGGGATATTGTAATTGTAAAATGCAGTAAAATACCTAACAGAGCACACTATATGGGTTGTATAGGGTGTCTAAAAGAGGAAGCGGAAAGCTCACCCATGTGGGTGATTGTACTGTTTGGAAACATTTTGCGTGGCATTGGGGAAGCCAGCATAGGCCCTCTGGGAATGTCATTCATAGATGATTGTGCACGCCCCGAAAACTCTGCTTTTTACATTGGTGAGAAAATGATTGTTTTTCTTATATATAATATTATATATATATATAATATATATATATATAAATTATTTGTATTATTTATTGTATTTTTTATCATATCAAAGCTACCCATGTTTCACATGATTTAGTTTATTTTGTTATCTTTTTCTTTTCTGTAGGTTGTCTGCACACACTTGGAGTGATTGGGCCAATTTTTGGTTACTCACTTGGATCTCTGTGTGCTATTCTCTATGTGGAAATTGGCTTAGTGAATCAAGGTGAGCTATACACCCACCTTAGTAGTCACTCACAAAAAAAAATATCAAAAAGAAGAAAAATATTACTTTCTTTGCTATGACATGTACCATGGTAGTACTTACTCTTTAAAGTACCGGAGTATCATGTAAATACCATGGTACATGAATATAGTAATGGACCAGGGTAGGGTCAGAGAGTCTGTTGGGTCTGGAGCAGAGGACCACACTGTTTAGCACCAGTGGAGCAGAAGATCATGGGGAGCAAGAGGCCTAGGGAGATCTGATGGAACCAGAGGACTTGCAGGTGGCTTAGGAAAACCCAGTGGAGCAAGAAAACCCAGATAGACCGTCAAACTAGGATGACTCAGGGATTTTAGCTAAGTGGGCAATGAAAGAGAAGACTTGGGAAGATTTGAACAGGAGAGTAAGACTGCTCTGGTAGCTCTGGGAAAATTGGATTCTCCCGGGAGTCAGCAGAAACTGAATTAGGGAAGTATAGCACATGAGGCCATGGAGCTGGTGGGACTTGGAGTCTGGATGGAACCAGTGCAAAGATGGAACCAGGTGAAACCAGAGGGAAGAGTGACCCAGAAAAAGATGGAACTTCGAGGAGTTGATGGATGAAATGTCATAGAGGAGCTGGTGGAATAATTCAGCTTTGGTCTTTGTGGCCGAAACGAAAGGTTCAATGGAACCTCCTGTTACCAGAAAGAATATCCCACAAGCCGCTTCAATGGTTGGAAAAGGGGACTTAAGGAAGACCTCACCGGCAGAACAGAAGGAAAGATGGTTGGTTTCAGAGAAAGAGATGGCCAGGACAAAGATCAGGACACTATGGGCCTCATTTACGAAACGAACGTATGACAGAAAATTGAGCGTACGGTCGTTTTAACGCAAAATTTGGAATTTATCAATATGGACGTGAGCGGTGGCTACGATCAAATCTCACGTCTGGTCTCAGCTCGTGTACGCAAGTTTTTGAGTTAGCTGAAGTTGCGCACAGCATAGTAAATACGGTGGAGAATTGTAGATTGACAGCATTTTGTTCATTTTTATATTCCTGACCGTCAAATGAAGCTCATTAATCGATCGTTAATCAGTAAAATTAGAATGTCTTTTTTTGTTGTTGTTTTGTACAGGGCTTTAGCTTTATATGCGCGAATAGCAGCATAAACGACCATGAGGATATATTCAATCGTCGCATCATGCACCTGCAGCGCTTCTGTGAAAGGAGAAAAACAGAAATTAATTTTATTTTATAAAAGGAATCAAATCAATAGGATCACACAAAATATATAATAGGCTATAATATAATTAAAAGATTAACAAAAGGGGGGGAAAACACTGTGCAACAAGTATAGGTTATGCTCGTTTTTGTGACACTCTTAATGCATTTTATTTATTTTCTTTATATCTTTATTTGATTTAATCCATCTGATCGCACAGGCGCCTCACGCACACACAAACAACATTAGTTCTAGCGTTGCCTGACATTTCAGCCATTCATCATCAAACTAAAATGCAGTCAACCAAACATAAGTTATGCTGTTTATTTGAAAAGGTCCTCTGTAAAATCAGCGTGCAGCGCCCAAACAATAAACATTTTTGCACATGTGAATAATTTTACACGGATATTAGAACATGAGTGAAGTATAAAGCCATGTTTAGGCTGCATAATGAATAATAGTTATGCAAACAAATGTTACAAATATGGCAAAAATGGATACATTTGGATTCTTGTGTTATGAGACAGGCGCGTGAGCCCAATGCTGTTTCAGTTTTGCTTGACATTTGTATGCTGTTTATAATGAATGCCACTATAGCCTAATTTGTGTTTTATTTTACAGTTAAAAATATAATTTTATAACTACTTATTTTTCATTCTTGTTCTGTTCTGAATACCGTTAATTTTAAAATATTTGTTGTAGAGTGAGGGGAACTAAATAGGCTGTTTATATTTACCAGTATTTTAATATACATATAAATTACATATATTAATGTAGCCTAATTGTTTGCAATTACAAGGTTAACGGGTGTTTTTGGAGTAAGATCAATTTCTCTTTAGCGAGATTACTTCCTCTTTTTGGCCGGGTTTCGTTTCTCCGTGTCGTAAACTCTTGGGCCAGGCTTCTAAACCGGGTGTTTTTAGGGGTGTGATATTTAAATGACGATTGTTTTCTGCCGCCACTTTTATCAATGTGCGATCATTCGTACGATGAGATTGGCTGCATACGAATGTTTCATAAATCACACGTGAACGCTGTCGTAAGTTGATTTGTGCGCACAGATCTGCGCTCGTTTCTACGTTAGATTGATAAATGAGGCCCTATATGTGTTTGAGATGAAGGAGGAAGTGTTGTTTAGATCCTGCTGGTTTCATGTTAAAAGCCTGGTCTTCACACAGTTTAATGGTAAACCCAAGTGCAGTTGGGGTTATTAATAATTGCAAGTTATGCATAGTGAACAGGTATTGTATAATAACAAAAGAACCTGAAATAACTAATGGGATTAGAGGACAGCCAGCATGGGAGCCACACATACAGACAACAGATGAAGATAAAGAGAACCTTTCAAAGAAGGAAGACTGAGATGAACAGAAGGTAAGTAACTCTACTAAGAGTAGAGAGGTTCATGTGTTCTTTGATCAGAGATCTAATTCTAACTGCGGTGAATATACATGTTGTTCTTGATAGCAAGTGGGATTGAATAGAGGTGTGAGTGATCTGTAGTTTTAGGGAAAGTGGGAGAAGAGTGAAATGAAGTGTTATATATTACGTATATGATGTAACATATAACAGATGTATTGTTTATTTGACTATTTTCTTTTCATTGTCAGAGAGCATGACCATCACCCCTCAGAACTCTCATTGGGTTGGGGCCTGGTGGTTGGGTTATGTGGTTGCTGGGCTGTTGACTCTTCTTGCTGCTTTGCCTCTCTGGTTCCTGCCAAGAGCTCTACCTGAAAACCCCCAAACCTCTAAACTAGACCACCCTTCAAACCAACACAAACACATACTCTGCATTACAGAGATAGCCAAAGGTATGTCAACCATCCACTGACCACAAGGGTTAGATACATTTAGAATGTAGGTCTAATTAAAGGACTTGTATAGTGCAGGAGTTGTATGGACTACTTTGATACACTTATGGATTTTTGTGACATTTTGGAGCTTTACAGTTTCAGTCTTTTTTACATTACATTTATATGTAATTATTATATAGTTGTATATTCCAAAAGTGGCCAAGAGATTCTTCATCAATTCAAATTTTGTATGTCACAGATCAAAACAGTGAATACAATTAGATTGTATGATGATGATGATGATTATTATTATTAATTATAAAGTGTTATGTTTGTTTTAAAATGACAATGATGCTTGTTTTCTAGATTTTGGCCCATCTCTAAAGCGTCTGCTCACCAATGGGATCTATCTCCTGTACCTAGTTTACAGTGTATTGGCATTCAATGCCTTTACCATTGTCATAACATACACGCCAAAATATTTGGAGCAGCAGTTTGGGCAAAGTGCATCTAAGACCAATTTTCTCATAGTTTAACAGCAGTCATATATATACAGTGTTGTGGTATATATATATATTTTTTTTTTTTTTGGCTTGCTGGCTGGCTGTTTCAACTAGCTGTGCTTATATGTACAGGAGTCACGTCTATTCCGTCAGTGGCTCTGGGTATGTTCCTAAGTGGTTGGATTATGAAGAGGTTTAAACTGAGTCTGCTGGGATCTACAAGACTGATGTTCTTCTCCTCTGTAACCTCATTGGTTTTCACCATACCTTACTTTGCTCTCAGCTGTGAAAACATAGATGTCGCTGGGGTCACAGTGCCCTATCAAGGGTATTTTTTTATTTCTAATTATACTCATCTTATAAATTTTATTGCATCATGGAAAATATACACTTTATGTCCATTCAATCTGCCCATTTTCCAAATCGCTTGTCCTACTTAGGGTCACAGGTATATATAGCATAATAAAATAAATCGTTGCTGTGGCAGATCTATTGAAGTTCAAGATATAAGCCGTGGTTTACTCACTTCATGCAATGCTGGCTGTGGGTGTCCTGACTTCCAATGGGATCCAGTGTGTGGACAGAACGGAGTGACCGACATCTCTCCATGTCATGCTGGCTGCAATTCCACTCGGGGGGCAGAGCAGAATATGGTGAACAACTTCTTTTAACTCTTGACCACAGATTCTTTGTCACATATTTTTATTTACTTATTTATTTACTTACTTACACGTGTTTGTCAGACATTCCATGGCTGTACATGTATCCAGAGCTGGGGACTGACTTCTGGGAACTCCTCTGCAGTGCTTGGACAGTGTTCACGAGAGACTAGCTGCACTAAAATGTTCTACATCTATCTGGCACTGCAGTCTCTCGCCTTCTCTCGTCTGGGCACTGTTCCCTTCTTCCTCGTCTCATTGAGGTTCTGTTTAATTTGTTTTCATCATATTGTCAGGCAGATGCTCCATTTGCTTGTTCCATATTTTCATTTGCATTTATTGTATTTGATTCAGTTTCACATATTGTACAACCTTTAATATTTAAACAAACAAAAAAACAAACAAACAAGCTGTGAGTTGGATCATCGTAGGATGCAAGGTTGGCAACCCTATTCACAATACATTGAGGCCAGAAACTTCATACAAATTTGTAGATTTGAAATGGGTTATGAGATTTCATTTTATTTAAAAATAAAAATTGGGAATTGTATGGATGATTTAAATTATTTTTTTTTTTTTGGTAAAAGTTTTAATGTTGTATGAAATATGTTCTTGCAGGATTGTGGATCCTGCACTGAAGTCTCTCTCAGTGGGTGTATTTCTGTTAGTTTTAAGAGTTTTTGGTAAGTTTATGTTTGGAACTGCTAATAGTGCAAAGTACAAGTAAAAAGTACAAATTATTTCACAGATGTTTATATTTTTCTTGTCTTAGACACACATTAAGCCACATCATTGTTTTTAATATAATTTCCCTCTTTTAAAAGTGGTATTCCTGCTCCCATTTGCTTTGGTGCTCTTATTGACTCGACCTGTCTGAAATGGGGCCAGAAGAAATGCGGTGGAAGTGGTGCATGCAGAATGTATAACATTGAAACTTTCAGGTGAGCAGGTCTATTCTAAGTAGCCCTAATTTGAACGCAAAGAAACCCTGATTAATGTATAATAAACTGTAATTCGACCCCATCAGGTACCTATTTCTGGGACTGGTCAGCTCTCTACGGACAATTAGCTATACCCTGTTATGGATTGTCACCATAAAGATTAAGAGGAAAATACAGAATGATAAGCAAATGTCCAAGAATGGAGAACTCCAACCCCCTATGCTATGTGATCCAGAACAGGAAAAAACTCTAAAATAATGTTCTGCATCCCTATAATATCTAGTATATAGTATCTATATATAAACGGAAAAAAAAACAGAGGAAGGACTGTCCAAATAGGCACATGGTGATTTCCCACCAACACATAAATGTTTTAAATATAATTTTACATTTAAAGTTCTCACTTGCTTACTCATGTCATTACTGTGTTGCATTGATTAATATTCATAATAAAAAAATAATATGGTATAATGTATTAGTGTGATCAGTTGCTTCACCGATGATGCGTCATGAATCAAATTATTTTTTTTTATTTTTTTTTACTTTGTACTCAGAATTGGGATTTTTGCAGTTCTCATACAATTTCTTGTAGCATTGAAACTGACATCAACATTTGTCACAAAAATTAGTTGTGTGAAACACTGTTTTGTGCAACAGTATAAAAAAAGGCAAACACACTGTACAATTGCAAGTTCTAATGAATTATATAGATATTTACAAACAGTACCTCACACATTGATAAAATATATTGATGTTGTTATTGATAAATTGTAGGTGTGATGATGCATGGTAAATTATGCAGTTTAGTTATTCTGTATGAATGCAATCGAGTCTTTGAAACACCTGGTAGAAATTAGCGATATATATGATACAAAAACTTATTGATGTTTCAGTTGTAAATTGTGTAAGAACAAGAGACTCTAAGTGATCAAGGGCTCAGGGCATTCCATTTAAACCTATTGCTCAAGTTCCGGCTGAAGTGGCCACTCACACAAAATAAGCAGTGATGTACATCCGAGTCCACGAGATGAAGCAAAGTTAGTGAGGGAAGGCCATATAAAATTTGAAGTGGAACACAGCCGTGAGTGCTGCATATTTAGGGCTAATTGCTTGTTAAGTAGGCCTACTTGTTGCTGTTAATTGCTGTAATGTCTGCCTCTTTAATTACCAGCCCAAAGCCTGAACGTGTGATTTGAAACTCCTTTTGAATGTGTTCTGTAAAAAGAAATACATAGGCTACATGTTTAGAAACAATATGAGGGTGAAGAAATGTTGACAGGCTTTTCATTTTGAGATGAATTATCCCTTTATTGAATTTCATTATAGCTGGAAGCCATTTTTGTCATGCGTTTGTATAACAGCCACTCCTAACACAACAATACAGCTCTCAGTCATTGCCACAGGTATTTAGGACAATCTAGGAATGTTATATTCAGTCCATGTGTCTATTCCTGATTGAAAATGACAGATATGATCTTGACTGACTAATCAGTGAGAGTTGTTGAGGTAATGAAGAGGATGTGTTCATCATCACAAGTACCCATTTCATTAGCAGAGAGGCCAAGGCCCTATTAGCTTTTTGGGTAACATTACACTGAGCGGACAGACTAGGGTCAAAGTTGATAAACACTTTGGATTTAACTGTCACACAGAGGAGCACTGTGAGTCGGACCCTTACAAAAATATATAGTGTTCTGGCAAATCCCTCTTGTGAGCTATTCAACAGTACAATTCTATAAACAAATTCCCCAAGGCACATGGTGATGGAGAGAAAAAGGAAAATAAAAGTGTTGTGTTCCCCTGAAGTGAGTGAATCCGAAGTGCAAGAGAATTCAAAGATTTCTCCAACCCTGCTCCTGTAGAGCTACCATGCTGCAGATTTCAGCTTCAAACACACCCGAACCAGCTAATCAAGGTGTTCAGGGATATTTAATAATTACAGACAGGTGTTTTGGAGCAAGGTTGGAACTAAAGTCTGCAGGACAGTAGCTCTCCAGGATCAGGGTTGGAGATCCCTGATATAAGGTTACTGTAAATCAAAGGTTCTCAACTCCACCTTGATCAATCTCGCCGGCTTGTAACTTTGTAGCAATCCTGAAGACCTTGATTAGCTTGTTCAGACGTGTTTGATTAGAGTTGGAGCTAAACTCGGCAGGAAAGTGAACCTCGAGGGCCAGAGTTGAGAACTCCTGCTGTAAATAGTCATTCAAAATGTGTCTACTTGTAATATACTATTTATGTACTGAAACAAACCATCATGACATTACAGTCATACTCATTATTGGTTCACATTCTATCTAACAAACATTAACAGCAGACACTCAAGTTTATCTAAATGTTTAATGTGGTAATTTACCCTTACTCCATCCTTCAGTGTCACATGATACTTAAGAAATCACTCTAATATACTGATTTGCTGCTTAAGAAACAATATTTATATAAGAATCAATGCTCAAGTTCCAGATTCTTTCTTGTAAACACTCCAGCTCCTAGGGACCAATTCTCACAATTAACTACAGTAGATGTTCATCAGCATGCCTTTTATTGACATATTGACTGTTTATTAGTACTTATAAATCACATATTCTGCATGACCATATTCTACATGCCTAATCCTACCCAATACATAAATTTAACAACTACCTTACGATTAATAAGCAGCAAATTAGGAGTTTATGAGATTTTTTAATAGTGAGAATTGCACCTTAAAATAAAACTTTAATCTTTCTTCTGTCCTTGTGTGTGGAAAGATCTTTATTGGTGTATTTGCCTTCTGTTATTTCTATAAATTGCTGACAAGGAGTTACACCAAAAGCACCATAACTCAGATTGAGATTCAAAGCTCTTCCGCTGGTATCATCAATGGCAGCTTTGAAATGGGTGAGTAGTGATGTGTTGAGCTCCAGTTAGAAATGAGGGCAGAGGTTCACCCATTAGATGAGCACTTATACCAGTGAGTCACACCATTGATGCTGTAATGTGACTCAATTACTGTTGATACTTTAGAAATGGCACAGAGACTGATGATTTATTATGATTTATTTTATTAGCGTTCTGTAAATCTTAATAAAACATATGTTAAATAATAATAGTTGAATTTATTTGCAGGTAATCGGTTATGTACTTTAGTTCCACAGTCCCAAAATATACTAATTGAAACACTTTTAGAGCATTTTCAAGACAAAAAACGTAATAAAAAAAGTAATAACTTACTCCTTAATGCATTAATTTTCAACCCTCTGACAGGTACAAGTACTATACAGCTGCCACCTACACTGATGATGCAGATAATTTCACAGTGAGCGCCACATGCTCATCTGACACCCAGAATATTGTTCAACAGCTTGTTTCTGGTAATGCGTGGTTAAATGTGGAAAAGCATGTGGGATAGTTTAATTGTACAATTCAGAAAAATACCTAACAGAGCATGATATATGCTAAAAAGAGGAAATCTTGCCCACATGGGTGATCGCGTTGTTGGAAAACATTATGCGTGGCATCAGTGAAGCCAGCATCAGCCCTCTGGGAGTTCCATACATAGATGATTATGCATGCCCAGAAATCTCTGCTTTTTATGTTGATGAGAAAATGAATACTTGAAGAATGTATGAAACACAGGAGCTCGCTCAGTCGAGCTTCCTCTCATAATACTCTACGTAAGTATTATACAAGTAAGGAATAATCGATGACGGCTTATTGGATTATTAGAAAAATAATGTCTTGAGGGTGTGCATAATTTTTCTAATAAAATACAGGATTAAGATACCTTAGCTTTCTGGCAGATAATCCTGTGGCTTCCAACAGCCACCCAATGCCTAGTCTCAGCCTCAGACGTCCCACCCACGGACTGCTGGCTGAACGTCTGATGCATACAGCACACTTAGCTGGAAACACTTCAGGAGTTTCGAAGTCGTCCTCTGACTGATTGAAGTGTACAGGATTTCCAGGAGACGTGCATGTCGCGTTCTTTAACATTTCACCTCAAAATAAAGAGGCTGTGACGCCAAACCCCCTCATAGAAGAAGAAAGCCGTCGTGTTTACAAATGTGACGATGAGTGCTTATTAGGATCAACTAAACACTGGATTTTCAAAAGCATGTGAAATATCTCAAGTTCGCGGCATAGAATCCTTAAAATACGTCCAGGAGTTTTACACACCAGTCTGTTATTGTGGCGCCATTTCCACGCCCCAAAACGTGACTCTGAACGAAACAAACTGTGATTGGATGTTTGACATGTCAGTCAAACAGCCTCATGGGCTTGGCCAATGAAATCTGCCATGGATTCCAGACCTTCTGCCACCAGTCTGAAGGTCTGGCTACACGAGACTACCCAAGGCCTGTCTCTCCAGCATCACTGAGTGGAGCAGAAGTTTATTGTCGTTGCCCGAGCCCGACATCTTAGTGAACTGGGCATTGTAGCCTTGAGCAACATCTCACCAGCAGCCCAAGGTCAAGCTGGATTTAATACCTATCCTCTTGGGCGGCCAGACAAGCTCTGCCCCACGTCAGACAGACAGATGAGACTGAGCACTTGATACATTTCTCCAGTCATTTGGCAGTGTGGCGACGTCTGCCAGATGTGTCGACCTGAGTCCTGCAGACTGTAGAAAAGGATTTCTACTTTCTTAGTTTCCACTCACCTCCTTCAAGCCATTTCTTCTTCAGTTATACCTGTGCTTACTCCCATTATCAACACCTCTCTTCACACTGTTACATTTCCCTCAGCATTTAATCAGGCTCGGGTAACCCCACTTCCAGTATCCCTTCTTCAATTCATTGCAAAGACACTCGAGTGAGTTATGTTCAACTCTTACACTCTATGTTTCTTGCATAGAACAACCTCCATGACAACAACCAATCTGGCTTCAAAAGCGGACACTCAACTGAGACTGCTCTACTCTCAGTTACTGAAGCCCTGAGACTGGCAAGAGCAGCTTCCAAATCCTCAGTACTCATCTTGCTGAATCTGTCTGCTGCTTTTGACACAGTCAACCACCAGATCCTCCTGTCCACCCACATAAAAATGGGCATCTCAAGAACCGCACTCCTGTGTTTCAAGTCTTACCTTTCAGGAAGGTCCTTCAGGGTGTCTTGGAGGGGTGAGGTTTCTAAGTCACAACTTCTTGCTACTGGGGTTCCTCAAGGCTCAGTGCTTGGACCACTTCTGTTCTGCATCTACATGTCATCATTAGGACCTGTCATTCAGAAGCATGGCTTTCCTTATTACTGCTATGCTGATGACACTCAACTCTACTTCTGATGAAGTGCGATGCGGCACACCAGACGCGTTGCGTCCTTGAGTTCGAGGCTAAAACAAATGCTTTTTTCAGCACGATTAAAAAAAGAAAATGAAATAGTAACATATTAAATTTTGGGGTGGCACCCTGGACACCCCTCTGGCTCTGCCACTTGTTCTTGCTTACTTAAGATGTCTAGGTCTCAGAATGAACTTCAAAAGTGTACTCTCAGCAAGGCAGAAGACAATTTTTCTGTGGTACAATGCGATTCATCCATGACGCAGGCACCGAATATGAGCCGGTCCCCCACTCATATTCAGCCGATTCTTACTTCTGTGAACAGCTTTATGTTCATGACAGCACAATCCCAGTAATTCTGCTGGGTCTGCTCCATATAAAGCCAATACTTTGGCTTTCACACCCTTTGCAAGAAGTAAGGGTCTTGCACAGTTGCTTTTGTACCCTTCTTTTGTGGATATAACCCCAGTTCTTGAGTAAGGGTGTTACGGATGCCTTACTTATATGGGCATGGTCCTCAATGGTAGGCCAGCCTGTGGACTATGGGGGAGCCATCCTCTCACATGGCAAATAAATTGACCTGTAGGGCTGCCACATGACCAGATGGACAACACAACAGTATACATGGGCATTGCTAGCAGGGGGAAAAGGGTGACAGAGTGAACAGCGAATTCAGTACACAGGGTGTTACACCACTGGTCATTTATAAATCAGCGGGTTTTCATTAGTGGCCATTATTCGTGTTATACCCTACTTTTGGCCCAGGGCAGGCTGCTCTCACTACATTCTAGGGTGTTTGGATATGGGAGCAGACTTCCTGTTGAGACAGGAAGTTGAGACAGGCTTGGGGAACAGAGACTACCTCTTTAGACTTCATCCTCTCTTCACAAGAAAATTATACTCTCTGAAGTAGCAGCTCCCCATCGGTTAAAATCGAATGGAATTTCAGATGGGCCCCCCACTGGTCTAGTGCTGTGGGCACGTACCCAGTAGGCCTGTGCATCAACCCGGCCCTGACTCTATAAACTGTATTTTCTATCCCTCAAACCTACCCCTAACACAAATGACTGCCATTCTTAGATTAAAAAAAACAAAAAAAAACATCACTTAGTATGATTTGTAAGCTGTTTTTCTCATGGGGACCAACAAATGTCCCCACAAGGACAAGGATTTTGGATATTGCTATCTTTGTGGGACATTTTGTCCCCATAAGGTAGAGTATACCTGAACCACACACATGCACACACAAATACTTCTTCTTCTGTGTATAGCATAAATAAATAAATATGCCCTATATACAGTAGATACATATTTATGCCCCTAAATGCATACATTAATCTCAGTTGGAGATTTTTTTTCCCTGTTATTATGCAAGGGATGCTTTCTAACACGTGGTGGCAGTATATAAAAAAAATGATATTAAAGAAAAATATATTATCTTAATATGTCTAGAGTACATGTATTTTAATAACAATTAATATATATATTATACGTAGCACAGTATATATAATTATATATATATATATAGATATATATATAATATAATATATATAAACAAGTTTATGTAAACCTCGTTTAAATAGTGTAACCTTTTCTTTTTCTAAAATAAGCATCTGAAAAAATAGCCTACATTTTACAGTCCTGCAGTCCTGAGCATCATGATTTTAGACAATAGTGAGTGTTATGTTTGCAACTATACTGTAGACTAACTGCAGTATTTGTACTAAGATCATAATAATCACTGGTAAATATCATACATAGCACCTCATTGGTTGGAACAATCTAAGTAACATTTATTTATTTATGGAAAATTAAATTATGTAAAGTATTGATTTTAGGCTGATCATTGGTGTGTTTTGTGATGTGCCACTTTCTTTTACAGTATATTTGTATAATGTAAAAGCAAAATCAGCTGCTTTAGCTGGACTAAAAATGTTTAAAATGCTACAAGTAAAAACACAAAATAAATCTACACGTTGGAAATGTCTTTAAACATATTTACAGTTGCGAATTAGCAGAAAAGTGATTATTTTTGTTGTGTGCTTTTAAAGTCACTACAGAAAACTTGACTAATTTTCAACAACAACAAAAACAAAACATTTCATGTCATTCTAAACCCATCTTTCTTTCTTCTGTGAAACTGAATGAAGGCTTTCAAGCTTCATAAAGCTCCATCTCCAAGAGAAAAATTCAAGATTTTTAATTTCTGTGTAAATTTGTGTACGTTTTCCACCTTTTCCATTCTGTTACAACACATAATGATTTCATGTGTGATACATTTCAGTCCCTGTGGATGTTGGTGGATTCTGGGTGAAACTTATTTTATTTTTGTTCTCTGACTTAAAATAAAGAGTGAGTCATTGCTTCTTGAATCCCTGGGAAGGGGAAAGTATTGAGCTACAAGAAAGGTAAAGCTTTGAAGAAATTCTGGCACTTTTTAGAGCATTTCGAATGGAAAAATAAATAAATAAAAATATATACTAAGAAACAAGGCCTAACTCAAGGCCTGACCTTGACATTTATAATATTTTGAAGAAGTTGTTCCAGGTACAGCACTGATTTTTCTTCAGAAACGATAATTAAAATGAGCCAAAGTGCTCATGAATGTAGAAAGTATAACCCCCCCCCCCCACACACACACACACACACTCACAAATTGTAGGAAGGCTTTACTCAAAGTCATCTGGAGCATTGTGACGTAAAGGCAGTCGATAATGATGTCCACAACAAATGTCATAATGAGCGTCAATGCCACTTTTGACCCTCACTGTGAAATTTTCAAGCTAACCCCCCTCTCGATCTCTACTGGAAATTGAGGGCTATATTTGGAGGAGTGCGATGATGTCACAAGTGGTTGAGGGTAGGAGCCTATAACAGAGAGGATGGAGTGAGTGTGTGAGTGTGTTTGTGTGAAAAACAGAGACAACGCCGGCACCTTCAGGAGCTGCTGTCCACTGGTTTGAAACCGCTGGAAGTGAGTACTCTTACCTTTTCAATAAAATATATTTGGATTATCATTAGGCTCAGCATTATTTTAAAAGAGTTTGTTTTTAGTTTTGAAAGTTTAAAAACAATAATAAAAACATTTTAATAATATTAATGATGCTAAATGTCGACAAATGTAAAATAACACTACATTTTGTCAACTGTAATATGAGTTAAAAACACCTTGAGCTTTACTGATGGAGATGTGGTGGTACAAAACTCCGAAAATGTCACTGAAATGTTTTTTTTTTTTTTTTTGCACAAGAACAAATACAAGTATTCCCGTCTGCCATGTATCATCTGAAACTGCCCTCCCAGATCCTGATCTTCCTTGTGATGCTGCAATGTGTTGCCACAGTCCCTTACAACAGGCAAGTCTTTTAACTCATTGTAAAAAGTAAAAATGTTCCCTTTGTTAGGGTGTTTATTTTTTTTAAATCTGATTACTGATCTATTTTTATGCCCCTAATCTGACCCTTAAAACTACGATTTTTTGTTGTTGTTGTTTAACCTGATGTAGTTAGGTTGATTAGGACAAATTAAATAATATTTTTCATTTAGAATCAGTTAATCCAGATGGTATCATAGGTTTAGGTTACACACTTTAGATTACCTGACATATTGTCTATTACTTTACTGCATAAAATACAAACATATTAACAAAACATATTGTCTATTGAATTTTTTATTTTATTTTATTTGATCTTTTAAATAAGAAATAATGCTTGAATATTTAGATTGATATAAATTGAAATATTAAATATAAACTATCTGTGTGATTATAGACTTGTCTAATGAGTACACTGAAAACAATGGTCACTTATAAATGGTAACATCTAACTGAACTAGTTTTATTGAAGTCAAAAATATTATTTAATATCGCCGATTTAATCTAAACGCATTTTTTATTCCATCCAAACGAATAACTAGGTTTTAAAATGGGTAGAAATAGCTAACAATTTCTCTTTTATTTGTTTCATATGATAATGATAACAGTCTACCATGCAGTCTAAGGTTAAGACAAACTTTACTAAATTTATGTTTTTCATTATTTTAAAAGGTTTTGACGTCGAAATCTTATGCCTTAAGAACATGAATGAATACTGTGCATAATTATTGCAGAGCTGTGTGCATTTGTGTAAAAACGTCTCGCTAAAGCATAAAACAACCTTTAATAATGTTTCTTCCTTTATTATTATTATACAGACTTCATTCTGTAGCAGATTTCTCCTATGAAAATATTTATTCATGTTTTATATTGTACATTATAATAATAGCGTTGTATAAATTCACTTATAGGATGCAAACATTTTTTTCAGCGTCTTTTTGTTGTCTAATTATTTTATTTTTAAGAAAACAGTATAATATTTATTAGTTATCATTTATTCAAATGAATTACCCCCTTATCACTATCAGCCAGAAATTAAATACTGCACATCCCAAGACAATCTGCAATCTAGACAGTCTATATTCTATATAAAACATGTCTAAATAATTCCCATACTTCCATTTGTGTTATTTTCTTTTGGTGACTTCACTATTATTATTATAAAATGTAGAAATTGGTCATAAGAAAGCGTCTATGTATTGATAGGTACTGTAAATACAATAAAAAGTAAAAATGTGCAGCTATTTCGAGCTGTTTCAACTTTAAATATGACTCTGCTGGCGTACTCTAATGTATCAGATATTTATTAATTTAAGAATTATTTTATTTAATTTTATTTTAGTTTAGTTTAGCCAATAATTAATGTAATGTCAATGTTACCACATCAAATAGCTATTTTAGGTCACCTAACAAAAAAGTTCACACGAGGTAGCGGATTATTTAGTATCCTTGTAACAAGTGTGTTGCAAGTGTGGAGAAGTGTGTGTAAGTGATATGACCAGCGGGCGCAAATGATCCACTTGCAACACGTCTCCACTTCAGAAGATCGTCACGGTCAGGGAAAGTGGCACTTTCTAAGCAGCTCTGGATGAGATGGTGCTTTGTGGCCTCTTTTGTCGACAGGTACTCCCTGTCATCCAATGAAAAGCCGGATGACTCGCAAGAGGTCGATGGATGGCTGGTTACAGATCTATCTGTCAATCCATTTGTGAGTTTTACAAGGCCACGGCCTCCAAGGGGCCTCACTGCAGTGAACAGGTACTTGTGCAAAATAATGAACAATTATGATTCAGAGTTTAAGATGTTGCCATTTTGGAAGGTCGTAGTACCATTGAAGTAGATTTGCGTTTTTGAGGGGGAATAAATTAAAGACTGAAATGGAACATTTTGTTATAAATTATTAAAAGAAACATCGTGCTAGCAATCCACGGCAATCACGAAAAAAAAGTTATTAATGTGTTTACAGTTAAATTAATCTATTATTAACTATTACGGCGTCTTTGAATTGGTTAATTTCAAATTGTACAATTCTTGCTCTTGCGATATCGCTTAATTACGCCATTACAACATCTTTTTCCGGTTGTTTTAATTTATTGAGGCGCATGACTAATGCTTTATATTCTCCTGAACTTCCCCACAGTCATCACATGGAAAAGCGGAAGTGTAACACAGCCACCTGCGTGACTCAGAGATTAGCAGACTTCCTCGTCCGATCCAGCAACACCCTCGGCACCGTCTACGCGCCGACCAATGTAGGAGCCAACACTTATGGGAAGAGAGACTTGCTGCAGTCGCCCGTTTATCTGCCCCTATAGTTCAAATGCAAACACAGTGGAAAATACAGTCAAATAAATGTAAGATGTCTAATAATGATGGGAATGATTCTGTTTGTTTATTTTATTATTATTTAGTATCATTCTTATTTTTTTCCCAGAGTATAAAAGAGCCAGTGCCTTTTGGTGTAAACAACAGTTTGCAGCATTTTCAGTTTCGGATCAACCTTGCAATGTCAGTAAGGACGTATAGTGTTTTGCAGCATGTAATCATGATGGCATATGAATAAAATGTATTATAAAAATGACATGAACGGCAAAGAAGAATTGACATTTTGTTTAAAATTTGTTTGTTTTTTTCTAATAAAAGAAAGATAAAAATCCACTTCTGTGCTCAATGTTATTATAATACGGTCGATAAACCCATTGGAGATTTTATGTGGAAAGAATTTCAAAAGCAATGTAGCAAGAAAGGGCTCCTTTTTAAACCAAGAAGAAAATAAACAACAGCAACTTATCTAAAAAGTGAAAGCAGCATGCAAATATAGTTAAATATCCCACAACCATTAGAAAAGACCCTGCCTGACACCATCTGATTGGATGCAGCACCTCACTATATGATTTTTGATGAACACGCTGATACGTTAATGCACACCAACATCAAGTAGTTACATACATCGATTATAGCCATAAAAACCACGCAATTTACGCACCATACTAGTTCATTATAGACCTCTGACAATGACTGGTGCTTGCTAAGGACCTCTGCAATCCATACAAAAACACATGTACTATTCATAAAATTGAGGAGGTACAAAAATGGCAGAGAAAACAGACAACAGTACACTGGTAACAGTATAGGGAGCAATTCTCACTATTAACCAGTTGCTTATTAGCATGGCTATTATTAACATATTGGCTGTTTATTACTACTTATAAATCACATATTAATGCATGACCATATTCTACATCCCTAATCCTACCCAACACCTAAACTTAACAACCATCTTACTAACTATTAATAAGCAGCAAAATAGGAATTTTGAGGGAAAAGTCATAGTTAATTGTTTGTTAATAGTGAGAATTGGACCTTAAAAATAAAGTGTGACCAGACATCAAACCCTTTTTTCATTGACTCTTGCACTTTACCAGACATTTACCTCAGCTCAAAGTAAAAGATAAAGATCTAGAAGCAAACTTTGACCTGATTGACTTTCAGATTATGAACTAAGACTGGTAAAACACTGGAACCAGCAGACAGCTTTAACCCGACTGGCCAGTTAATAGAAGACAGAATTTGAGAATGCTTGCATTCTTGTAAATATTTTGAGTGAATTGGAGAAAATATTTTTGCATATTGTGCTGTTTCTGCAATAAATTGAATACGAGCACCTCCCATATAAAAATAAAAATAAAAATAAAAACAATAATCCAGCCAACAGCAGCTATTATGCCTATTATTAGAACCTTGACACAATTTTGTTTGAGTGAAAATAATTGTTTTAGTGTTTTTATTGTTCAGTAAATCTTAGCAAGAGTACACTCTTAAAAATAAAGGTGCTTCACGATGCCATAGAAGAAACTTTTTGTCTAAATGGTTCCATAAAGAACCTTTAACATCTGCAGAACCTTTCTGTTTCACGAAAGGTTCTTTGGGGCGATATAAGGTTCTTCAGATTACAAAAAGGTAGGAAAGAGATGGTTCTTTAAAGAACCTATGACAGAATGGTTCGTTGTGGAACCAAAAATGGTTCTTCTATAGCATCACAGCGTGAAGAACCTTTTGAAGGACCTTTATTTTTAAGAGTGTATTTAATGTCTGCTGTTTAATGCTACTCTATTTTCTGTATAGCATGGTGTCTCTTATCTAAAATTACAATTCTAAAATTATGAAATCGTTACTAAATTACAACACTGGCTACTGAGCATCTTGTAACAAAGAAAAAAGTTTTCCTCTCGATATCTGATCAGTAAATCAGTCCCTGGAGAAAATCATTGTGTATACTCTTAAAAATAAAGGTGACTTAAAAGGTTCTTCACAGCGATGCCATAGAAGAACCATTTTTGGTTCCCACAGTACCTTTCAGTCAAGAACCATCTCTTTCTTACCTTTTTATACTCTGAAGAACCTTCTTTCGCCACAAAAACCTTTTGTGAAACAGAAAGGTTCTTCAGATGTTTAAAGGTTCTTTATGGAACCATTTAAACAAAAAGGTTATTCTATGGCATCGTGAAGCACCTTTAGTTTTAAGAGCGTTATTATATCTTACTATTGCAAAATTTTCATTGTGACTTTAAAATGATGAGGAGGAGATCATTTTGTTGGACTGTTGGTTTCCAATATGTGTAAAGTTTTTTTGTGTGTTTTTTTTAATCCAACTTTTATTTGATTCAGATGGTGTATTGCAGTGTACTGTACATACTGTACAGTATATGCATAACAGTCATTTCAGGTAACAGAAAAAATACTGTTCTGAGTGAAAATGTTAGAGAAATATTTCAGGTTTAAAGTATTTATGCAGCTCACAAACAAAACCAAACCAAACAAAACACCACACAACACAACAAAAACAAAACAAAACAAAACACCAAACGAACAAAAACAAAACAAAACAAAAAAAAAACAAAAAAAAAAAAAAAAAAAAAAAAAAAACAAAAAACAAAAAACAAAAACAAAACAAAACAAAACAAAACAAAAACAAAACAAAAACAAAAACAACAACAACAACACCAATGTGGCACAAAAAAACTACTGTGAAAATGTCTCGTCTTTTGACACCTGTTTCAATTTACAACTATATTTTGGCCAACTCTAAAAAAACATCTCTGTCATCATCAGGTACTTTCATTTTGTCCACATTTGGACTGTCAATCACATGAAAATATTTGATTAATTTTTCCTCTTCCCTCTGACGGTGAGCATCCACCGGATGTTCTAATGTGGTTGCTCTAATAAAAAGATGTTATAGAATAGATGTGATATATAAATGTGGAGGAGCCAGCACATGAATCAATCGAGCAGAAAAACACATGTCAGTGCCATTTCACATAATGACATAAATGAGAGACGGACAGGTAAGGCCTAATGAAAGTTTCGGACATACATTTTCACAAGACGGGCATCTGTAATGATAAATTAAACACCATGCACAATAATATCTGAAGAAAAAAAAGTAGTACTACCATGTTTTGTAGTCATTGTATTTTAGCATGTAGTGTCAAACATAAACATGTGCACAATTGTCATTGTCAAATAATATCTGAAGCTAACAATCTTAAATATTTTCATACACAATATATTATTTAAAAATGTTATGTCGATTTTGAGGTCAAATATGGCCTGAGCAAATACAACACTAAGCACGTCATATCATTTCCTCTGAAAATATACATCCTAATTATCCTGACTTTGTACAAAACTTGTTTTCACCCTGGTGTGACATCACTTCTACTCTGATCTAAGCGTATTAAACAGTCAGGGTGTTTCTTGTATTAATATAACAGGAAATAATAGGATTGGCTGCGGTCACGGATAATTTGGCGGTTGATATATCTGTCATAATGACGTGGGTGTCCACGAAGAGGTTAAAGGCTACAGCCGCTGTTCAGTGCAGTTAACATGGCTGACATACAGAGCCATCAGATCCATTACGTACACAGACTAGACAGAGAGGAGAGGATAGCTTGAGTTCAAGTGTGACTCATTTCATGTGGATAATTAACTGGTACTTTTAATTAGTGCAAAAGTTAGTTAATAGTGTGTTATTTTGTCCTGTGCAACTGATGTTTCATCTCATGCCTGACTATTTATTTATTTATAAAATTTTTACTGTGAACTGAAGTACTGATAATATAAGGTATCTACATGGGCTAAGGTTAGGTTTAGGGGTAGGTTGAGGGTTTTTACTATAATTTCTGCAATTACTATAATAATTACACCGTACACTGTACAATATTTGACTGTAAATGTGGAACAGGACTGCAAATAAAGCGCTATAACCTTATCTCTGTCTCCATATTTTTCTGATAAATTGCACTTTTATTTATAATATATCATAAATAAATCTTATGCACTCTGTTGAAAAGACCAGCATTGCTGATTGTTGGTATGTTGTGTTCTGGATTCTGTTGTCTTAACCAGGATTCTTAGTTTAACCAGTATTTTTTATTGATTTTTTTTATTTTTATTTTTTGCAGGCGAACACCCCTGTAAACAAATAAGTACACTTTACCATACTTTTAAAAAGTGTGCAATATATAATCCCTACTTAAAAAACAATTTTTTGTTTTAAATACTCAAGCGGGAAGTGAATGTAATATTTTTGGACATTTAATTGCATATTATTGCAATTAAATTAAACTGCATGTAGTTTGAATTTAAATTCAATTAGCTTACATTTAGAGTTTATGATGTACGTCTTTATATGTAATTTCATAATTACTTCTCCTTTGTACTGCTGTGTATGGAAGCCCGTTTCCGCCACTGAATAAAAAATAAAAAAGGTAACTGCGACTTTTGATCTCACAATTCTGACTTTTTTTCTCATAATTGCATGATACAAACTCGCAATTGCGAGTTAAAATGTCATAATTGTGAGGAACTCGCCAATTCTGAGAAATAAAGTCAGAACTGCGAGATATAAACTCATAATTCTGACATTATAACTCGCAATTGTAAGTTTATATCAATAACTGCAATAACCTTTTTTTTATTATTCAGTGGCGTAAACGGGCTTCCATTACAGTAAAATTACTGTAATGTCATTTCTATTGAATCTTGTATGTCGTGTTTTTGAAAATATTTGCAATTAAATATATTTGTAAGTTGCAATTTATTACATTTTATATTATCACATTAACTTTTTGTAATAGCTAGCACACTTCAAATTCAAGTCCTTTATATGCGCTGTGTGTCAAAACATCAGTGCATAATGATTTAAAACACATTTTAACATAAAATGTAACTTTAGATTAATAAAAAAAGTTTACTTTTTAAAAGTGTACTTAAATGTGTTATCAAACCTAGGTCGCAATTTAGTTTGGGGACCAATTCTCACTATTAACTTGCTATTAACTACGACTTTTGCTTCAATAAACTCCTAATTTGCTGCTTAATAATGTTATTTGTTAAGTTTAAGTAAAGAGCAGGATTAAAGGGATAGTTCACCCAAAAAAAATGTATGATGTTTTCTTCTTACCCGCCAGGGCAATCCAGATTTAGTGGACTTTGTTTCTTCAGTAGAACACATTTGATGATTTTTAAGTTAAACCGTTGCAGTCTATCAGTCGTATATTGCATGGCAATGGTAACAAAATCTATGAGAGTAAAAAACATGCACAGACAAATCCAAATTAAACCTTGCTGCTCGTGACGATACATTGATGTCTTAAGACACGAAACGATCGGTTTGTGCAGAAACCGAACAGTATTTATATAATTTTTTTACTTCTAATACACCACTATGTCCAACTTACTTGAGCGCGTGCAGGCGTCCGGTGCGTGAGGCGTGTACGTGCTCTGACGTAGTTTACGCTAATGGGTGTGTTGATATCCAGCCGAAAAGCAATCAACCATAACTTCAGGCGAGCAGGCTCAGAAGTTGGGAATATGTGGAAAGTCACCACTCCCGAATGAGTTCGCGCGAGAGAACGTAATCTTTTAGTTTTAAGTCGGTTTGAACAATCCGGATAAGCGTTTTTGATTAGCCGTCGTACCTACAATGACTGTGCACTGTGTAACCAATGAGTGACGTATACACATGAGAGATCACTTCCGGTGCTTGCGTAAACTACGCCAGAGCGCGTACACCCCTCACGCACCGGATGCCGTGCGTGCGCCCAAATACAGTTGGACATAGTGGTGTATTAGAGGTAAAAATTATATAAATACTGTTCGTTTTCTGGCACAAACCGATCGTTTCGTGTCTTAGGACATCAATGTGTCGTCACGAGCCGCAGGGTTTAATTTGGATTTGTCTGTGCATGTTTTTTTTACTCTCATAGATTTTGTTGCCATTGCCATGCATTATATGACTGATAGACTGCAACGGTTTGAGTTAAAAATCTTCTTTTGTGTTCTACTGAAGAAACAAAGTCCTACATCTTGGATGCCCTGGGGGTAGGCAGATAAACATCAAATTTAAATTTTTGGGTGAACCATCCCTTTAAGGGATCTAAAAGATGGTCTTTTAGATCCCTTAAAGGGATAGTTTGTCTGCTTCAGTCATGCAGATAGGCATTAGTCCTATGTGCTTTTAAGTACTAATAAGCTGCAATATACATGCCTAATACGCAACTTAAATTGTGAGAATTGATTCCCTAAACTAAATGACAGTCTGAACGTATATACATACTTATATATATAGACTTCTTTTTTTTTCACAATGGCAGCTCATGTCCAGACCAGTGACAAACCAGTATAAACCACCTTTTCAGCAGTTTCCCCCCCTTTTCCCTTTTCCTGAAAAGTGTTTCTAGCTGTGAGTGATGTTTGAATTTAAAGTTGGGGAAAATGCCACATGCAGTAAGTGCACATGGAAGATTACACATTGGAAGATTAGCCTAAAGAATTAAAAACAGCATGCCACACATGCAGTTCATTAGGTTAAAATCACCCAGGCATATTCCGAGAAGAGAATATTACCATATGAACTCTCCTGTCCAATGAACTTAAGCTATCTTCATGTCCTTTCTGCCGTTTCTGTTGTGGATCAAATAAGGGGGTTGACGTGTCACATTTGGGGCAATGTTTTAACATGTCTACAGGGCATATCAACATTATCAACATATCAACATTTTAGCCACTGATGCAGTAATTCAGATAACACTTCCACGTCTGTGTATGTTATCCTGATATTTTTTTCACTTGTTTTGACACGTTTGACACTCTTGGTTTATTTTCAGTCTGTGACTCATAAAAGCAACACTCTTCAGACATAAAATCAGAGGACATTACATTTATACCATTTCATACAGCTGTAATTACCTGCAGCACTCGGCGTTCGCATCACAGTGCTGATATTTGGAACAACTCTTTTTTCATATGTTATTCATTCAAGCTGCATGATTTAATGCAGGCTTCTAATGTTAAAATGTAACAAATGTAGCATAATTATAGTGATTTTAATTAATCTAGTAATTTTTACTGATGTTTTAAATACTTCTCCAATTGGTGAAAAAGAAGTACGTTTAGCATACGTTTAAACTAACATGAAAAATAGCTATAAGAATGACTATTAAAAAAGAAAGTAATACTAATCCTTGTACTTTTTTTTTTTTTTAAAGATCCATTGCCTTTCCCTTCAAATAAATTTATCTTCTGACAACCTCTTCTTTTTTTTTTTTCAAACAGTTTGATATTTCACATTTACATTTTGATTCAAATGACGTAATATTTTAAAGAATATACTTCCAGCCATCTGAATGTAATGGTTTTGGACCTTAAGGGGGGGGGAGGGGGTACCATTCTGTTTCCTGCATTCAGAATGTTTACACAACTGTTAAAGAGTTGGATTCTCAGCATGGACAAACAATTTGGACGTATGACGGAGTATTTCTGTGCTAAAAATCTTACTTCCGTGTTCGTACAAGTTTCGGAAAGTTTTTTTTTTTTTCGATCGTGGCTCTTCATGACGTAAACGAGGGTGGACCTCCTTATATGGGCATTTCTCCCGGAAGACGCGCCTCGCACTGGCATCCCGAGAAGCGAGATTGCGCCCATCAATTGTCTTCATTCCGATTATTCGGCGGCACCCTGCACGGAACTTGCGTCGGGAAGAATGTCTCCATCCCAAAGAAGTTGTTTTGTTGTAAGGGTTTGTGTCACAATTGTGTTTGTTGACAAACGTCTTTATAAACAAAACGGCTCAATTTACGCTGGATTTGCAACTAATTAATTATAGTCCTTATAGCATCTTCAAGAAATGACTAAAAACATCTGTTCCACCTTTATTTGACCATTAAACTCTAGCACTTTCTATTCTATTTTAATTCTACTTTATATTTTTTTTATTCTTTATTTTAAAAAAAAACAACAACAACAAAACAACAAACACTAGAATCCGTGTATCATTCGATCATTCGTTTTTGATTTAATATTGAAGTAGAAAAATGAGAAAACGGCTCCCTTTTCGTTTTTTCCAAAAAACGAAAAACGAGAATTCAGCTTAAATTTTCGTTTTTTCGTTCATGGGTGGAAAAATGAGTAAACAGTTTGAATATTCGATTTCTACACATGGGCGGGAATTAAACGCCCCTTTCTGCTGATTGTTCAGCCGAAGATCAAACCGTGCCATCATCTGTTCTTCTGCAGTATCATGCAGCAGATTAATAGTCCTCCACTGCTGCAGTTGTACAGATTAATAAACCATTTTTATCAATTTCATATTTTTCTCATCAAACAGACTAATGAATAGCTCGACACAACTCGTACCGGGGCAGTGTCTAGACAGGTCTTTCTTCTGTGTAGACAAGCGTTTCTTAAAGTGATAGGGGGTCCGAGAAATGATTTGCTATAGCCTAAAGTATTTTCAGACTGTAAAGTCGTTTTTTTTTTTATCATGATACATATGCCTACTGTGATTTATTCCAAAGTGAATTATGATGCATTTAATGCTTATATGAAGCCTTTTAAAAGACGAGTATTCTCTGTAGTTCATGTTTGTGGCGTGTGCCGGAAAGATGCTCAAGGAGACCGATATGCGCTAAAGCAGCGCATTCTGTTGTGCTCTTTATTTTTCAAAGGCATGACATTTTGTAGTTGTTTTGAACGTAACGTTACACAATTAAAATATAAATTTTACCATACGACTATAAATGAGAGTATTAAGTTATTTCCCCTCGATGGGGAAAAAAAATCCAAGTGAACATCAATCAGTACTCAGTATTAATTTAAACTGCTTTAAATATGACTGCTGCTTATTTCCTGTGCACTTCAATATTGGCCTGCGCTTGACTGTAGTCGCGTCTGTCTGCTTATTGAGTTTATTTAACCCATCGCAATTTATTGGAACTGTGTGAACTAGAGTGACTATTCACCTTAATGTTGTTCTAAAGGCTTATTACTTAATAACACAAAAATGTCCTGCTCGCACTGGCCAATTTAATGGCAGAGAATGGTGACTTTTTTTTTTTTGAAGAGGATGTATATCTGTCGTAAAATAATCCTATGCCTCTCGTGGCGAATTATTCCAAGCATTCTGAAGGTATTTGAGTGTTTGGTGAGAAACAAACCGAAATGGAGAGTTATTATATTTTATGAAAATCTTGCGTTGCAGTGCGAGTGCGCAGCAGCTCACGCTGCACACAAGTGCATATCCTTTTGAGATATCAATTATAATCAATTTTAATAAAACACAAGACTACATTATATAATTCTAACAGTAGGCTATTTAATATCTGTTGTTCTCCGGTTGTCAATCAAAATGACAGTTCTTGCAACATAGGCATATATATATCCAAGCCAATTTATTATTCTTTCATTTTCATAGTGTTTAAAATATTTATTTTGAAAAAAAATTATTAATTTCTTAATTAAACAAACAGACAGACTTACTGGGTGAGCAGGGTAGACTAAGACAGCTGTCATACCATACCCTGCCATGCCCAGCTTATGCAAAGAATATAATTTATATCTACACAGAAAAAAGCCCTGTCTAGACAATGCCCTGGTACGAGTTGTGTCGAGCTATTCATTTGTCTGGTTGTTTGATGAGAAAAAAATGAAATGTAGTTGCAATAAATGTGTTAAAAATCCATACACCTGCAGCAGCGGAGGACTATTATTCTACTGCGTGATACTGCAGAAGAACTGATAATGGCACGGTTTGATCTTCAGCTGACCAATCAGCAGAAAGGGGCGTTTAATTTCCGCCCACGTGTAGAAATCGAATATTTAAGCTGTTTATTAATTTTTCCACCCATGAACGAAAAACGAAAATTTAAGCTGAATTTTCGTTTTTCGTCTTTTGAAAAAATATTACTCCATTACAAGTAAAAGTTGTAAAGACAGATTTTTACTTAAGTAAAAGTACAGAAGTACTTGCTTTTTAAAGTACTGAAGTACCAAAAGTAAATTTCCTTTTTTTTTATGTCAATGCACTTTTTTTTATTGTTTTATTGTTGTACGTAATACTTGCAATACTTCTGAAGCAACTTAGAATACATTACACCTGCTGAATACACTGACTAACTTGTAGTATCTTTGTAATAAAAAGCTTTTAGAATGTTAAAAACATATGGTGGAAAAACAAACAAAAAAAATTATTATTTAACACCCCTACCCACCTCCACAAAAGCAGGATGGTAGTGAGCTCTCACAGCTCTGACAGTGTGCACACATCTATGTGTAGCCATTCATCCACATTTGAACAGAGTGGACAGTGAAATCCTGTAAATACAGAGTGATGAGGAAGAAAAAAATCAAACCTGCTTTAAAACCCAGCAACACAACTGTAGCTGTACAACTTTACAACAGCAACACTGCTTTAACAAAAAAGCAAAACGGCAAGAATTATTTGACATCAAAACAATTTTTTTTTAAATGTTGTCTAATCTCTCTCGCTGTACTTTGATGTCACACATAGAACGGTCTGTGCAGTTCTGCTTCAAGTCAAACACTTTTTGTGTTTTATTAGGAGACGCACAACCGTTCTTCTGTGGCTTTATAGGTAATATTTTCACTTAATTTTCAATTTAGCAAAATCAGACAATATTGGTGTCTAATATATACCACAATATTAAATTCTTATTATTGAATTGTTGTAAATAAATACCACATTTGCAACTGGTCAGTGTTAAAAAAATGCTGGGAAATCTTTTCATGTAGCCCTACAAGAGTGATTATTGATAAAACTGTCTGAAAAAAAAAAGAAAGTCACGTTTTAGAGAATAAAAAAATCACCCACTGAATTTCAAAGCTGCTACATAGTAACGACATTCTACTTAGAGGACCTTGATAGAAATGTAGTGAAAAGTACAATATTTGTCTTTCAAAAGTAGTGAAGTTAAAGTCACAAGTTCCCAGAAAAAAATAATACTCAATTAAAGTACAGATACTCAAAAAGTGTACTTAAGTACAATTCTCAAGTAAAAAGAAAAAAAAAAAGCTCATCGGTCCCTGAAAAAGCAAGGTTGTGCTCTGATTGGCCAGCATCCGTGCGTTGTGATTGCCTAATGTCCTCCAGCGGTGTGACGGAATTTTACGTCCTTACCATATTTGTGTGCCTAGCGCAACCATATGTGACGACCCCGGCTGGACTCCGCTTCGTCCACGGTGAAAGCCGATCCGGCGATCCACAGCGCGAAGTTGATGTATTTCCTCAGCGACCAGCACAGATCAGCTCTAGGCATGACAAAGCGATATCGTCCTCTTTTGGAAGACCAAACAAGTAGTTTCACAACGAAACACACAGCGCCTTAACAACATGGCGGCGGCAACAACAATACCACAGCGAGAATAAAAGTTACGCCTTCTTTGTGTGAACATTTGGGTGGCGTTATGCAAATTTTTCCACATAGTGATGTAGATATGTGGGAGTGTGTTAGAACAGCCGTTTTAGGTAGGCGTGGCTGACTCTTTAACTTTTCTGAAGAATATCTCTTTGGATTTGAGATTTTATTCTTTGCAACTTTACAGATCTTCTTTATGCACCAAGAGCTTGTAACACTCCAAAGAGAAAGGAACAATTGAAATCGCATCATATGACCCCTTTTAAAGAAAACTTGTGAAGTCCCAAGTTTCCCCCAGAATTGAGTCAGCTTTCCTAGAAGGTTATTAGAATTTTTTTAACAGACTTATTATCCAAAACCCAATTAAACGGGAATACGTGTTTACAAGGTTTGGATACAGTTTTAAAGAAATACAAAAAATAAATAAACTATTTTTCTTTCCCCCTGCCTCCGTAAGCTAAAGAGGTGAGTTTCAAGATTCTAAATGAGATTTACCCTACTAACGCATTTTTAAGATTGAAATATAATTTTGATGTAAATAATTGTGTTTTTTTTTTTTGTGAAACAAGTATTGAGCGTTAGATCACGTTTTCTTTTTGTGTGATACGGTACAACCTCTTTGGAGAGAGATGCAAAACTGGTATTTTTGAAGCATCATATGTATTTATTTTCTTAGTATTTTTATTTCTGGTTTAGTTTGGTTTATTTTGACGTTTTATTTGTTTATTTATTTTTCTGTCTTTGGTTATGCTCAATCAAGGCTGAATAAGATGTTATATTCTGGAAAGTGATTTTTGTACCTTATTGGTTGTAAAGTTGATGCAATAATAACAATAATAATAAAAACTTTGGACAATTCATATAGGGCTCTATGAGCTCTTATTATAGCAGAGCGCATAAAGTTTGACCCTTCACGCTTTCCGTAGTCCGCTGAAAAAGGTAAACACGGAAGTCCAATCCTAAATATAGTCTGGATGTGGTTGCTCTTAATATGTGTCTTTTTAGTGATTAATATGGTTATAAATCTGTAGCGGAGGACACAAAAGATCAAGAAAGCGTCAAGCAGCTGAATAGTGGTGTCGTTCAGGCTTATATAAAGTTTGTACCGCACACGGAGCTGAGAACTTCAATGGCTTCAGATAAGCAAGTCACATTTGTGATCGTCGGTGGAGGAATCGCAGGTGTAACTTGTGCAGAACAGGTACGAACAAATCGATAACATTTTTTTTGGGGGGGAAAGTTACTTTTAAAAGTAATGCATTACAATATTGCGTTACTCCATAAAAAAGTAACTTAATTACATTACTTAGTTACTTTTTATTGAATGTAATGCGCTGTGTTACTTTTGTGTTATTTTTTAAATCTGGACAGGGCTTGCTTGTTTTGTTTTTTAAATAAAAAAGTTATATTTTTGGCAAATTTAAAAGCCTTTTCACACCAAAAGTGAAGTGAATGAGCCTCAGGCTGAAGGGAAGGTAAATGTACGTCCATACAGTATGCAGAAGAAGAAATTTCAACACACTTCAGCAATAAAAAAAGACACACAAATGTTTGTCTAGAGTAATTTTTGCTTATTAGTGGTTGAACTGGATCATCGAAGGTCAGAAGCAAAGACATTAGTTAATAGAATGGGATTAAATACATAAAGCATATTTGTTTTGTTGAACATTTAATTATTGCAGGTTTGCATAATATTCTGAGTTTGCATTTCACTGTTTTGAAGAATACTGAATCTGTTTTTTTTTGTTGTTGTGAGTGAGATGAATTAATGCATACTCATATTTATTTTAGCACTACAGTAACATCTGATTCTCTCAACAGGGGACGGAGAGCTGTCGTCAATAAATATTGGGGGGGGGGGGGGGGGAGTAACTTGCGTTACTTATTTGAAAAAGTAACTCAGATATTCTCTTGTAAATTAAAAAGTAATGCGTTACTTTACTAGTTACTTGAAAAAAGTAATCTCATCTGATTACGTAACTCGCGTTACCTAATGCGTTACCCCCAACACTGCATGACTGTCTGATAACTGTCTGGTCTTAAAACTTTGAAACCTTTTGCAGATCGCATCGCAGTTCGCATCAGATGAAGTGTATCTTCTGACAGCCTCACCCTTAGTAAAGACGGTTACAAATTTCAAACAGGTTTGGTATTTAACGTTGAAATTCTGTGTCTTTGTTTAATTAGGAGCACTTTGATTATTTATTTGTGGAAAATGTAAGTATTTTAACAGACCTTTATTGCACGGCCTTAAAAATATTTATTTATATATAAAAAATATATATACAAATTGCCACACAGTTCCACTTAGTTAGGTAAAACATGAGGTAAAATGTAATAAATATAATACAATATGCAATACTATACATAAATCAAAAATCTGGATATTGAATAAAAAAAAAAAATAGTTTTATTGTCAACAACCTCTCTTCATCTAGGTGTCGAAGACGTTGGAAGAATTCGATATCGAGGAACAGCCCTCCAGTGTTTTAGAAGAAAAGTATCCCAATCTGAAAGTCCTACAATCTGCAGTCAAACTCCTGCGAGCTAAAGAACATGTATGTTAAGACAAACACTTGGTTTCTTTTTCCTAAGATATTCTAAATCTAATTTGAATCGCTCTCTGCATTTCTGCAGCTTTTACAAGCAGAGAATGGTCAGACGTTTCATTATAAAAAGCTGTGCATCTGCAGCGGAGCCAGACCCAAGCTTCTCACCCAAGATAACCCTCATGTGCTGGGCATACGAGACACAGACAGCGCTCAGGTACACTCATTAGTAATGAATAGTATGTGTTTTGAACATAACAGACATGAATGTGATGATTGATGCTATTTTCACAGGAGTTTCAAAAGCGATTATCAAAGGCTAAAAGGATAGTTGTCATTGGCAATGGAGGAATCGCATTAGAATTGGTGTAAGTATCTGAATAGTTAGTATTGATAATACGGGATCTGCAAGACACACACACAAACACACACACAAAACAACCAACAGTAACACACACACCCCACACAACAAACACACACCCTATTAGTCACTTAACTGCATGGATTAGTATTTTGTAGAGAAATATATAATTGTGTATAAATTGATTGTTTGTTTATTTTTTTACCAAATCAAAAATGTAATTAAATGAAAGTATATATTCTATAGCTTCATCATTCTTCTATTCCCATGTATTTCATTTGTGTTATTTGGTATTTTGATTATTTTTACTATTTTATCAGTAATGTGAAAAATAATTGAAATTATGTTGGCAAACCAAAGTAAAGAAGAAAAAAACAATATAATATAATTGTAATCGGTTTAACATTTCCACTACATAATTCCAATTACTCCCATTTGTGCTATTTCAAAATTCATTTGTGTTATTTTGTATTTTCATATTTTGATGATTTTACTACAGATTGATGGTTTTATTTATGTGATAATGAAAGCATGTGTAGGTGCATCCAAAATCTTTGTTTGGAAGTCTAGGTCCAAATGCGAACAGAACAAGGTAAAAAAACTGAGAGCGAGAGAGATGTATTGTGATATTTGATAATGCCTGCTGTGTGCTCCTGTAGGTATGAAGTAGAAGGTTGTGAAGTGATCTGGGCTATAAAGGATAAAGCCATAGGAAACACTTTCTTCGATGCAGGAGCCGCTCAGTTTCTCATTCCCTCACTGGAGGCTGACAAAAAAGAAAGATCGTTGCCCTGCAAGAGAGCACGCTACACTACTGACAAGACTGGAGGTATGAATTCAGCTTCCACACTGGTTTCCACACTCTCACACACACACAGTGAGCACTGCTGCCCTCTTCTGGCAGTCTTGATGGAAAGTAAGTATATGAGTGCAACTGTATAGTGTGTGTTTTCTCACTAATAAATTATACACTACCAGTTTTTGTTTGGACAATTACTTTTTTGTAATAATAATACCATTTACATTGTTCTATTTTCTACATTGTTGAGTAATAGTAAAGTCTTCCAAACCACAATATTTTGTTTCATTAAGAGCTGATAAAAAAAACATAAATTCTGTCAAGTGTGTCACATGCGTATGTTTAATAGCAGGCCACAGTGGGGCTTCAGGGGGGCTTGGCAGTGCCTTGGGCCCAGATTGGCATGAGGGGATTGAACTGAGAGGAACAGTGCAGGTTTGTGTCCACAATATTTTCACATTAGTCACCATAACATGGTGGATGATTGTCACTTTTCACTTATTTTGATTGTTTTCCTTCATTTCACAGAATTCCAGTGGAGTGCGTGTAGAATATGAGTGTGAGGTTGACACGATCTACACCCAGCAGGAGTTCTTGCAGTCCCAACTCGACACAAAGAAATCTGAATTAGGTTTAATAATAATAATCATCATCATCATCCTAAATATAATGATCTGCAGGTGTTTTACAGCTGCATAAAATCAATTTTTGTTTTTCTGTTGTTAGGGCCTGTGGCCACCTTATGTTCAGTTAACCAAGTGGGAAGTTTTGGCTGTGATTTCGTTGTTGCGCAACATGCTTTGTGCCAAACACTGATCCGTTTCTATCAGTGGCAACATGTAAACTTTATATGCATTTGAATTATGACCATTTTTCCTTTATTTTTCATTTTATTTATTTATTACGTAAATATAATTTTGGTTATTATTGTATGGATAAATATGGATGTGTAATATTTAGGGTTGCAAAGGGGTGGAACATTTCTGGAAACTTTCCAAAAATCCCCAGAAGATTCCAAAAAATCTGGGAAATTCTGGATTTTTCCCTGAAATTTTCCAACTTTTTGCAACCCTAGTAATATTACAAGGATATATTTCAGTATTATATGTCCAGTGGTGCTTTTTTCTGAATTTATTTATATATTTTTTTCAGTTCATTTTATTTATTGACTTATCAGTATTGTCAATGCGTAACTAATACAGTTTTAAACATATTATACATGTATTTTTTTTCCGGGTTTGTCAGGTAAATTGAGCTACTTTTATCAATGAAATGAACAGCAAGTGGCCCGATAACACCAGAATTCAAGGCTTTTTTCATTTCAGTTTGAACTGGCAGGAGATCATGGTCTGAGAGTGGATGATCAAATGCGGACGTCTGAACAGGATGTGTATGCGGCTGGAGATGTGTGTACTGCAGGCTGGGAGCCCAGCGCTCTCTGGCAACAGGTACAGCTGCACCTCTGTTACTGTATTAAAGGGTTCATATGATGTTGCTAAAAAAACTTATTTTGTGTATTTGGTGTAATGAAATGTTTTTATGCAGTTTAAAGTAAAAAAAAACCATTATTTTCCACATACTGTACATTATTGTTTCTCTATGCCCCGGTTTTCTGAAACGCGTTGATTTTTACAAGCTCATCGGTCTGAAAAGCGAGGTGTGCTGTGATTTGCCAGCTATCCAGTGCGTTATGATTGACCGAATACCTCAAGCGTATACTGTGATGGTGTGTCCCAGCCGGAGCGACGACACAAAACATTAAAACCCATTACAAACTAGACATTTGTTGCATCCAGTGGAGACATAAATACTGATTATAGGAATTTATACTGTCTTTTTACGCGTTGCGTTGCACAGCGCTGCGTAAACCTAAAACCCTGTCTGCATTTGTGATGGGAGAAATGACAAACAACAAGTGCTAACGTTACTCCACACTGCCCAAAACTTGCGTTTGATTCATCAGTGGCAAATGATAAAAGAAATCATACTTGCGTGAGTCAAAACTGCTGGCATTTTAGTCTAACGTTACTCTACCACGATCAGGAAACAGTCCTCCATAAAAGGCGCCGGCGATCCACAGCACTAAGTTTATGTATTTCCTCAGCGATCAGCACGGATCAACTCTAGGCATGACGGAGCGATATCGTCCTCTTTTGGAAGACCAAACAAGTATTTCGCTTTCACCACGAAAAACACAGCGGCCTAGCGTGAGCTAAAGCCCCGGCTTAGCGTGAGCTGAAGCCAGGCAAGAGCGAGCTGAGGCGGCGGGGTCAAGAACGGCACGCCCGGCGGATCCGACGAAGGAGCGGTGAAAACAGTGAAAGCCGATCCGGCGATCCACAGCACTAAGTTGATGTATTTTCTCAGCGACCACCACGGATCATCTCAGTATACGAAGGCGGAATCGTCCTCCAAACTAAGTAGTTTTGCTTTCACAACTAAACCCAGCGTCTTCACGACATGGCGGCAGCGGCAACAATACTACAGTGAGAATAAAAGTTGCGCCTTCTTTCTTTGCATGAACTTTTTGGCGGTGTTTTGCAAATCTTCCCACATAGTGAGGTATACATGTGGGGGCGTGTTAGAACG
>JADLZN010006080.1:0-200482 GCA_018155175.1 Sinocyclocheilus anophthalmus
GGTGATGAGTATGGCTCATTCATGCATATGCAGTGAGATCATAGTGGCTCTTCTCCCTTCAGCACACTGCACACATACAGAGCCTAATTGCTATTTAATGTATGGAGGAGACTAAATAGGGCAGAAGAGAGAAGATTCAGTCTCGACTCATGTGGCGTTTTGTTAAGAAGCCACGGCCACACCTCTCTCTGAATCCATTTGCCTAAATCACAGCGTCTCCAGAGGTCCGCTGGATAATGTACCAGCCGATCCTGGTAAACTGTTTTGTTAACAATGCATTATGAAGGCAAGAAAGGGAGGACTAAAAGAAAAGAGAGAGGCAAAAAAAGAGGTGGACACTTCTGAATGCCAAACAGTTGGGTGGGTGTGTTGGGCCTCTCTATTCGGAAGAGCAAGAGGTGACACCCCCGTCTCATCGCTCCACACACACACATATACGCACGGCCCATTTGCACCAGGCTCTGCTTAGTCACGCCACCTGCTCTACTCATTTTTCGAATACACACTCGTTCACAACCACGATGGCAGTGACAGACGGTGTTCCGCTCCCCCCGACCGCTAGCACCCCGGCTCTCTGTCCCGTTTTTACCCATCACTTTCCATCCCACTCCTCCCCGAGCGCAGGGTTCAAAAGAAGATGACAGCGAAGATTGAATGGCCGTCACGGAAAAAGCAAAAAGACATAATGAAATGATCAATAACGCTGAGATCAGAGGACTGTTTAAAGCCTGTGTGTGTGTGTGTGTGTGAGTTCTTAATGGGGTCATCTGTCAACGTTATATTGTTTTCCCTTCAGACAGTTATAATACAACCCTTTATTTTCTTGACATCATGCTCACGCTAATCCTGGCGTCAAAGGGAATTAAATGTCTCCCATCGACACTGAATCAATCATTTTAGGAGAGGTTTCTAATGACTGTGTCTTTTGATGGGTTTTTTCCCCACTCTTTATTTTATTTTCTATTTTATTTTATTTAAATTCATCTTATTTTAATTATTATTTGGTAACACTTTATTATAGAGACCAATTCTCACTATGAACTAGTTGCTTATTAGCATACCTATAATTAACATATTGGCTGTTTATAAGTACTAATAAACACGTAGTCGGTGATGAGCGCAAATTCTACTCCCTATCTACCCATACCTAAATATAACAACTACCTTACTAGTTATTAATAAGCAGCAAATTAGGAGTTATTGAGGTAAAAGATTTGTTAATGGTGAGAACTGGACCTAAATAAAGTGTATTTAGGCCTGTTTTGCTAGTAACCAACCAATTTGAAATCTAATCCATTAATTTATTTATACTATGTGTTATGTGCTTAATTATTGTATTTACTCGACAAATTACAAAAGGGACACTACATGTCTGGGATGGGATCAGTATTTTGTTTTAATAATAGTTAGGAATAGATCTTCAAATTGCTAACACAAGTGGACCCTAAAAGACTTTACATTGTCACGAGAAAAAGAAGCAAGAAGAGAAATAAAAAAAAGGATCCTGGTATTTTCAAATAACAAAATGCAAAGTTGGGGTCCTTTTTAATTTTTAGTGTATCAAAGTATCCTGAAAACAAAAAATGTGTCCTGTTTCCCTAAAATTTAAATTGAAAATGATATTAAAATAAAAGTAAATAGTTATGGTTCACTAGAATGGTAAAACACATGCTGATTTATTATTTACATGTGTATGTAAGTTATTTCAACATGTAACGATACTATATTTTAATCAAATAATGCATCTTTGGTAAGCATAAGAGACTTCTTTAATAAAATAGTAGCAGTCAATTTGTGAATGGTAGTGTAAATTATACCATGCTTCTCAGTTGGTTTTAGTTCAGGAACCAGAATTTATTTTGTCCATCAAGTGGTGACAAAGTACCGAACAAAACTTTCTAATACAACATATACTAATATTACCTTCAACTGTGTAGGCCTAACAATATGCAACTTTTTTTAACACAGCATTGGCGGAATCGGAAAATTTACAATTTTGTAAATGCAAAAATTATTACAACAGATGTCAAAATGACAAAAAAAATTATTTTTGCAAAAATAGTGTTATCTTTGGAAAATTAGATGCCCAGATGTTAAAAACAAAATATATGGGAATTGTTTGTTCATTTATTTTGATATCCTAATGATGCACGATTATATGGTTAGTTGCGTTTTATTATTTACATATTAGCATTTTTTCCCCTGCTGCTCATGACCCTAGTCGACCTGCAATCCAATTTATGGGCTGCAACCCACCAGTTGAGAACTACTGTCAAAGGTGGCATACAGTATACGGGTGGACCGGACCTGTTTTATACACCAAACACTGAACATTTATATAAGACATGTTTCTGCACATTCTACACATTCTTAAATTTAATATATATATTTTTGAAAACCATGCCAGAGTCTCAGAACGTTAAAAACATACAGTATGATGCAGATAAAAAATATTGTGATAGTTTTAACAATAAATTATGCGTAACCATGTGACGTATGGTCTAATAGATCAAACCTGGTCAATCTCTGCGACCAATAGAGGTTAGCGATCAATCAACCATATTCAACACTTGCGGACATCTCTCAAGCGCTGCATATCCCACACAAAAGGACGTAGGACACATCCAGCCACTACTGAGGAGAACCCGTCCGATATGATAATAGTTTTTAAGTATGGGTTTGTCCCCCCCCCCCCTCTGATTAGCCATTAGCCCCTGCACCGGTGGGCTTTAGTGCCCCAGCAGCGCAGCTTCTGCTGTACTCCCCCTCCAACGCCTGTCTCTGTCTTTCGTCCTTTCTCTTGACTAATTGACACAGAGGGGTATCTGACAGGGTTGCAGCCTGTGGGAATAGCCATTGACATCTGATCTGATGCTCACTTAAAATCAAAATAGACTAAACCGCACAAGGGGGGGGGGGGGGAATGGGGTCAGGGTGGGGGGGGGGGGGGGAAGAGAGGGAGGGGGGGGGGGGGAGGGGGGGGCGGCCTTCTGAGCTCCTGTGAGGATGCAGATCTTGCCAGCAGTGGCTCAAGGTTTGGGACACTGATGTCAACACTGCAGACAGCGCATGAGAGATGAAAGCACGAGGACAGACCATTTTCTCTGTCTCACTTTTATTAGCTGGCAACATATCAATGTCCAGATGATATAAGTGAAAAGGGAAACCTTGATCTTACTCTCTTGGATCTTACTAGCATGTCATATCTACATAAAATCATCATACAGGGTTATTACATATCACGACCTAACACAATAGTCTAACGCAATCCTGTCAGTATTGCCTTAAATCGGTTTAGAAGAATGTGAAATTACTATAGTACAGACAATGTATTTTTGGGGCAGTTGCAAGCAATGTAGCCAATGACACAACAATCCATTCGAATTTGATGATACTTCGTTTTTCGGACACATACATGCGGAAGTTCGGGAATAATAATAGCCTGGAAATCTTTTCTCGAAAGCCGTGATAAGCAATGATGGGACAAAAACGCCTCGTGATTTAGTCAGAAGCGTCGATGCAAACTTCTACAGACCCGTGTGTCCTGACGAAGATCCCGTTCACGGACTAAAGCATAAACTTTATGAAATCGGACATATCAACAGTCATTTCATTTCCAGTAACGAACTGGAGAAAGTTCAGAAAGGAAAATGGTATGCAAATTTCGACAGAATGTCCCAAACTGATCGTTTATTTTTCTTCACATGCTCACACACCAATGATTCAAAGGCAGACACATTTCAAGTGCATGGTAAAAACGACACGGAAAACTTAAATGACCATTAGAAAAGGCAGCCGCACATATTCGTGGTTACAAAATGAAAGGCCTAAACTGACACTTAAAACGGGAGCATCGCCATTGAAATCCGCAGTCAAAAAAGCTCCAACAGGTAAATATAGTAAACGCAGTGCAACCTCTTTCAGTTATTCGCTACTGCGCTGTTTGACACAATGCGGTTGCGTCAATATAGGAAATTCGCATGGTTTTGATGTATACACGTCCTTAATCACGTATGCAATTTTTTTCTGCCCCCCCTACACTAAGAGTCAAATGTCTCCCCTTGCAATTGCTGCTTTCTTCTTTCTATAAATCTTTCTTTTCTTTCTTTCTTTCTTTTGAATTTGTGCAACCTTTTCCAATTCTTTTTTCCTTCCTTTTTCTCACACTTTTATTGATAAGGGTAGTAGAAAAGGCACAAGTGGATAAAAGCATGTGTGCTAAAGGCCAGACCACAACATGGCTTTGACTTTTTTTAATTTAATCCCAAAATTTTACATTTTCACTACTACTAATAATAATCATAATAATAATAAAAACCATAATTAATTAGACATTTAGATTAGAGCATTTTGTTTTTTTTCCGCATTATTGGCACTCCACAGACAGAGAGCTCAGACATGCAAAAGTGGGAGGGTTTTTTATGCCAGTGAGCAAAGTGGTGTGCAGACTGCACGTAACAAAGTACTTGAATAATACATGATCTGATTATAGCCAAACGAGCAAAAAATCCAGAAAGGTCAGTAAGACTCGGAGATGTGATTACGGATTGAAAATCGGCCAACACCTCACTAATGAAACCACAAACAAATACCCCTTTCATTTCGCCCATTGGCCTGCATATTAATCATGGAGCAGAGTGTCAGGAAGAGGCTGTCTGGTCAAACCCCTATCCCCCTATGAATGGTTTTGTTATCCTTGTGTTGCTCAGAAATGGCTTGATATCAAATTGGAATGACAAATGAAATGTTGGCTTGCAATGAAGGTTGAGTGGTTGGCTGGTGATGATGAGGGTGTCTAAGTAAACGACAAGGCTTTTTTGAGGCTTGGTCAAGGAGAAGACCACTGTTTGTGTATGTGTGAGATGGTCTCCAGTCTGTCAGCAGGCTTTATCATGTTTTTTAGCCTCCGGCTGTACGTCACAGGCTGCTTGGATGAACAGAAACAGACACTGATAATCTGAAATTTGGGACTTGTAGACGGATATGTGTGAAGCTTGATGAAAGCAACGATCAGTGGTTTTGCTGTGATGTGTCACTGATAACATTTCACATCTCAAATGATTTCTGCCTTCCATTAGAATCGCTTTTACTTAATAATGAAACATCTTTGAGACTTTTGAGACCTGCCCTTCACCACTGCTTACAGGAGTGTGAGCTTGGCAAAAGGATTGATTGGCTGGGCTGTGAAGGAATCATATCGCATGGTATGTGTTTTTCTCCCTCCTCTGGCTTCAGCGCACTTGACAGCCAGCCATCAGGGAGAGTGTTTTACAGATCCCAAAGAGCCCACAGACTAACTGCACATGACCTCCAGCATTGAATGATGAATGGCAAAAGAAGCTCCTCTCATACATCGCGGCCTCAACCTCTCCACCGCTTGCTCTCATTCCGTCTGAAATGCCATGAAAGGGCCCACTGGAGACTCCAGCATACAGGAAGCTTGGAATAGCTCTGACACTGGCCGTTTCCTCTGCTTTTGCATGTGCGGTTTACTGATATGAACGAATCTCAATAAATTTTTAAATCACAGGCCCTGAATGCAGACGTTGGCAACAAAGATTGGATCTAGTTTCCACAACACATCTTCGGCTAACACAACCGAGCTCAGCAGCTAGGCTTGACCCTACTGGGGCGGATACAAGCTGGGCCATCTCTGGCAATTCTGTACATAGTCTGGGCTTGAGAAGGAAATGCAGCGAAATCAAGAGTATTGGTGCATTGTATGTATAACAACTCAGCCATTGCTACAGAATACAAAACGGCGCAGAACCAAATGCCACCCAAAATGAAGAATCACGTTTCAATGTATGTATATTTAAGAATGTACCATGTTATAAAAAACGCTTCTCCTTCCTGATGCGTAGCGGCTGCAAGTATCACCGGCTAAAGTGAACAGGGCCGTGTTGTGGCTGTAGAAAACGCAGTGTGTGAGACGGGATTATAGCGGCATATCCACAGTAAATAACATAACGGAGCCGGTTGCACTCTCAGCGCTGATGGTACTTGCTGGCTCCATGGATCTGCCATAATTGGATCCTTTTAAGTGGGCTGAGGAAAGCTAAACACGTTCAGATGGCTGTTTGTCAAATGGGTATATACCTTATCGATCCTGATTAGTAAACGTGCCGAGACTTCTCGGGCGAGCCTGGACTTGTTTGTGTACGACGCCATAAGGCTAATAATAGCTAATTATTCTTACATATGCCTGATTATGGGGGCCCTTGGGTCACTATTCAGATTAACTCAACGTTAATTAGAGTTACTTTTCATGTTCATCTTCCGGGTCCCAATAACCACGCAGTTGATATGAAGAGCCATTAGGCGGTTCTCCAATAAATGACAGGCTAATAAGGTGCCTTGGAGAGTAAACTTTTCCCGGCAGGTCTGTAGGATGTTCTTATCACACCGTAGGTGCTAAGTTGAGGGCATATCCACTTTGAGTTGTTGGCCAAACACCTTGCCAGTTACACTAAGTTTTTTGTAATATTATAATTTTCTTTTTGTCGACATATGAATTAATACATTGGCACTATCATGTAAGTTTTATCTTTTATTGTTCGAAAGATAAATATGATTGTTGTTCATAACTCATACAGGTGCGCTGTTTTAATGGGAGACAGCACCACACACACACACGGTGGGTGTGTATATATATATACTATAATATATATAGTGAGTATGTATATGTGTGTGTTGTATAATATCATTGTTCTTTTTACATCAGCATTGGGCCCAAATAACTTGCTGAAAACAAAGGTGATCATTATTGTAGCTGTACTGATAGTATACCACATATGTATATGAAGAGCCTTTCTATCTTCTCATCTCTTTGTTGTCTTCCACGTCACAGACAGATATCCCTGCGAGCACAAGATTAATGTCACAGGAATTAAACTCAAACATACTGATCTCTCACCATGTACTGCATTGCCCTCCTAAGTTATTCAAATGGGTGTGCATTCATTTCAGATTAATATCCTCTCTGTATTGGTAATTATCTGATATCTCTTTGGAAGTTTCATGTCACCTTGGGGAACAGGAAATGTTCTCGTCAACTGTACGTGTGCAGCCCCGAGTCAAGTTACATCTGTGGAACTTCCCAAAGCTTATCTAAGTGTTTCCCATTCCAAACCTCTCCATTCCAAAAAGGGGTAATTAAAAATAGATTGCTTCCCATTTAACACCCTGATGGACTTCACAGGGGCCACAGTTGGAAAGGGGGGCATTATTCATGTGGCCTGCAGTGTCCCACAGATAAAGCTCATTTTCTCTAGCAGTAGGATAGAGAGAGCTGGAAAACAGGACAATTTTCCTTTGGCCTCGGGCCCCACAGGGTGGCTGTCGTTTCCTTTAAGGTCACTTGGAAAAATTGTATTTTGGTACTGTTCAACTGTTTGTCGATCCAGGTGGAAATGACAGCCCCCTGCTATTTCGCTCTGTTCCATGCTCTCTCACTTTTTTGTTTGTTTGAAATTATAGTTCTCCATATTTATTTTCCAAAATCTAGTGAGCTGCATCTGTAGGTGGGTCCCGACGCAATAGCACTTACAAAAGGTAACTTAATTATACTGCCTCCTTAGATACCTTATTTTGCCCAAATAAAAAAAAAAATACCCAGAATGCACTGCAATGAACTGAAATTTGTAGATTTTTTTTTCATGTTCATTCAATCTGAAAAACTATAATACAATATAAATTTGAAAAAGTGAATTAAAAACAAAATAGGCATACCATTTTTTAACAAGTATATTTAAGCATTGCTCCAATTCCGAAAACATGCAGCACTTTGTGCTGGACAGGTTCGTTAGCAAAACAATATGCTAACACTAAACTCCATTGGAATCAATTACTAGAATCAAGTTCCTGTGTTTCTTAGAATGCAGCCTTAGTAAGCTGCCACACTGCCTACATAGTCAGTTTCCTTCTATGTTTTAAAATAAAACATTTCTCAGCAGAATGTTTGTTTAATTTCTGTTACAACTTTAGGCTGTTAGAGTTAACCTGTATTAGTACATAGCTGCATCATGGCTCTAGAGAAGGTCATAGCATTTCTTCATGAGGGGCTCTTGCATCTAGACGAGTGTACTGAAGGAAGCTGTGAGCCTCTGCGCTCTGTGTGGGGGGTGTAGGCTGTCTTCACACCTAACTCTGCTAGTGCAAAATGGAGACAAGCTGCCTTGCTAGCACCTGCCAACCTCAGATGTCTAATCACTTCTCACTATTAAAATTTGTTAAGTCCAATTACGCATGCAACTAATTGAAAAATGAAACGGTTGCTTACAATCATTTTGACAATTGGAGACATTGATTTAGTGGTAGAGCTTTGGCTCTTTTTCCATTGATTCAGAGCAGGAGTATAAATCACCCAGCAGTTCTCACCTTTAACCTCACAAATACTAATATTTAAACCAACCTTCAGGTAGATATGTAGTTACGGGCAATTATAGTCATGTTGAAAGAGCATTCAGTATCCAAGTTTGTGTGTTTTTGTGTGTGTAAACCCAATTATGGAGATTGAAAATGGCTATAGGGAGGACATCTTGTAAGGTGTGTATGTTTCAGGCAGGAGCAGTGTAGCGTCTCACCTTGTTTATCGTTGTAATTATTCTGTCTTTGAACTCAGTATGAAGGAACCCTAGAAAACGCATGAGCCCTGGGACTGAGATGATGTTTATATGCAACAGCCAGAGACAGAACTAATGCGCTCTTCAGCTTCCAACTGAATTCAGCCAAGATGAACTTGGTAGAGAGCTGCCTTTTTTTCCGCTCCTCGTCTTTTGACTCCCTCTCGCGTGGCTTTGGAGCACTAAATGGATGCAGTTGGATGGAGATACGGAGCGGAATCACTCATTTTTATCTCCCAGATGGGGCAGGCTGGCATCAGCCAGGGCTTTCCTAGCTTTATGGCCTTTTCCCTTACTTTTGTTTTCCACACACGTTCTACTTTTTTTTCTTTCTTTTTTTTATGTACCCTGTATTTTCTGTGCCATGCCTTGCTGTTTAATATGCATGATACATTTTATTCCCATATTTATGCCCCTTCTACACTGGACAGGCTCTTTCCAGGGGCTGGCCCACTTCTCCCAGGGAGAAACAACAAGAATGAAATGGCAAGTTAATTTATTTGTTACATTCTTCAGCGGAAAAGTAGGGTGGCCCACACATTCATCCTCATCCTCAACCCCTAGATTACGGGTAACTGAATAGCACTTTTACTATTTTACCTCTGTGAACAACAGGATCAACTAGCCTGATAGAACATTTGTTGTTTTATTGTCCACTTTGTGCAGTTTCATGTGGATTTTGGAAACACCTGGGTGTTGTCAACCCTGTTATTTTTCCCAAGCTGTACACTCGCTCCAAATGCTCATTGTACCGAGACTGCGATGTGACCGTGACCTTGGGGAAGAGGAGGGCATATATATAATACAGAAAAACCGATAAGCAGATTTCTGGGGAGAGCACAAGCTGTAGCCATGCTGCTAATGGGTGCTTTGTATGTTTGTGGAAAAAATGAGCACTTTGCAATGAATAGTTAAAGAAGGGTACTTTCAGGTGAGTCTCTGAATGCGGAAAGTTCAGTTGACTCTCTAACAAGCTGTGCCTTTTCATTTACATTCCCTCCTTTTCCGTTTGCCTCAGGAAATTTCTAATAAAAGTTGGAATATCTCCAGCAAAATGCACACATTACCCAGCATGCAAACAAATTGAACTGAACGATCACCTCCTTTTTATATACAGCTCGCATCTCACTCGCCACTGTGTGCGCTTAAATCTGTAGAGGGGAGGGCATGAGCTTTTTTTTTTGTTGGGGGTTTTTGGGGGGGGGCGTTTTGTTTTGGGGGTATTTTTTTTGGGGGGGGTTCTTTTTTTTTTTTTTTTTTTCTATAGGGTATCCATAAGAATCCCAAGCATGTTCTAAAATTTGCATAGCACTGCCAGCGGCAACGTCGTCTTATCTGTAATTGCTTCACCATTATGGCAGGATGAGTGATAGAGCCGGTGGCAGCATCATCAGTGTCCTGACTCGCTGTCAGAGAAAGAAGGCAACCCAGTTTAACCCACCCCCATCTGAAAGAGCATGCAGAATTTATAATACAGATATCAATGTGTGATTCCTGATTTTTGCGCTTACCTCTTTAACAGGTGTTTGAGATCTTTCGTATTGTGAAGGCAGAGCATCCCACAACGTCAGAGTTTATAATAGTGACCCCTGAGGGCTCTGGTTTTAGATGTTCAACTTTTTCAGTTGTCTAATTTCATCAGTCTGTCTTAGATTTTACAATCAGGAAGCTGTTTCAACAGCGCAATATTGTCAGATATTGAATTCTGCAAGGCACAATGTTGCCATTGTGGCGGTATAGCTCATCCATGCTCAACTTTGTCAATTTTAGAGATGTTTATTGGCAGATAGTGCTCTTTAAAAAGGCCTGGGAGTAATTCCTAGCTATCAGTATCCAGAGGGAATAATAGATAAGAGAGAATGAGAACAGCCTGGGTGACAGAGGCAGTGAAAACAGTGATGATGAGATACGGTGTTGGCTAAAAGATGCTGAGTGAGAGGGAGTCTGTGGCGTGACCTGCTACTGAAATGGATTCGATAACACCCAGCTTGCAGGAGTACCATAATAGCGATAATCACAAAAAGTGGTAAGAAAATGTTCTGCATGTTGTCTTCCTTTAATGACGTAAAGGACTCATTTTTCATGAGATTACTGATTTGGGATTACTGAAAATGTCATTTTAGTTATTATTATTATTTTTATTATTGCTGTTAAAATTATTTTGTATTTTATAGAACAATATGCACTACTGTTAAAGTTTGCGTGCAGTAAGATGCCCTACGCTCCACAGGCTTACTGAAAGACATGGCTAGAAACATTAAACTTTCCATGTTTTCACAGTACCTTCCGATTTTTTCCCAGATCAATTAATATCATAAATGAGGGCAGCAATGCCAGCACTAGAAAACATGTTCTCACACCACGGAGCGACTAAGCCTGACCCGAAAAAAAAAAAAAAAAGGAAAAAAAAGTTCATTCGCACAAGTCTCTTTTCACACCAGGATAATAGCTGTAGCGTGCTCTCGTGGACCTCTCAGGCATAGCTTAAGATTAACAAAGGAGATGAGAAACGCCTGTTAAGTTACGGGTGAAGTCGGCACCTCATAGAATGGACGCTTTGCATTAGTAATGTGTTTGCTTCGTTCTGTCATTTGAATGTCAAAGCTTTTTGCTAATACAAATATTAGTATACCGCAGTTCCATTTTTTGTGCCATAGTATGTGAAGCTTTCGGGTTACTATTGGTTTATCTAATTTTCAAAGTGTTTGGTGCAACAAAAAAGTACTTATTAATTCAAGTAATACCGAGGTCGGTGTAGAGATTGTTTGCACAAAGATGTATCAGCTCCATCTCCCATACCACCTGCCTGTGTCTCCCTCACGCAAGGCCTGAAACGTCTCATTTATTCTAGCTCAGCACTGCTGCATGCTAGTCATTGCAGGGTTCCTGAAAGACAGCAGTGGCAATGAATTGACTTTGCCCACAATATCACACAAAGGGCCAATTATTGCACTTTACATGTTATATGTTATGTTTAGCAGTAATATTCCAATTAAGAGATATTTGAAAGCGTATTTAAGGAAGTGTTTCAATGGACCTCCTTCCCCTTCAGTTTACCCTTCACATGTCAATAGTTTTCTGCACAACCAGCTCCCATTTTGCATTATGCTACACCAAGACCTTTTAGGAAATATCGGGGATGCATGCCAAGGTTGCAGCCCAGCACTAATTAATTTTCCTTGAAGAGACTCTAAAGTTATGTACACACTCTCTTCGGCCTCCACTGCACTTGGGTGTTAGCGCGGTTGCCGGTATAATGATTCTCGGATCACGAAACTCAAACGCACATACCCCCATCATGGTGCGAACCCGTCTTTACTATGCTCTAGCTCTGACCAGACCATTGTCATAAGGCCTAAGTTTGCGTAAGATACACAAAATGGGAGACAGTTGACGATAGGTGCATGCTCTGGATATCGCGGGTTAGGGGCATGGCGTGTGACAATCCAATCATAAACACCGGGGCGAGGTGTGAGGTGTACAGTGACACCCCTCAAATGAAGCGGACTGGTGCATGGCAGGTGAGGTGGAGCACACGGAGTGTGTGGTGCCATGCTCGCTTGGCAATTTGGTGCTGCTGTAATTTGGGAGTAGCAATTTCCTGCAGCAGTGTCTCTGAGCAGTATTACAGAGGAATCCGAACAGTAATTCATCATTTCATGCTTCCTGCTGTTTGCTGATGTAACCTGCGCAAGCAAACGATTGTAATTGCAAATCTTTGTATTTGTGATCTGCAACTTTTTAGTGCTTGTTTGGAGCCATGAATTCAAATATTTGCAAGCTGTGCTTTTTGGCAATTGTGAAATTAAGTCCAAAAGTCCTAAATGCTTTCTCCATTGCATGGATCTACAAAACTTTTTTTTAGTTGTCTAGATTGAATCTTTTTTTTTTTAGTTTACTTAAGTTGTTCTTGAATTTTGAAAACAGATACAAGGCTGCAAAACAATAGAATCACATTTCTCGGGTCTGTAAGGAGGTGCCAGGATTTCCCCCCACACAACTTTGTTTGTTAATTTTCTTAAAATTTGTGATACATCTTTTATTGCTACATTATTTTATTTTTATAATATATCACAAAAAAACTGTTGAACATTGATTTATGTGACATTTATTACAGTTAACATTCTTCTTCTATAGAAGCTAGTCAGAAACACAAACACTCCCACCACCAAATTTATTATATGTTTAGCTCTTCTCTGTATTTATACATTGAAAAGTACGCCTATGTTGGTATAAAAGATCAGTGTCCTAATAGTGAAAGTCAATAGTTCAGAAATAAACACCCTTTATTACATATTTTGAAAAAAAACAGATACTAGTATATATGTATAATATATTATTTATAACTGTATAATATAGAGAAAGATAGATGTATATAAAAAATAAAGATTTATAATGAAAGGATACGTATAGCTTCCTCTTTATGGTTTAGGAACACGGGGGTTCTTTACAATGGATTATACGGGGGGTCAGTAGCATCCAAAGTCTGGAAACTTTTTTTAGAGAATCATCCCTAGATTATAACCCCATTCATGGTGTTTTTGTAGCAATGTATCACCCCCACAGTTTAGTTGTCGTGATGCTAGAGACGTGTTAACAAATGTTCCTCACCCTGCATCAATATGGATGAAGTTAACTTGCTACGCTTGCCTCTGTAGCAGTGCCGAGGCAGATAAAACACTTGGTACATCGCTCGCCTCCGCTAATTTTTGTTTATTATGTATTTATGGTTCATGCCTTAGATTCCCAGTGATCAAATGCTAAATTTCTAGCTTTGGCTCACTAAATTGCTTTGGCACAGAACAGCTTTCCCCTCTTCTCTCACTCTCCTTTGCTCCTCTTTTTTATTCCTTTGCTGTATTTTATGGTTTCCTATGGCCTGCTCCCTCCTCTCTGTATGTACCCTCCAGCACTTTTTATGTTGTACTTTCTCTCCCTCCTGATCTCTAGAAATTAAGGCACTTGATTTTGCAGTCTGATGAGCAATTTGTGTCGTATTTGCAAGAGCAAGCTGTGATTTTCTTTGAATCACAATGCATGCATACGGACACAGCGAAGCTGCTTGCACAGCAGATTTTCAATTCATATTTACAATGTTTTCGCCTTTTAATTGCCCAGAGCGAAATGTCATAAGAGCACGCTGGAATGAAGCACTGTGGAGAAGACAGCTCGGGTACGGGGCTTTGACATCCAGTCACACACAGCACAGACTCCTGTGCAGCCGTGTATATTTAGTCTCATTTGAAAGCATTTTTCTTCTGTTGTGAATCAGAGTAAAGAAGTGTGCTGCCACCTCAGCACTTCCTGCTCTCTGCTCCTTAAGTCTGTGTCCTCTGCTCCTTAAGTCTGTGTCATTTTTTCGTGAAATACACTAATGTGGAAGGCACCAGTCATGTGTGCTTTGCTGATCTGGCATGAATACCCAATGAGATCCGCTTTAAGAGGAAATTGCCTGTGATGTAAGTGCTGTTTTAACTCTTTCGACGCTGTTAATTATTCATCCACCATCAGTGACAGTCCAGTGAGGAGATTGAAGATGGCCTGTTAGCAGTGGCTTCCTCCGTTTGAGTCCTTTTTACACCAGTTAAGTTAATCTCAGTCCAGCACAAGAGGACAGGCTATGAAAGGAGTGTGAGAGGACAGGGAAAGTTTGCGTCCAGATAACTCTTCCCTCCTCCTTCTCTTTCCTCTCCTCCTCCTTTGCCTTCCCCTCTTCCTCTTCCAACTCCTTCTCCTTTTTCTTTTTCTCTTCCCTCTCTTTCTCTTCCTCCTTCATCCCTATTTTGCTTCTCCAAATCAAAGCACTTGTGGCAAATTTTATTGCTCCAGCTAACAACTCACAATTGTAAAATTGACAATCTATATAGACACTGACTGACAGTGAGAAAAGTTTAATTTATGCAAATGAGTACCAATAAGAGTGAGTCAGTGTAACTAATCTTATCCGTCTTGTCTATAGTACCTCACAAGAGAAGATAATGTTACTGTGAGTGATTTCACTTCTGTATGTTTTGTTTCTGCCCACATTCAGTGATGTAAATTAAAACAGGATGCGTAGAAAATAGTGTCAGAAATTGTCAGCATTTTGAGTGAGTTTGATTAATGGATGGATGATTGTTTATTTTGCTCATGAAATTATGTATTATGCACTGCTGCAGTTTATATACAAACATTTTCCCCTGTGGAATGTTTCCTTGTCAGAATACAATGACGTCTTATTTTTACTGGCAATACATCTCATTTGTTAACATAGCTTTTAAAAACTATGGGCAGTTACGCAGCCCAACAATGACTTTTGGATGTCCAGTGTACCATCTCATCTATCTACACTAACCTGAGAATCAACAGCTCTCGTGTTTTTGTGAAGGAAGTAGTTTTGTGTAAAGAAAATTATTATTAGTATTATTATGTGCCCTGTTTATTTGTTGAATCAATTAGTTACACAGTTGTTTGGCTGCACATTCATTTTGCACTATTTATAATTGTTGGAATGTGGATAGTTAGTCTTTGACCTTTTTTTGCAATCTAAATTTCATAGCGTTCCTTAATAGACTTTGTTTTTTAAAGATGTGTTGAGTTCCCTTTCAGACGGTCACTCTCGACATCACGTCGGATGACCGATGAATTGGGATCTCGCTTAGAGGGACCAATCTAATTTGAGTGTAAACTAAACGAGCCAATGAACATTGGCATGCTATTATTGCATCCAGCTGCCGCTGATCACAGCGTGAGTATAAGTAGGCAGCCGGTGTAGTGCATATTCAGCTTTTTGCTTCGGAGTCGAGCGTTCATATCGTTCTGCTCCTGACTTCTACTGTACTGAGAGAAGACTGAACGAGTTCAGCATGCTCTTGTAGAGCTCTTCGTGTTGGCGGACGGCGATTCAGCGGTGGTGGTTTCCCGTGTCGAATGGGTTGCACACATCAGGCTGCACTAACCCCTGTTTGTGTTGCAGATGATCTCCCCTTGGGTGCGCCACATGCTAAAAGAGCTTTTTCCCGGATATTGCAATTTTCTGGTGCTCCCTTTTTAAAGACGACTGTTGCGTTGCACACTTGACGTTTTACGTCATTGGAATACGATGTGGGTCTTCCTATCGACAACTTATCACCCGGGCATTTTCTGGATGCGGTCGTTACCTGGCTCTGGGTGATGGTCACGATCGCTGCCTGACGTGCCTGGGTATTTAGTATGCTGAGGTGGCGTTTGTGGATGAGTCTTCTTCTCATTGCGGGAAGATGATCATCACAGAGTCGCACTTAGACCCTTCTTCGGTCCGCTCACAAGCCGCCCGCGTGGTGTCCCGCGTTCCACTGCACTGCCCCCACTGCGGTATGGAGTGGTTCCGTTGGTCCCCGCTTGCACGGTATCTTGGTGCCTTGCTAGAGCGCCAGCCTTTCCCGCTGGTTTCTGCGGTCCATCCGCCTCGCTATGCGATTAGATTCGCCCGGCGTCCCCCCAGTTCGTGGCATCCGTTTCCCCCACATGTGAAGGCGGCCGATGGTCCCTGTCTTGCGGCGAGGTCGCAGTCCCTACTGGCGACGGATGCAATAGCTCCGTCCCCTCCACCGATTGAGGACTTTGTTTTACAGCTCCTACTTTCATTGTACCCCGAAAGATGTGGACGCCCGTCTCCAAGCAGAGGGTGGCCCATTGGATAGTGGATGCCATCACCTTGGCTTATCGGGCACAGGGTGTGCCCTGCCCGTTCAGGTTGCGAGCTCATTCAACTAGAGTGTTGCATCCTCCTGGGCGCTGGTTCGTTGTGCCTTGCTGACAGATATTTGTAGAGCTGAGGGCTGGGTGATCCCCAACACGTTTGCTAGATTCTATAGTTTTCGTGTGGAGCCGGTATCCTCCTGTTTTCTCACCTCAAACGGGTAGAAGCACTGAGAGGCCCCGGCTTTGGGTTGGCTTGCAAAAACCACTCCAGAGAGTTCATATGGTAGACCCTGTTGAGTTCCTCTGTCCCATCGGCAGCCAGACGTGGCGGAGCATCCAGCACCTGGCCTTCACTCGTTGAATCCTCGAGAACCGGTAGAAGGCTGTGTTCCATATGTAAGACTTAAGTGGATCTCATATGTGTAAAGTCTACGGTATAGCCTCAGAGTCTGTGTTTCCCCTGCAGACTTCTGCCATTCCAAGAGGTTTCAATCACCTCCATTCTTCCATATGCTCCTAAGGAATGTTCATATGTGTATTGTTTCCGAAACCTCCTTCGGGAAGGTTGGAGCTTCCGTAACGTCCCTGTTCCAAGTAGAACGGGTATGTTTCCCTGTGTTATCCAGACTTACTCAGTGGGTAGTGCCATAGCGGCAGTAGCTGGTCCTCTTGTGCAAGCGCTGGCCTAAGTAGGGGCGCAGGTGGCTTCCACAGGACACTGGAAGGGGCAGTACCTGTGGCTCTTTGTTAGGGATCCCAATTCGTCGGTCACCGACGTTACGTTGAGAGTGACCGACTGAAAAGGGAACGTCTCGGTTACGTATGTAAACCCTCGTTCCCTGAAGGAGGGAACAAAGACGTCACGTCCCGTCGCCACAGCCCCTGTACCACCGCTGAGCGGCCGGGTCACCGGCTAGGCTCCTCAGCGAAAACCTGAATATGCGCTGCATCTGCTGCCTACTTATACACACGCTGTGATCAGCGGCAGCTGGATGCAATAATCGCATGCCAATGTGCATTGGCTCGTTTAGTTTACTCTCGAAGTAGATTGGTCTCTCTAAGCGAGATCCCAATTCGTCGGTCATCCGACGTGATGTCTCCTTCAGGGAACGAGGGTTACCATTATTTTGCTGTGTAGCTGTTTTTGAATGCAAGAACATGTTTAGTGTGAACACCCCATAAGAAACACATCTGTTCAGACTTGAACCGAAATCAGCCTAATTAGAGCTTCCTTAAGTCTAACTTGTCAACGAATCGTTTAGACAATACACCGACTAATCAGTTTTGAAAAAGTGTAGTTTTGAAGACCCTTAATAAGGGGAAATGTGTAAATTGACAGAGCAGGAGTTGAAAAAAAAAACCTCCCTTGAAAGCTGCAGCAAGTTCTGTGCTGCATTTTAATTTGGTTTTAATGGTTTATGTATTTCCCTATTCTATTTGTTACATTTTGTTGTGAGAAACCTCTGGGACTGTTGTCATTGTTAAATATTATTTCTATATAATCTTTACTATTGCTTGGTGCAACTTAGTTGACATAAATTTCTAATGGTATTTCTTAAACTCAAGAGTATATACAGTAGTTTTTTCCCCCCTTGCTTGCTACTGTAGCTTAATTTGTCCCAGTCTCTCATTAGTTCATTGAAAATGCCAGCCAGCTGATTAAAACTTGCAAGTATGAAAACAAACATTTCACACTGCACCTACAAATGAAACATTCCCAAGTCCCATTTTAAATCACTACAGATGTAGGTTTCAGAGTTCAGCAACCTCCCGCTGGCTGGGTGGATAGATACATCTTGATCCTGGTTTTATCTGTTTTATTCATTGGACTTCTAAAGGAATAATTAACAAGGATTTAAAATGGCTTTTATGGATCACCTGCTGTCCCCGATATAATTTTTGTGATTGCACAGCAGAAAAGTGGCAGAAACATTGACGATAACGTCTGGCACTGAATTGTCTTGCAAGAACAGTAAGTCTCCAATTAAAGCGATATATCCCTCAGTCTACATAGCTCAGCACCTCGAACCCACAGAGCACATTTAACCACAGCATGAAGTAGACCAAAGAGAACAGAGGATAATCCGTTCTATTCCTCGCATTTAGTTGTATTTCAGAAGAATATTTGTTTTACTTGATTCTACTTTTTATGCATGGGACAGTGTTACCTTTTATCAGGTAGAAGTCTTTTGGAAATAATTTTAAAAGTTAGCATGAAATAGAAAGGACACTATTTACTTTCTTGCACTTTCATGCATTTAAATACAATAAAAAGTAATATTGTACAACATTATTGCAATTAAACAGCTGTTTTCTATTTTAAAATATATTAAAATGCAATATATTCTTGTGATGGCAAAGCTGAATTTCCAGCAGCCATCATTCCAGTCTTCAGTGTCACACAGTCCTTCAAAAATCATTCTAATATGTTGATTTGGTGCTCGTATAACATTTATTATTAATAACAATGTTGAAATTAGTTGTGCTGCTTAATATTTTTGTATATATATATTTTTTTTTATTTGAATCTTACTGACCCAAACTTTTGAACGGTAAAGCATATCACATTAAGAAAGCGTAACAGGTTGCAAATCCTGTTTCATGTTGACTTTAAAGATGTTTTTGCAACAGCATGTGCTCAGTATGTGTGGATCCAGGTTGGGTCTCAAGATAACCACCCCATTCGACACCCGTCACTGAGAATCCTCTCAAAATGCACAGATGCATTTGTTATGTCTGACGTGTTACGACCTGGTAAATATTATCATCCTACAAGCAAACAAACAATCCTTTTGGTGGAGATAAAGGTGCAGCTTGTGGTAAGGTAATGGGACAGAGCTATTAGCGGTGTCACTCATTCTGCCAGTCCTGTCAGTGACGCCCGGTCTGACGCCATCTCCCTCCCCTCATCCACCTGCTTATCTTTCAGATAAATTAAGTCAGGCAGGAGGCGGCCAGGCGGGGGGAGCATGCATCCACACCTATCAAGTGATAGGAATACCGTGCACAGATCACTGCTCTATTGACTTTAGTTAATAGCGCTGGGGTACAATGCTGTTGCTGACATCTCCGTCAGAATTTTGAGAGCCCGTCTGATTGACAGACGCAGGGAGGGAATAAACACCGGCTAATTACATGCAGCCGCATGTTTGTCAGAAACCTGACCCCTCACGCCACGGTGCCCAAAATACCACAGATTTAGCTCGCTGCATGCCCCTGAAAACAATAAAACTACCAGCTGTGTGGTCCCGATCACATCCCTGACTTTTACAATTAGCCACCTGCATGTTAGTTAGTGGTCCGCTGTCTGTGAAGCACATATGAGGTCAGCTTCACACGCCATGCCTTTTTATTTCCTCCACGCCACAGCAGTCAATCCCAGGGCGCTCACATGAGGGAATTGCCAATCAAAGAGCATGTCGGGCCCCAGGACGTTAATGGAGGCAGCCGTCAGCAGGAGGAAGCCAGGCTCATGACGTTCATGCTAGCTTTTCAGATAACTCTCCGACAGGTTGACAGGCTTGGAGCCCTGGCTGCGGCCTGTAAAGGTCACCTGTCATGCAGGGTTATATATGTCTGTTTGTTCTTGTGTGCCAGAGGAAGAAAATTCCCCTACCAGCCTGTATTCATGCCTGCCGCTCTACTCGATCGCTACCTCATCACCTCTTTTCTAAGCTTAGTCCTAACCCATAAGCATGGTTAGTCATGAATACATTTTCACCCCTAAAGGAACTTCAGCTCTGGTCTGAAATTCAGCCAAACATCCTTCTCTTCTCACAGAAGCCAAGATGCCAACTTAGTCTTGCGGGTATTTCCTTCCACCCCCCACTTTTTTTTTTTAAGGCGAGGTGCGAGAGTGTCCATCAGTCCCTGTGCGATGAGGGTGGTGAGATTAGGACCTGGTTAAGAGGTGTCCATAATTGAATTCCAGACATCTCAATGTGCATTAAGGTGGACAGTGGGACAAGATAAAGCTTTTTCCCAGATGAGAAGTGAGGAGAGGCTTACTGACACTCAGTACCATCAGAGACCATCACAGCGCTAATGCTAAGAGCTGAGGCTCATGTGAAAGAAGCGGTCACCCTGTGAAAACATGCTGATGAGATTCACTCTACCCTAACTCTCACTGTCTACTTTATCTGTCAGGGGAGAAGAGATATTTTTTAACCTTTTGAAATTGTAAAACACTGTAAATCTGTTCAAACAAAGAATGAAAGTCTGTTCTCAATCCTTAATCTGCTCATTTTCTTACATGTTGAACTTTTAAATCTCAAAGTAATGATTTTCCTAGTGTTTAATAGTATAAGTAAACTAATTAGAATGGCTTATGTACCATTTGCTTTTCAAAAAACTATTAAAACAATTAGGAAAATTATACTGCACAAGTCCCAAAAGTCCTGTTCTCATCAGCACCTTATATGAAATGCAAATGTGAACATATCCTTGCCATCATCAAGTCATTGTTACCTCATTAGTGAAATGGCAGGCAATAATTCCTCAGTATATGCGTTTACACTTTGTCGGAAGAACCTGCCAAACAAGGTTGTATGTGTATTTCCTAGCAACATGTTTTGCTTACCGAGAAATGCAATCGATTTTTTTTCGTAATGATTTTTATAGTTGTTTTACAATGTCAGCACACCAGCAATTGTGACTGTTATTAGAAGTATATTCTGCACTATAGGTGTCACCTGTTGCCAGAGTTTCACAAACAGGGGTTTGACAGGGAACTGCAAGGGGTTTGTGAGTTGATGAAAAGCTAATAATTAATTAAATAAAATGTAAGATTAAAATGAACAAATGGGGCTGCATAATGAATAAAAAAAATGAAATGGCGATATACCTTCTCAAATCGTGATTAAGGCTGTGACTGAATTCAAGTAGTCTTGCACTGTTTCCGTTTGTTAGTTTACACATGTGCAGCTTATAATATCATGTTTTCAAAGTGCTTAATTCACAGTAAATGATGCTTCTCACAATTTCCATCTCTGTAAGCACTGTGAATTTAAAGGTGCACTAAACGATTTCTGCCAAACGATGTTTCAAAATCAACGTTACTCACCTATCAAGAAGAAACAACGCAACCTCGGCGTCCGATTCGAGCCCTTCCCGCTCCTTGAGTTCTCTCCACTGCTGGATAGCTGCTCCGATATTTATGCGGGTCCTTCCTCTTGCCTGATCGTAACCCTTCTTTTTATTTTTTTCCCTCTTTGTTATCTGCCATCTCTCTCTATCTATAGTCGATCTGCTAATATCTGTCCTGTGGACTCAAATTGAGCGCTCTCTTCTCTCTAACATTACAAGACACGCCCCCTTACTGCTGATTGGCTACAAGTGTGTTTTGGAACTCGGTCCGACGCTGTGTAGGTGTGGGAATCTTTAGGCACTTCACGATCCGATGCCGATTCTGGGAGTCACGATCTGATTCCAAACGATTCGTGTCGTATTTTTTTTCCTAAGATTCTTGCTGGCTGTGCATACTCTTTAACTAAACCCTTATATTTGTACGCCAAAATTGCAGTATTTCTTATGCTTTTGTTTTATAGTTGGAATCTCTGTAATCATTCCTGCCATGGCCTTAAAAATAGTGGTGTGAATCTTCACTGGTTTCACGATTCAGTCAATTACGATTATCATGTCAATGATTCGATTCAACTCAATATCACGATGCGTCACATTCTCAATTTTCAATATTACTGCACATGGCTACATTTTCATATACATTTTATATCAAATTTATTTTGTGCAAATTTTAACACTGTGGTCAAAAGCGTTTTTCATTCAAATATGAATTTCAAATATATAAAATTTCAAATCAAAAGTATATTTACATTCAAATTTGCATAACTTTCAACATTTTTGTGGTTAAAAGGTTATGAGCATTTCAGGAATATCCCACCACAATAAAAGCTTGAGGAACTAAAATGTTAAAAGCATTTGAAAGTGAAAAATTTAAGACATAAGTATTTGTAGTGTTATTTTAAGGTATTTACTATTTATAAGAAAAACCTATTTCCTTTAGCAGTAGAGCCTTTGTTCTTCGTGTCAGCAGTAACAAAATGAGACAATTTAATATTAAATTAAATGTCATATTGCAGTTGTGTTCAAGCAATCACATCAGGAAAAGTGAAAAATTTAAGACATAAGTATTTGTAGTGTTATTTTAAGGTATTTACTATTTATAAGAAAAACCTATTTCCTTTAGCAGTAGAGCCTTTGTTCTTCGTGTCAGCAGTAACAAAATGAGACAATTTAATATTAAATTAAATGTCATATTGCAGTTTAAATCACAATATATGACAGTATAATATAATTTTCAAAGTTTTGCAGTCCTGTGTGTATAAATCATTTTAATATAAAGACCATCAAAATAAAATGATTCAATATTTTCTGTTTAGATGCATGTCGTGTGTCATTAACTGACATCAGAGAATCAGACAATTGAAATATTAACTTTAAAATCCCAGGGGGTTCTTCAAGTAAACATTTTACATCTAATGGGTTCAGCTGACAGAAACGTTTAGGAAGCCCTTCCATAGACTGAGAATTACATTGAGAGAAGCTTTGATGCCCCCTGTTTTTGTTTTTGTTTTTTTGCTAATGGATGAGGCCAATTAATTGTTTGAGGGTCAAGCAGCTCACAAGTAAGTTGGGATTGTTTGTTCGTCTAGCAGAGAAGATCAATACAGAGAAGAGGTTGTAAATAAATGGGCCATGAAAGCACCTGTGCTGGCAACAGAAGCAATCCAAACCCTGCCACCCTAAAAAGCCACCACCAGGAGTAATGTGTAGCCTTGAAAGCCGTTACTCAGGCCCGGGGAAAAGTTTGGCCTGGGTGTGAAGGATGTGGAGTGTCAGTTTTGTTCATGTTGGAGGAGTGGGAAGGCTTGGGCGGATGCTGGAACTCTCAGCGGAGCATCCAGCAAGTGTCTTTACTTTAGAGAGAGGAAGTTCAAAGAGAGGAGTTTAAAGAGGGGAGGGGGGGTCTCCCTGCGGTTTTGGGTTTTGGGAGTGATCCAGGTATACCGCTAGTGTATTGATGTGGTGCGTTGTTGTTCTGTTCGTTCCCTTTATATTTTCTCTCATCCTGCTGAACTTGGCCAAGCTTTAAATTTGCAAGGTTCATCAAAGTTGCAGCACAAATTGCATCTTTTACCTCTCACTGTGAGCTTGCTCAGTTTTATGTAGGGTCTTCCCAGCCGGCTTCAATAGCTGATATCATCTCCAAGAGGGGTTTATGAGCAAGACATTCATATTTTGTAATAGTTCCACACCTAGATCCTTTTATTTTCCAAAGTGAATTTTGCCTCATTTGCAATATCATAATCATGAGGCTTAATCAGACACTGTTTATGCAAACAACCCGCAGTACCCCCCTGTGAACGGCTGCTGTTGTGTTTCTTCACCCCTGAGGATGACAGCTATCTCTGATGTCGGTGTTATCTGCAAAGAAACGCCAGGTCAGAGGTGGAGTGCCATTTAAAGCTTATAACACACACACAAAGGCTTGTTCAGTTCCAGTCACTCTGATAGGCGTTTAATGACTCTGTGTCACATTAAGTAGCCAGCAGCGAGTAGAATATGTGTGTTTTCTCTGGGCACTTGAGTGTGTGTGTGTGTGTGTGTGTGTGTGTGTATGTTTGTTTGTCTTAATTACCTGTCATTTTGTGCCACATGCTGAATGTTGGCGGCACAGAGTCTGACATGTGTAGTCGGCTGGGATCCAGAAGGTTGCCATGGCGAGGCGACTCTGCTGTTCATAGACTGGAGAGTGGCTCATTAATGACTCTCTTAGCAATGCCACCTGCGGTACCTCATTGGGTTAAGCTTTACTACTGCAATTATGTATTACTGCCTGACTTCATTTCAGAATAGAAACAAAAACAAGAGAACAAAGAAGGGGAATAGTGAAAGAGATGGTTTGTGTATATCACACATTCCTGTTAACTACATGAGGGTAAGAATGATTTAGTTTTCGATGAACTATTGCTTTAAAGAAGGCAGATGAACTGAAGAGGTTATGAAGGAAGCCTTGCTTCCCAAAGCTTATGTATCTAAATAAATGTTTAATGCTGTTGATCGTTTTTCATTTGACAGTATAATTTATTCATTCTGAGAATTCCGTCAGAACTGCAGGTCAGTTCCAAAAATATCTTTACAAAAATATCTTAAGTTATATTTAATTATTGCCGAGTTGCATTTGGACGCATAGAGAATTTTTTGTTTGTGTATGTGAGATTAGCAAAGGGCACTACTGCAGAAATCTGTCTCTGTCCGGTGTCTTTTATCACCTATATTCCCATATATTCAGCTAATGTCATCCAGACAATTTGCTGAATCCAGTGTTAATACATTGCTTTGTTTTCTTCCATTAAATAGGAAGTAAATGCTTTCACTACAAAATATTGTGATTAATTGCAATTGACAGCCCTAATTCTCCTGTTCCTCCAAGGCTGTTGTACCCGCATTTATTTCTACATAGTTGGAAAAAATGCTTTCCTCATCATCATAGCAAAGCAATTAGCAACATGCTAATCAGAACACCTCTCAGAACACCTTAGCAATCACATAGAAACTTGACAGGCACTGTACTATTGTAGTTATAGATTTGTGCATGTATACATAAAAGTGGAGTGGGATTGTTTTCATATGGCTAAAATGATCTGCCATCCCCTTCTAATAATGGGTTTAAAAATAAATCTTAATACTACACCACATAGTTTCATTATTTAAAAGTATTTGCTTCCAATTTAAAAAAAATTTTATGGTAGGATTTTTCTGGTCTAAAATTATTGTAATTTTAGCCATATATTGTATCTGGGTTTGAGTGTGTCTGTGATAGGGGGATAGATATCTGTTTGGCTTGCATAGACCAGGCTTGCATAGACCACTGATTGTAGAGTGAAAGTTTGGAGTGCTGAGGTTTGAGCCAACATACTCATTCATTACCTTTTCAGTGCATCCTCAACTTACTCTCATCCAGAGGTGGATCCTGTTTCACTCTCAGCCCTCACCTCTCCGCTCCTCTCTGATTGAGCACACCGAGAGAGCCAGTAAACAAAGACCATCCAAGTCCGAGGCCAGCAGCTTCTATCTTTTATCTGCCAAATGTTTACCTGGGGCCACTGTTCAGACTCCTACAGCCCAAGCATACCACAATGATTGACGGCTGGGAGATTTTTTAAGTTTTCAAGCAAAGGCTTGACCATAGAGGCATTTCTAAACGAGGTGACTCGGCCTCAAGCTTGTCCACAGAGACACGTGGCTGGCCTGGTTAAGGGAATGATTGATTGGATGTCTGAAATTGACAAGGAGAGCTTGACTTGGCAGATAAAAATGGCCTTGCTTTTAGTAGCACAAGTATGCTAGAGTACAGCCACACACGTAAATGAGAAAATGTAAGTTTTGGCATAATCTTTTGCTGTTAGTAATGAGAGGTTTCTTTTCACACTCTCCTCCACTTTGCTGCCATGATGGATTTTTAAAGACAGTTGCTCTTTGGCAGCAGTCATGATGATGCAGTATATTAGATGCAATTTATAGTGTGTCCTTTTTTTGGATGAAATAATTCTTTAAATGTAGCCGGTATTTCATCATGTCAAATGTATTACTTTTAGTCATTTTTACTCTTACCAAAATAGCATCTAATATTTTGCACTTTAATCAAGGTTTAAACAAGAACATTTAAAAAATAATAACACGAGTACACAATTGCAATACAGCCTTTGTGAATTATTTATGCTTCAGTTAATTCTTTTAATGCATTGTTTTGGAAAGAATCCTGACTAGCATGTAAATTAATTTGTGCATTCATGCCATTTTGTGCAGATGTTATTTATTTACGTTATTATTGTGTATTTATCTGATTAATCTCATATGTACAGTACAGTATAAGCTGTGTCTGGGTGAGTTAATTAACCCGCTAGTAAAGCTCTCTTGTTTACTGGTATTCATCTTTAGCTTACACAGGTCAAATGGGTCAATCCCAAACATTCACTATAATTGGATTATTTGAAGCAATTTCTCAACAAAGCATTTTTTGTGAATTGTTCATATCAGCCTGTATTGTTTTTATCCATGTCATATTTTTGTCAACAGTATGTTTTAATTAAATTTTTTTGTGCAACTTTAACACAGTTTTTGTCAGTAACTTTGTTGACAAGATTGACACTGCACAGTATGCCTTCAGCCAATCCGGCCATCTGCAACCACTGAAAAGTTTTGTGACAAAGATTATTTGTCCGGACAGCCGAATGGACACTGTGTGCTTCCTTTTACAAGGCCAACTCCGTGTACAGCCACAGCGCTTTCACGCTTTCACATCAGAGAAATCAACTGAAAATCTGCTGCTAAGTGTTTTTCTGAGCTGACTGAAGTGTGTTAAATAACAAGAATACCCTTTCGTTAGAGAGATGTGCAAAACTCTTCCATGCACACGCAAACACGTACACACATGACCGCCTCGTCTCTCCTGGACTGATTGTGAGGGTGGCAATGGTCTGGAAAGCAGACATATCTGGTGTTGAAATTGAATCTGGTGCTGCGTTTGCAAGGGAAAATCCAAAGTGACAGAAAAGCAGATAATAGGTTTGCTGTAGCTTCACGCCTGAATGTATGTCCACACAGGGCAATTTCTAAAACAATGCAGTGCTTGACGTTTTTATGACAGCCTTTTTTATTGTACTTTTCCCATTACGCTCATGTGCACTATACACTTCAGTCAGACGTCTCCAAAGCGTTCAGTTATCTTAACTCCCCCACTCTTCCGGCATGAGAGAATCTCATCAGTCCTCCTTTCTCCCCCTTCTCTCCCCTGATACCCACCCATTACTTCCTCCACTTTCATTTCCGACATCTCTGCACTTTTCTGTCCTGTGCGTTTGAGCTCACCCTTAACTTTTACTTCCTTCTATTAATTGTCCCCCTTTTTTCCTTTCCATCGCTGGATTGCCTCTTTCTCTCTGAAATGTTTTTGAGCCTCTTCCTTTCTCATTACTTCCTCTTTGCTTATCTCCCCTGTGTTCTCTCTCTTTTACAGTGTCTGTTTCTCTCCGTCTCCCTCTCAGTCTCGATCTCTCCCTCTCTTTCTGACGGTGACCTTGAAGTTTTCCCTCCGCTGTGTGTTTAGACACAAAGCACTCTCTTCTCTTCCCCCTCTCTGTTTTCCTCACACAGCCCAACCTGCCTGCCTGGGATCCTGTAATGCCCCCACTCATGTTTCAGCTTTTAAAACTGCAGAAATACAATAGAAATATGATTCATTACATCTAAATCTGATAATGCCATATCAAACCTGAAAGTTTATCTTCCCTTTGTTTTATAATAAGAAGGAGTTGATGGAAATCGCATAAACTTTCAACTCGTCTTGTAATTCACTTAAATGGACTGTTTTGATGTTAAACGAGGGCCAGTGTTTTTAGACATGCTGTAAGTAAGGGATAATGTTCAGTCGGACAGTCATTATGTGTTTGGGTTTATTTTGCGATAATGACTGACATCAAACATTAATTTGAGTTTAAATGAGAGCATTATGTAAGAAAAACGTGGCCACTGTTTATCAGTCATTGTACAACAAATATTTTGTCAGTGCCACAATTGGCCAATCAGAATGAAGTATTCAAAAGACCCGTGTAATAAAATGAAACACAAGGCCTACAACCTTTATCAGTCCGTCTTGCTGATTAGAGCTGACACTTCATGTCTTTTAATTTCCCTCGTAACGGGTGATGTGATTGTTATGCGCTGAAAACAAAACTAATTGGAATTTGTTATTGAATCAAGGCCAATTAATTTAGTGCCACATGTGACACGTGTGATACAAAGAGAGACTTTTCATGTGAATCTTTTTGCTGAGCAAGAAAATTTCAATTTATCAGGTTGCCCAGTTCTCACATTTAATGCTAAAACAGAACGACATACTAATGTTTATCATCAGTTAATGGTTATTGTGGTGTTTTGTTTTTCCTGCTTTAGTGGAGCTCATAAATAATAGCCCCTTACCAAGGGTCACCCCTCTATTGTTTTCAAATGAGAGCATTGGACATGTTTGGGCTCCATGTCAGATGGCAGCACCCTCAAGAGCATATTTTTGCATACACTAATGAGTGTAAGTCAAGTAGATGAAGGTAATCGAATGAAACAATACCTAGGTACGAGGAGACGGAAGCGTTATCACACAGCTCTGTAATTAGAAAGCGCTTTCTAGTTTTTTCTTCATTTCGGTCTTCCTTTCTCTTTTCATGATAAACCAAGTCAAAGCCAAACCCAAGCAGAAGCTATAGGTTCATATCTTGTTCTAATGTGTATATTGGTTAATTAACTCAAACACTCATTTAGATTACATCTGTTCTGGTTTTTCTTTGAGTTGTCCTCTAAGAAGCAGCGGTGAGTTATAGAGGTACCACCTTGCATAACATAATTCATCATATTCTCTTGCAGTTGTATGAATTGGAAACAGTATCTATAAATCATGTTATGTATGTAAGGACTTTGTTAGCGCAGAATTGACTTTGAATATCTTTCCTGCCTTTTTTTTTTGTTGGAAATTCTGAAAGTCAGCTCAAAGTAGCAATTAAAGACACTGCAATGACCCACTCCAATAACTTTTGTCCTGCACATAAACTGCCACAGAAGTTTCGCCTTCTAGACTTAGCGAGTTTTGCTCCCCTACTTTAAATACAGTGCTGGAAATCTGTGCAACATGATCCTGTGAATGAACCATCCATCTGTCTCCAAAATCACTGCTAAAATCCCAGCCTTTGGGCATGCTCTCACTCATGTGGTAAATAGTCTGGCATTAGCAGAATTAGGAATTCAACCATGTTCCATCAGTCTTGGTGTAATCAAGGGCTTGGCCCTCGGGTCAGTCGCATGTATGTATGTGTGTGTGTGTGTGTGTGTGTGTTTGCGTGTCAATAAGCCTGAATCACTGATATGATGGCGGCGGCAGCTGCATGAGCCCAAGGACATGAACGTTCTCTGTGCTGTATAGAGTAGTGATCCTAACAGGGCACCGACCCCCACCCAAGCATTGGACCCACCACCCCCCACCCCCGAGAGAGTCCATCAGGTACCTAAATTTGATTTCAAATTTGAAAAGATTAAAATGTAAAATTACAAAAGTAAAAAAAAGTAAACATTTTATAAAATTTAAATATAAAGTAAAAAAAAAAAAAAAATCACATTTACATACAGCCAGTTGGTGCTGATACAAAGATATTCAGGTTTAGTTCACCCAAAAATGAAAATTAGAGTTTTACTCACCCTCGAAGCGTCCTAGATGTATATGACTTTCTTCTTCCAGACGAATCCAGTCGGAGTTATATAAAAAAATTGTATGGCCATTCCAAGCTCTATTTTCCCCCCCCCCCCCCCCCCCCCCCCCCGCCCCCCCCCCCCCCCCCCCCCCCCCCCCCCCCCCCCCCCCCCCCCCACCCCCCCCCCCACCCCCCCCTTTGCAGTCAGCGGGTGTTGCAGTTGCACAGTCCACAAGTCGTCAAATAAAGGCCTCCTGTAGCGAATCCATGTGTTTGTGTAAGAAAAATATCCACATTTAAAACTTTATAAAAGGTCATCTCTAGCTTTCCGGGATCTGTCATTCGCAAAAGGCGTTCCGGCGGATGACACAAGACGTATGTGCATATCTCAACCTTTGAGATATGCTAGTCTCGCGAGTTTGTTTATAGGAGCAAAGGAAACAAAGTTCTTCCTTTAGCAAACTTTCCTTACTTTCTCCTCTTGGTTTATATCGAAATCCTCCATTTTTCTTTGCAAATCCGGTTTGAAATTCTAATCGTGACCGGCGTTTTGTTCTCTCTCCATATTCGTCACTAATCATGCAACGCCGACATCGTACGTCATCCGCCGGAACGGCTTTCTCATATGACAGATACCGAAAGTGAGGGAAAAGTGTTTATTACGTTTGAAATATGGAAAAAAAGACAAAAACACATGGATTTGCTACAGGAGGCCTTTATTCACCCCCCTGAGCCATGTGAGGCCCGTTTTATTATGGATGCGCGCGTTTTATTTGATTACTTGTGGACTGTTCAACTGCAACACCCGCTGACTGCAATGATAGAGCTTGGAATAGTCAGGACAATTTTTTATATAACTCCGACTGGATTCGTCTGAAAGAAGAAAGTCATATATACACCTAGGATGCCTCGAGGGTGAGTAAAACACAAGCTAATTTTTCATTTTTGGGTGAACTAACCCTTTAAGCTTTACTGATTGGACTATGGAAGTACTTGAAACCAAAAAATGTTGGGAAACACTGATTTAGAGCATTTGTCTGTTCATTCAAACTGTTTTCTGTTGATTTTAAGTTGTCTGCTAATTGATTGGATTAGATACATACAGATATAGATAGATAGTTTGAGACCACTGAGCATTGGATCATTTGTTAGCACTTGCACTGGTCTCTGTACCTCCTTTGTCTTGCTCTCTCACTGCTGTATATTTAATTGTCTGCTGGATGAAAAGCCAGGCTCCATTTGCAATTACAGTAAATTAAGTGCACAATAAGGATTAGGATCCATTTCACAACCATTTTTAATTGAACCCTGCCAGTGTTGCTTGCTTTATTCAACAACGTTAAGAATGAGTTTGGGTTTGATGGAGCGATCCTGCTTTCAGCATGTTCTCCAGCTTTACACTCCTGCCTGTGTTTACTCTCTATCAAAATTGCCTTTACTAGGCAGACAGCGTGATGAACCACCTGATTGGTTGGCACGTATGCCGTAATCAGTTAAATGACAGACAGTCTCACAGCTGCACAGTGCAAGCTAAGCCAATTGTGTTACAATTAGAGGCAGCTATTTTAAGTTCCTGAGCACAAGATGGCTTTCAGCTGAATAATTTGGCCTGCAGGCATGATCATTATGCAAAGGCTTTGAAAACTTGTTTGTTCCTCTGTTTAATTGAGCCTCTGCCCCCCGCTTTCTCTCCGGTCTGAGACAGGGATGACTAGGACACATTTTAGGACATCACCTAGAATACCACCCATGTACAGATGAGTTATGTGATTAGTGCCTCTGTGGCACCACAGCTAAAATTTGTAGTGCGAGAGAGCTTGACCTTTCATAATAGGCCTGTGTGGATCTGAGAAAGAGGGGAACCAATATTACACCGGCTCTCTGAAGCGAGTGCAACACGCCGCCAATTGGGAACAATATCAGGAACTGTGGGATGGAGGGAAGGAAAGTGCTGAGCCGAGGAAAAGAACCTGGCTCTCATTGCAAGAGGTGAAGTGGAGGCAGAAACGGTGTCACTTAATCCGCACTTGTGTCAAATGTTGATTTGACAGAGCCACTGGGCCGTTGTGTAGATGAAAGGTCATCTATACCTGCCCTAATTCAACTAGCCGCACAGCCTTTCACTTCGGTGTTGGGGATTGATGTTGCCAAGAGGTCAAGACCTTCACTGGGACCTTGGTTTGTGTTCTGCTGCCAGGAGATGAGATATCAGAGCACTGTTTAAAAGAGAACAAAAGTCTTTCTACACACTAACACCATCTGCCAACCATTGGTCACATCCAAGAGTTTTGAGTTAATCAATTTAACAGACTTTTTTGAGCAGTGAGCATTTGGTTTTGTGGTTTTCCCTGTTGAAAAGAACATTTTCCAGCTTTGCTGGACAACCCAACCCAACCCAACTTGGTCTAAAGGCTTCTCTTTGGGTAGTATTCTACTAAATATTACTAAAGAGTTTGATAGAAGTGCTCCGAACATTCAGGGTAAGTGTTTGCAACAACTGCTACCAGCTGCAAATAGTGATGGTTCCCTTGGTGGCCTGCAGGTGGAGGCTTGGTGAGCCAATCCAGCAGGCCTGTCAGAGCCCTGTAATAAAGGACGCTCTCAATCAGGACGCATCCACTCCCTTCAGCTCAGCGCAGGCCTTCACAATCATTGCCTGGCAAGCCACGGGAAAGCAAATGAGATTGCAGTCTAGACATCTGTGCTGCTGGTGGCAGGCTGTAGGCAGGAAAGCCTACTGTGTCCCCACAGCAAATGAGCTGAGTGACTCACTTCATCTCAGCCAGGGACTTCCTGTTTGACAATATGATATGATTTGGACAAGAATGACATCTTATCGGAAGGCAAAATTTACGGTGCCATTAATGGAGTTGATTTTGGGGTTGGGGTTGCTCTGAATTATATTTCCACTTCTTTCCAGTTACACTTTGCTTACTCAAGAAAATCTTGCAAAAAAAAAAAAAACACATTTTGGAGAAGAACTAGTAATTTTTGTAACTATTTTAAATTATTTGTTTTAATTTTTAAATTTTATTTTATTTGGTTTTATTCAGTGAATCAGTTACAAAATGTTCTGAATCATTAGTTAGCAAGCCAGTCTTAATCCGAATCATATCTATATCTAGCAATCAACATGAAGGGAAAATTAATTGGTAAAAAAGTATTGGAACCCTATGATGAATTTTAATTAGATTAAAAATATTTCATTGTGCCTTTTTATTGTACTGTTACAATGTCAAATTGAATAAATGTATTAATGTTGTTAAAAATAGATGCATTAAACATTTTATTTATTGTGTTAACTTTGACAGCCCTAGCTTTAATACATGGTCTAGTGTGCTAATGGAAGTGTCTGATATTAAATTGCCTTTGTGTTCTGAGGAATATAACATCTGTATACAAAGCTGAATAAAAATAATTATTTTCCCTATTGACCTACCACAGTGTCCACTAGTAAAAAACATCCTCTTAAAAACATTGAAATTGGCTGCATGGGATAAAATGTGCAATTTTCCTTCTATTCCTTTAAGTATGCTGTTTTGTCTTCATTACAACAGCTCCTGTAGGTTTCCCTTGTGCTTACAAACTCAGGCTGATTGTGTGTCCTGAGCGCCGATCCTGAACCGGGCTGTTTTCTGTACAGCAGAGCCCCATTTTGAAGGCTGAGGCGGAGAGCAAGTGTTTGTTATGCAGGTTTAATTATGTCCAGGGGGCCTGAATGTGTAGGCCCTGTGCAGACTCTCCCTCTTTTGCCCTCAATCCACAGCGGACAGGCTTGATGTCTTTTTCCCCTTTCCTTTTGCAGTGAGTGAGGCAATTAAAGGTCATATCAATTAGAGCATGTTGCAGTCTCCAGCCTCATTGTAAAACAGCTTGCTCCCGTGTACGAGGGGCGGGCTGGAATGCTTTGCGCGAGCCGAAACCTCCAACTCGCAGCGTAATGGTGATGTTTACAGAAGGCGCTAGGCCCTTCGTGATTGAGCGGACATGGCAGTCAGGGCGATGTGATGGAGATTAATGGGGTGATGCTGGGGTTAATGATGGCCCGTCCGAACTGTAATCACACACGTCTAATCCACAGTTTTTTCCTCTGTTGATCAGGGTGATGTATTGGTGAAGTTTGGTTCTCTGCATAAAACATTGTTTTTTATAGTTTTTTCCTCTTTCAAATTATTCTCCAAGTTACATTTCCATGATTGCGGAGCATTTGAATCGGGGCCAGGCGACAGCGCGGTCTGATTTACTGTGCAGGGTTGCACAACAATCTCTCTCGGTGAACGTAAGGCTTCTTATTTAGAGTTCTTTTATGTCTCTGCTAACAATAATGCACTCACGGCCACATGAAACAAGAATTGTTGTCACTGATGATCCTCCAGTCCTAATGAAGAAACATGTGCCAGACAGTACAAGCCAATAGGTAGTACATTATATTGGCTGCCTGCCATGCATATTTTCACATTACTAGTATTTGTACTGTACTGTAGATGGTAAAACATTTCTGTTCCCTTGGCAATGGAGTAAATGCAGCCTGGATGTAGTGTTAAAGGAATATTCCGGGTTTAATACAAGTGAAGCTCAATCAATAGCACTTGGGGCATAATGTTGATTACTACAAAAATATATTTGACTGTTTTGGACAGGACTTACAATGGAAGTAAATGGGCCCAATTTTGGAGGATTTAAAAGCAGAAACGTGACGCATATAATTTTAGAAAAGCACTTACATTAATTCTACTGTTAATACTTTGTATTACTTGAGCTATAAAGTTGTTCTGTTTAGTTGTACGATCATTTTAGGGTTTGTGGTGTTATGCTGTCTTGGCAAATAAACAGCAACTTTACACACTTGTTTGTGTCTTTTGGCTATATTTTTAAAACGAAAAAGTATTTGAACATTTATGATTCAATTGCAAGTGCTTCTCTGTATCCAGAAAAAAAGGGGACTTGTCAAAATTTTTGTAGCGGTCAGCATTACACTAAATGCTGTCAACTGAGCTTGACTTACACAAGCTTCAGTCTGGATCCAGAACACCTGAGAAGAGATGATGCCAAGCCCTCAGAGGACCTCAGATGATGCCAACCCTGAAACAACATACAGAACTACCACATTTTGCTATAAGTTTGATTGGATCATATAATAATTGCTGTTAATAGTGTTCATCGTCTGTTTTATTACGTCTTTAATTGATTTTTCCGTACATTTCTGCCATATGTACATTAAACTGACAGTCACCACTGATAAGCTACCACTAAATATTGTAGAAACTTAATTTGCTGTAAAGTTGCTTTGCAATGATTTGTATCATGAAAAGCGCTGTACAAATAAACTTGACTTGACTTGTACTAAACCCGGAATATTCCTTTAAATAATGCTGTACAGTATTCAGTTCAACAGAATCCAGTTTTCTAGGAATGAAATTAGGTCATAATCAGTGTTGGGGAAAGTTACTTTTAAAAGTAATGCATTACAATATTGCGTTACTCCCTAAAAAAAAGTAACTAATTACGTTACTTAGTTACTTTTTAATGGAAAGTAATGCGTTACGTTACTTATTGCGTACTTTCGCGTTACTTTTTAATATAAGCAGGGCTTGATTGTTTTTAATATAAGAAGTTCTATTTATAGCAAATGTAAAAGCCCTTTCACACCAAAAAGTGTAATGAATAAACCTCAGGCTGAAGGAAAAGTAAATTCACGTCTGTACAGTAGAATGCAGGAGAAGAAGCGCTCTTCAGCAATAAAAAAAAAAAGCACAATTGTTAGTTTATCTAAAGTCATTTGTGCTTATTAGTATGGTTGAACTGGATCATCAAAGGTCAGCAGCAAAGATATCGGTTAATAAAATGGGATTAGATACATTTGTGTTATTTAACATATTTAATTATTGCAGGTTTGTGTCATATTCTGAGTTTGCATTTCACTTTTTTAATTCATTTTGATGAATACTAAATCTTTTTTTTGTGAGTGGGATGAATTAATGCACATTCACATTTAGTCTAGAAAAAGTACAGTAACTCATGTTCTACAACAGCGCACACAATTCCTCTGCCGGTTTTAATAAATGTAACAACCGTGCGTGCATATAAGGTTAAGGGTGTGGGATGCACATCGGTGATGTGGAGGGAGAATATACCTTTCGCTGGTCTCACTGTCATCCCGTAAGACTTCGTGCAAGTCTGTAAAGATGACCTCGTCTTCATTATTCTCTGCTTCATCATCATCAGCTTGAAACATTCTGAATGACTTTACAAAGTTCGCGCCATTGTCCGTGACAGTGGCAGTTATCTTACCACAAAGAGCAAATGAGCTGTGAATTTGCTCTATCTCCGCTGCGATGGCATCGTACGTGTGTCTCCCACGAAATCGCATGCAGGCGATTGCAGCTTTTTGGCGATGCAGACTAGCAGGGTCGATCCAGTGTACAGTAATGCCCAGAAAACTTTTATTCTGAGCAGTCCATATACAGTATCTGCAGTGGTGGAAACATATTCCAGGTCGGCAAAAGTTTTCTTTAGGTCTGTCTCCATTTCCATATATGCACTGTCCAAAAAGTTTGTAAAGGTTTTGCGATCGGGCAACACGCCCCCGGTCCTTTTGCCTGTCACTGAGATTTTGCTTATGATATTACGAAATGTAGGCGCCTCCACAGTGGATAGTGGCTGCATCTCCTCGACAATAAAAGCAGCAACCAATTTGTTGAGTTCAGTCGAACTAATTGTTTTACCTGGTGAAGGTAAACTGAAATCAAGCTTTTGCTGTTTAGCTTGAGGCGGGGTGCAGGTATCATTCGGCTCTTTCTCGTCCAACTCTGTTGTGCTGTGCTTTGCATGCAGATGTTTTTTTTAAATTTGAAGTGGTGTTTTTTGCAGTTGACAAGAGTTTTTCACCTACACATAATCTACATTTAACGACAATCCCCTTCTCCCTTTCTTCGACGAATTCAAAATAATTAGAATACTTCCATCGCAGAAATGTAAAGCTCTGACCAGCCATCTCCGTTTCTGACTATGTCTGTTCCCGCGCACGCATTGAGTGCGTGATTCTACGTGATTACGTTCATTTTAATTAAGTAATTCAATTTTTTTTAAAGCAAATGAATTAAACTGAAAAAAGTAACTCGCGTTACTTTTTTAAAAAAGTAACTCGAATATTCATGTGTAAATTTATAAAGTACTGCGTTACTTTACTAGTTACTTCAGAAAAGTAATATTATTACGTAACGCACGTTAGTTGTAACGCGTTACCCCCAACACTGGTCATAATGCTTTTAACCAAACAACATAATCTCTTTCATGATAATGTGAGTATGAGAACAGGAAGTGTATATTCTGAGAGCAATGGCAAAAAGATACACAGTACACACTTCATCAGATATGTGTCTTAAGATAAGCGAGCAAGCAAGCACTTTTTTCTGAATACATTAAGTGTGATAAAAGTGTCAGCGAATCCGGTGAATGAAAACTAAATAGTGGCTAACCGTCCCCTGTTCCTTATGTTAAGAACTTTAAAGGCCTCATGAATAAATCAAATAATCCGATGATGCACATGCGAACATGCCGCGTTTAACGCATAACCAGGCGTCACATGGAAATAAGGTTTGGGAGCCCATGGTGGCTTTTTGCCTTGCAGGTTATGATAATTGCCTCAGTCTGGTTTGAGTGACAGGTGAGCCAGGGGCAGGCTGGGAGTGCACTGAGCAGTTTACAGGTACCTCCTCCCCGTTTCCTGTCTCCCTGGGGAACTCAACTCATACTCTGGTGTATGTTGCTGCGAGGGAGGAAACACACAAACTCCCTCGTTAGTCGTAATTGATATTGGACTGTATTATGCCATGTCATATCGCTGGGCTAAATTGCGGTTAGGACGGTTAAAATGCTAATCAGATGTCATCCTATTTATTAAAGAAAAAAGGAAGTTGTCTGTCTTTGTGTGAGGTGAGAGTGCAGCTAAAGATACAATGGCCCATTTTATTACATCTTGTTCTTGATAAAGCAAAGCAGACAGGGTTGCAAACTTGTCACCTTTCTGGGAAAATCACCATTTTGAATCCAAAATAAAAGCTCTGTGCTTTAACCTTACTGAAATAATTTGAAAGCAAATAAATTAAGGCAACTATTAATATTGTAATTTTGTTGTTCTAGAAAATGATGATGGTTTTTGTTGTTCATGTTATATATTTTCATATGTTATTCAATAAATATAACATTTCGTTTTTTATATTGAATCAAACCTTAATGAGGAATGTTATTGTGGCAGAACCGGCTGAGTCTGTACTACAGACAGTGGAAAACTCTGTCACTGATATTGTCTAGAGTGTTATTTTAAAATCCTTCTTTTCCTACGTGAAAATCTGTTTCTGTCTGAAACAGAAATACATAAAATGTGTCGCAACACCAAGCTTTCCACTAACTTTCAAATCTTCTCTCTCCTCTGTTCCATGTCTGCTCTGGACCTGTGGCTCCTTGGAAATCTGGCATCCGCTGTTACTCCACAGGTAAGAAAATATTTGGCAATGCTTGATTTAACTTCAGCTGTTCAGGGGCATATGTTCCACCAGTAGAGCCGCTTTGGTCTGATATGAACGTCAATAATCTCCTCGGCTTTGTCGGCCGATGCAGGTGCGAGAGGCCGCGAGAGCGTGAGGCATCTTGAGAAGTTTGTAGATGTCAGTAAGAGAGCTGTCAGCAGGCCTCTGCAGTTGTTGTTGTTTTTGTTGTTGTTTTTCAGTCCGTGGTGAATGTTAATGGTGGAGCCCCTGCGGCAGGGAGAGCTGGCTGAGATATTATGGAGGTGGTGTGTGGCCAGGGGTCCTGGGGGCTTATCGTAATGAGATGGACCAGGGAGCTGGGCTGTGATCTAACTGGCATTGAAGCAGGGGTGCCTCAGCAGGACCCCTGCTCTCCCTGCTGGTGTATGACTCTGTGCCTGTTTCACTGCATGGGTGTTTTGTTTTACCACATACTGGAGAGGCTGTTCTAGAGAGCTTTTCGGTTGGCCATTGATCCCAGGTCTCTCCACAGGCCGCGGTGTCAACAACCCCTCCTAACTGCGCAGTCCTCACAGAACTGAAGAACTAGGGAAATGTCAGTAGTCGAGTGCAGTCAATCTTCAGAAAGTGATTCATTTGGAATTACTATTATTAAGAAGCTGTCTAAAATTTCTGTCAGACCTCTTTTTTCAGTGTTCAAAATAAGAACTCATAACTATTGAGGGTTGAAGCTTTTCAAGAAAGTTCGGGGACATTTTCTTTTTTTTTTTTAAATAAATAAATACTTTCATTCAGCAAACATGTATATAATTGATCAAAAATGAGAGTTAAGACGTTTATAATGTTGCAAAAAATGTATGTATATTTAAATTTTACTGTTAGTTTTTACTGTATTTTTGTCATATAAATTAACCTTGGTGAGCATAAGATACTTCTTCCATTAAGAATCTTCTGACCCCAAACATTTCAAACAGTAGTGTAGATTTAATAGAGTTCTGCAGATACACCACTGCACTACAATTTTTAATTTTTATTTTTATGGAAATTTGTTTACAGTGAAAAATACAGTGAAATCCTGTTAATTGCTTATCTAAGTTACATCACAATAATCAGTGAAAACTGTAAATGGTTCAACATTGCATTGCTATTTTACTGCCAAATTTGTAAAATGTATGATTTTTGGAAGTAAGAATAACCCATATAATTGTTTAAATTGATACAATACTCAAGAAAATGCATGAACTTTTACAGTAAATTGTTAGTTTAATTACCTTTCTTTCTTTCTTTTTCTTTTTAAGGGAAAAATATGAGGCACCTTATAATTTAATTAAAACAAAACAAAACAAAAAGATCTTTCCAGAAGTGCCTCAATGTGACACCATTTTTTTCACAACTTTTTTTTGTTTTTTGTTTTCATGTGCAGATTTGTAAAGTCTATAACAGTGTTGCAGTAATGATTCCATCCACAGAGTCGGGTTTGGGTCAGGTTGTTCTTTCCCTTGGCTCTGTCCATGGACTTGTGGAGAGAGCAGTCACACCTTTGCACATTTATTTCACAGATGTCTCTGTGGTTTGCCGAAATGTGGTGGTGGTAAATGTCAGCTCAGAGGGAGCACACAAGACCTGACTCTGTCCTCATTACACACATCAGCAGAGCCAATGTAATTCAAGCATGCAAGCCAACACACCATAGAAACCACACCTGGCCGTCCTTGTATGCGTTTAGACTCTTGTTACGATGCATGAGTGAGAGACGCCCACTGTCCTGGCTGTTACAGCTGGATGGGGCAGTGGTCAGCGAGCGCACAGACACCACACGAGTGAGTAAGACAGATGGGGATTGCCTTGTGGTTTGGATATACAGATTTATGATAACAGGAAGTGTGGCTCGGAATAAATTGTCTGCAAACTATGCGTGTGTTTGTGTGGGAGAAGATGACAAAGTGCTGGGCGGGACGGTCTCGGAGCTAAATCCTGAAAAGCTGAGAGCTTGTTGGCTCACCGGGTCCCAGCACAGCACATTGTTGTTTGAATTGATTTTGTCTTACTTAAGCTCCCTGCATTGTGTGTGCTGCTGTTTTGTGTCCTTGCTTTCACTTTGAACCCCAATTCATCTGCCACATGACCTCAGCTTGTCTCTCATATATCTTACTGACATGTCTGAAGATGTCTTTTCATTTGACGAAATTGATAGCTATCAGAGATTATTGATTACAGTGTCTTATCCAGTAGGGATGTTCAAAACGGCACAGTTTCAAATCCAGCTACACTGTAAGAAAATCTATAGAAAATCATTGGCATGTATTTTTACAGGCTTTTCTTTGAGTGTAGTTGGTGAGTTGTCTGAAGTATGGGGTTAAATTATTAAGTCAGCTCTTTTTCAATGTGATATACATGAAGTATGCATAATGATAGGAACACAACAGGGTTTTGAAATCAAACTGCAATTTTCTTTAAGTAATTTATTGTTCAGGGCAGTCAATTTAAAAAGTGGTGCTTTTTCGGTTGTTGTAATGTTGCTTTGGTGAGTTAATGTAGTCATAGGTAGCTACAGATTTTTTGATTCTGATTCCTAGTTTTCAGTGAAAAACTTTGAGAAGCCACTTCCATGTTGATATTGCTTAAACAGTTTTTATACATTTAACTGTCATACTTTAAATTTTACAGTTATTTGTGCACATTCACCTTTTCCTTGAGTCTCCAGACAGGCCGAAATAACCTACAGGAAGTTGAACAGCATTGAGCAATGCTGTTGTTTTATCACATTACAAAAATGTCAACGCTAGATTTTACTTTGCTGCAGTTTACTGTCTTGGCAATATAGTTCTCACATAGAAGGTTTTTTAAAAACTGGAAATTCAATTTACTGAAGACAGCAAGTATTTTATCTTCAAACCTTTGTTGGTTACCTTTATAATAATAATAATAAAAACAAAAGGCAATCTTTGAAAACTAATAGTCAGACCTGGTCTCTCCAGACTGCCTCTCTACAGTGAGAACATTGGAAAACATGTAATCTTGACATGTAAATTGAACCTTTTTATCAGTGACTTATTCACAGCCAATTGTAATTCTAGTTATTGGCCCAATCCCTTTCTGACAAATAATACCTTTCACGTTTTATCCACTGGGCCAAATTTATGCAGGTTTTTGTCCACGTTAAAATGGTTTTTGGGGGGTTTGCACCCTATCTGTGTTCCCCACAGTCATTCCTTCATTTCTCATTCTCCCTCGCATCTTTTGCGTCTTCACCTTTTGTTACTTAATTTTTCTACTCACTATGCTGAGTAAGTTAAACGTAATAGGAGTTCTACTCTCAAAGCAGTGCTTGACAAAGCACTGGAAGTGCAGTAGGTGTGAATTAGGATTTCTAAAGTGGAAGCAAGGCCTCAGAGTCCCCAACTGGTGCTCCTGTTTGGAGCCTCTGGACATACTGTACAGAAGGCTCAGAAATGTGAAGGAGAAGATTTGCAGAACAGCAAAGAGAAAAACTAATGTCAGAGATTGAGAGAATAAAGGACAAGACAGAGAGAGAGAATAAAAGTGTCCCTTTGAGAGAAAAGCAAGGATAAAGAAATGGATGGATGAAACAAATTTCCATGCTCTGTGAGGGGAAAAAAAGGGGTGTGAGGGAGCAAGGCTGTGTGTTATTCCCAGGCGGAGGATTCATAAACAGAGCCTTTTATCACCTGCAAAAAGAGTGTGAGGAGGCAGGGACCTTGGGCCCCTCCAGGGAAAGACACTCACTGGCCCTTTATTGACTGTCCGCACTACAGCAGGAACACAAACAGAGACTATTCTCAACTTCTCTTGATTTTTAAGAAAGTTAAATATTGTTTTTTCAGCAAAATGTTATTGTTTTTTAAATCCTAATGTTTTCATTTACGTTTTCTGGTAATTCAGAGTATCTTGGGTTTCATGTCAGTTGGGAGGCCTGCATGTAAGGTATAATTTACAGTTAGCTGGTCATTTTTGCAATTTGTGATGTGGCTGTCTGGAATACTCTATTCTGATTGGTCAATTGTTTGCTGTCGTCCGTGGCAAAGCTTTATATCAGTTCACTCATTTAGGTAACTGAGACCAGCGCTACTTTCATGTCTCGTATCACACCACACACTCGCTCTCTGTGTGTTTCATACAAACGCAACTTGTACCAACTGGCGTCTTAGTTATCAATTGTAGTGAAAATGACCTCAGATAACTTCAGTACTAGTATTACTGTAATATTGTTGCCATGTTAGGGGTCATTCCACATCACAGAGGATCTCACCTGGACCACCAACACCATGTCACTCTCCAAGAAGGCACAACAGCGCCTACACTTTCTCCACCGGCTGAAAAGAGCAAGTCTCCCCCCACCCATCCTCGCCACATTCTACAGGGGTACCATTGAGAGCATGCTGACCAGCTGCATCACTGTCTGGTATGGGCACTGATGCATCAAACCGAAGAAAAAAAAACAAGACCCTCCAGCAGACAGTGAACACAGCTGCAAAGATCATTGTGCCCCTCTCCCCTCCATCCTGGACAGTTTCCTTACACAGAATATGCTCAGCAAACAATTATCATAGAAGACCCCCCACCTCCCACATCTCTTTTCCAGCTCCTACGATGCATTCAGACGGTACCGTAGCCTCATAGCCCGCCCCGCAGAACTGCTCAACAGCTTTTCCCCCCAGGCTGTGAGAGCCCTGAACCAAATCCACCCGCCCTCCTCGAACCCCCTACAAACACCCCTACCCCTGAACCATGGACCATCTCACCTCTACCCCCCCGCACGCAACCAACCTTACCACCTCACAAACACTGTCTGAAACTGCCTGTACAAGCCACCTGTAAACACACTCTCCCTATGGGCGCACCTCGACCTTTTCACAAAGCACTGCTTTGTGTAGCATAATTCTCACAAAAGACTGCCGTCATAGTGTGTTTTACATAGCTCATGCCTACAAATCTCTGCCGCACTGTTTCCCCCGCCTCTGCTTTGACTTACATTTTTCTCTTTGTCCACATGTACAGTTTATATGAAGCATCCGTATAGGCTGTATTTTTTAATTTATTAAATAAGGTAAACATTTATATATATTAATTCATATTCAAATCTGTCAGTAGTTAGTTGTTATATTACAGTGTTTATGGTGAACATTTGTCCAGTTGTATTTTTTTTTTTTTTTTTTAAAATTTTTAAAAAAAAAAAGGTTTATAGGTAAACAATTTATAATATTGGTATAGTTTTCTCAAAAGTCTCAGTAGGCAGTTTGTACTAGGTTGACTCTTACTTCATTGTTGTATGTCTGTATTTATGTAGCACCGTGGTCCTGTGAGGCACGACATTTCATTCCACTGTATGTCCCACATGTAGCAGAATGACAATAAAGCTCAACTTGACCTTGAACTTGAATTCACACGAAATGCGTTTTTGCTTTGAAAAACAAGATGGGGGCAGTGAAATAGAAAAAAAAAACACAAGGTCTTGCATTTTTTAAAAGTTTAACTTATTTTAAATAGACAGATTGCTTTGTACATTTTCTAATTGTATTTTATTTTCTTAATGTGAGCTTTATTCTATACTTTCAACTCACTAATTTGACGCATTCAGGGTTTATTTTACAACAGTATTAGCCTTATTATTAAATGTCTGCTTTCAAGTCAATACATTTTCTGTTCATGGAATATGGAATTGATCGTTTGATTTGATGTATTATGTAAAAATAAATAATGCTAGTTACAAGAGACATGAAAATAGCACAGTGTATGAAATTGGTTGCCCAAAATGATGTTTAAATATATAGTTTAGTGGCCATTATATAAAATATTTCACCGCAGAATACCAATTGACCAATCAGGATTAAGTATTTCAAAAGCCATGTCAAGTTGAGATATTTAATAGCACCAGCTGAGTTTAGCACTGCCATGCTGCTACCAGTCAGCTCATCTTAGCACACGAAGGCCCCATTGTCAACAGCATGATTAATATTTACTGTGCTCTCTTTCCATATGCAGTACTCACTAGAGACGTCCAGCTCTCAACAGAAAAAAAAAATGTGTGTGCGTTTGTGTGAGTTGTACTCTATTATTGTTCTTCATGCATGCCCTAGAGCCACAAAAAACAACAAACCAGCGAACAAATAAATGACAGACTCATCAGAAGAGACTTAAGAAGGATGCAGGGAATGAGGGCTGGTGAATAAAGGATGTGAATGCTGTCTTGAAGGCCAGGAGATTTCCATTCTCGCTTGTATCAGAAGAAACACTGAACGCTGGTCCCCTACTGTGCGTCCCTCTCTTCTTTCCTTCTCTCCTAGAAGACTAATTACAGACACTCACAATGTGAGCGATGCACAGGATGCACACTTCATGGAATAATACAAAACAAAACCCGACTAATGGCATAGCGCATATCTTAATAACAAATCTGCTCAAGAGGCACAGAAGATTCATTTTGTAGGTCTCCAAAAGGCGATCAAATAAGCCATTCAACTCGTCCAAAGTGCTTCACCTGGAACTCATTGTTGCCGCAGGTCGACGTGCGGATCATTTAAATGGGATCTCTTGATTCATTACGCTTCTATCAGTCACACCACACTGTTTCGATGTAACAGCATGTACTGATTATGCAGCCACTTAGGTTTGATCTAAAAACTCAGTTAAGTCAGCTCATTCACAACACTGCCTCCCTGTGGTCCTACAGTATTACTCTAGAAACCGTTTGCAGAGGTTTTAAGCGGTGGGCCTGAAAAGCATTTGGTCGCTTTTGGAGTGTCGCACTTGACGCCTGCATTTCATTGGATTAGATACAAAACCAAGCGGCATCTTCAATCAGATGATGCTAGAGAACTCTAGAACTAAGTTCTCTTTTCTGAGCCATTTTTGCAATTACTTTTAGCCAAGGTGATTTTTACTGGATGCATGAAGTTGGTTTTTCTTAAGTTTACATCTGTGGGCATTTGCCATTTGATCTTAAATTATGAACCATATATTTGAATTTAATTTATATTGTAATATAAATTTAAGATTGAATTATTTTAGTTTATAATAAGAAAATAATATTAACTATTTTGTTCAAAATTTAAGACTATTATTATTTACATTATATTAAAAGGGTCTCGGATCTGCTAAAATACATTATTTTTGGTATTTAGTTGTAATGACATGCTTTTAGGCGGTTTAAAGTAAACAAAAAACCATTATTTTTCCGACATACTGACAATTGTTTCTCCTCTAGGCCCCGCCGTTTTTGAAACTCGTCGTTTTTACAAGCTCCATCGGTCTACGATACAAAAACATTAAACCCATTAACAACGAGGCATTTGTGCATCCAGTGGGACAGACTATACTGATTATAATGACTATCTGTCTTTTTACCGCGTTGCGTTGCAATCGCGCCGCGTAAACGATAAAACCCGTTCTGCTTTTGTGAGCCGGAGTAATGACAACAACAAGTGCTTACTCTACTGCCCCATGTAACTCGCGTGTTGAATCATCAGTGGCAATCTTTAATGCAAACGTACTTACAGAGCTGTGATCGAACTGCGGCATTGTAGTTCTACTCTCGCAGGAATCAGTACATCCCCGCCATACAATGTGCTGCACACATCTGGATATTTGGTTAAACTGTTCTGGAACAGTTTTGTCATCCCGTAACATGATTTTGTATCGTGTCCTCTTTGGAGACCACACAAGTAGGTTCCGCTTCACCGAAAACAACGCGGCCTGCGTGAGCAGAGCTACGGCCTTGCTTGAGCTGAGTCTGGGCTAGAGTGAGCAGAGGGGCGGGGTTGAGAATGTCGCTGGCCACGATTCCGACGAAGGAGCTGCAACCCCATGTGACGACCCCGGGCTGGACTCTGCTTCGTCCACGGTGAAAGCCGGTCCGGCGATCCACAGCACGAAGTTGTTGTATTTCCTCAGTGACCAGCACGGATTAGCTCTAGGCATGACGAAACGGATATTGTCCTCTTTGGAAGACCAAACAAAGTAGTTTCGCTTTCACAACGAAGCACACAGCGTCTTCACGACATGGAGGCAGCGGCAACAATACTACAGTGAGAATAAAAGTTACGCCTTCTTTCTTTGCGTGAACATTTGGGCGGCGTTATCTTCCCACATAGTGATGTAGATATTTTGGGGCGTGTTAGAACGAGCCGTTTTTTGGTAGGCGTGGTTGACTCTTATTTTTTTTTATAAAGAATATCTCTTTGGATTTGAAGCTTTAGTCTTTGCAACTTTACAGATCTTCTTTTATGCACAAGAGCTTGTAACACTCCAAAGACAAAGAGAAATTTTAATTGCATCATATGACCCCTTTAATAACAAGCTTTGTGCTTTGTGTATTTTTTTATTATTTTTTTGAATGCAAAGAAATTCATACATAGCGATGGGTACCAAAACCCGGTATTTAATCGATCCCGGGGCTAAATTATGAAAGACTGGCGTATCGATAAGCTCTGACGTTAACGGTTCTGCTATCGGTACTTGAAAATTGATAAACACTGCATCCTGTGGTGTGAGAAAGTTTTTTTGCCCCCTTCCGTTTTTTTTATTTTGTGCATATTTGTCACACTTAAAAGATTCAGATCATCAAACAAATTTTAATATTACACAATGATAATGCAAGTACTGTAAAAGCATTGTGACAATTATGCAAAAAATTTAAAAAACAGGAAGGGGGCAAAACCTTTTCACACCACTGTATATATATATATACATACAGTGGGGAAAAAAAGTATTTAGTCAGCCACCAATTGTGCAAGTTCTCCCACTTAAAAAGATGAGAGAGGCCTGTAATTTTCATCATATGTATACCTCAACTAGGAGAGACAAAATGAAAAAAAAAAATCCAAAAAATCACATTGTATGATTTTTAAAATAATTTTATTTGCAAATTATTGGTGTGGGAAAATAATAGTTTGTCAAATAACTAAATGGTTCATCTCAATCTTTGTTATATCCCTTTGTTGGTAATGACAGAGGTCAAACGTTTTCTGTAATTCTTCACAAGGTTTTCACACACTGTTGATGGTATTTTGGCCCATTCCTCTATGCAGATGTCCTCTAGAGCAGTAATGTTTTGGGGTTGTCGCTGGGCAACACGGATTTTCAATTCCCTCCAAAGATTTTTTTATGGGGTTGAGATCTGGAGACTGGCTTGGCCACTCCAGGACCTTGAAATGTTTCTTACGAAGCCACTCCTTCGTTGCCCTGGTGGTGTGTTTGGGATCATTGTCATTCTGAAAGACCCAGCCACGTTTCATCTGCAATGCCCTTGCTGATGGAAGGAGGTTTTCACTCAAAAATCTCACGATACATGTCCCCATTCATTCTTTCATTTACACGGATCGTCCTGGTCCCTTTGCAGAAAAACAGCCCCAAAGCATGATGTTTCCAACCCCATGCTTCACAGTAGTTATGGTGTTCTTTGGATGCAACTCAGTATTCTTTCTCCTTCAAACACGACAAGTTGAGTTTTTACCTAAAAGTTCTATTTTGGTTTCATCTGATATTATGACATTCTCCCAATCCTCTTCTGGTTCATCCAAATGCTCTCTAGCAAACTTCTGATGTGCCTGGACATGTACTGGCTTAAGCAGTGGGACACGTCTGGCACTGCAGGATTTCCCTGGCGGCGCAGTGTGTTACTGATTGTAGCCTTTGTTACTTTTGTCCCAGCTCTCTGCAGGTCATTCACAAGGTCCCCCGTGTGGTTCTGGGATTTTTTGCTCACAGTTCTTGTGATCATTTTTGACCCCACGGGGTGAGATCTTGCGTGTAGCCCCAGATCGAGGGAGATTATCAGTGGTTTGTATGTCTTCCATTTTCTAATAATCTCCCACAGTTGATTTCTTCACACCACGCTGCTTACCTATTGCAGATTCAGTCTTCCCAGCCTGGTGCAGGTCTACAAGTTTGTTTCTGGTGTCCTTTGACAGCTCTTTGGTCTTGGCCCTGGTGGAGTTTGGAGTGTGACTGTTTGAGGTTGACAGGTGTCTTTTATACTGATAACAAGTTCAAACGATGCCATTAATACAGGTAACGAGTGAAGGACAGATGAGCCTCTTAAAGAAGAAGTCACAGGTCTGTGAGAGCCAGAAATCTTTGCTTGTTTGTAGGTGACCAAATACTTATTTTCACCGAGGAATGGTTTACCATTAATTATTTAAAAATCATACAATTTGATTTTCTGGATTTTTTTTCTCATTGTGTCTCTCATAGTTGAGGTATACCCATGATGAAAATTACAGGCCTCTCTCATCTTTTTAAGTGGGAGAACTTGCACAATTGGTGGCTGACTAAATACTTTTTTGCCCCACTGTATATACATTATCTTGCAAATTCTATCTCACCAGAGTCGCCAGCTGTTTTTCAAACATTTGTCTATTATGCATTTTTGCTATTCGCAATTCAGAAGCGAGATCGTGTTCACGCGGAGGAGCTTCAGCACGCGCAATATGAAAGCCCTGTTTAATTATGATAGAGAACTAAACATTCAAACTTCTGCTTACACGTTAGGCCTGTGGCTGTTTTATTTTTTTATTTCGATTTTGTATTGCGCAACTTCTTTCCCTTCACAGCGGTGCGCATTCGTTCCTCCCTAAAACACAAACTTAACGTCAGAATCAGCTCAATCTGTGATTGTTGTAAGATGCCGTTTTTACTTTTTGCGGGGCCTGTTGTGATAAACTGTTGAAAGCACCATCCGCGACAGAACGCTGTTCCTCAGGCTGAAATAGTGCACGCGACGCGCCTGCCCCCCCCCCCCCCCCCCTCCAAACGACAAACCCGTAATTACACTTTGAGCTTCGGGCACATGTCCAATCGATCAAATACACACAGAAATATGTCTAAATGGCCGGCTTGGAGAGTATTTACTTAAACACAGTTTATGTCTTAAGTGGAGGAGAACAGTTTGGAGAAAATCCGATGCGTGTCAATATATTGTCTTAAAGAGACAGACTGGCGCTTGGGCCATCAAAATACAAATCTGCTCTTAATCTGAATAACGCTATAGCTTTAATCTATCAATACATACACTGAAAACTAAGCAATGTTCATTTACATTTGATTACTTTATTATATTTCTTTTGTAGGCTATATTACTTACCTGAACAATAATGTTAGTAGTACTTCATGGAAAAATGACAGCACTGTTTATTTAATTTCATTTGTATATTTGTTTTATTGTATTTTGTCAGTTTGTTTACTTTGTTTCTTTGTTCATGTTCTTACTGTATCTTATCTTATGTATAAAACACTAAAAATGCCTGCACACTGGCGCATTTACAAATTGATGTTTTATATTAATTTCATTAATATTTATTTTACATTTTCAAATAAAGCAATGTTAATGTCAAGCTCTTAGTGGTCATATATATATTAATTATCATATAATATATCATGTATATATAGTGTATATTAACAAAAAGTACCGATAAGAATACCGTTGAAGTACCGAATCGATAAGCAGTATCGGTAAGCGTAGTAATACCATTAAAACCTTAACGATACCCATCCCTATTCATACATTTATGTGTGGCTAAAGTGTACAAATATTTATTTGAGTCACTATTGGGAATGTCATTTATATGATTGCTTGTAGTTTATTTATTTATTTATTTGCATGCACCTTGATGTTACTCATCTTTGGCTCATACCAACCAATCAGTCTCTGACGGCCATGTTTCCTGTTGATGTTCTAATCCTCAGCACGTTTTTATTCTTTCATTTTTGCATCTCTGTCTGCTTTCTCTCTCCCACACATTTGCTCTCTCGATCTCTCCCCATCTTTCATCCTTTTCTCTCCCATTTTGCTCCTATTCTTTGTCCTTTCTGCCCTGTGTCTTCACAGGCAGATTGACTTGCTTCATCTTCTTTCCTTCACATTTCAGCAGCAGCCCATTTCAATTCTCATCTCTCCTTCAAAGGGTCTTTTACTGTCCCCCTCTCGCTCCCTCGCTCTCTGGGGAGTGTGGAGGGAGAGAAGAGGTTAGCCTTGAAAGACAAAGATGAAAGAGAAAAGAAAAAACAAACAAACACGCAAAACAAATAAACCCTGCAGTAAAACTGCTTTTTCCATCTTGGTCATGGGAGGAAAGCCACAGCGGAGGCAGACCAACAAGGCCCAGGTGGTAATGTACATGTACAGCCATAGAGCTTAGAATGCTGACTAGGGCTGAAGCTATCGAATATTTTAGTAATCGAGTATTCTATCCAAAATTCCATCGATTAATCGAGTAATCGTCGGATAAGAAGATTTTTTTCTTTATTAAAGAGCAATACTAAATATACAAGAGAAAATAAGACGGGTCTCTTAAAATGAACAAGTAATTTGTTTCCTTTTTAGAAAAATTTACATTTTTATTGCTGAAATTGCATATATTAATAACTGTGAAAACTAAACCCATTTAGTGCATTTAATTACCATATTACATTCAAAATGCAAATACAAATATATAAAAATATAAAAATCAATTTCAAATTACTTTAAAAAAGGTAAACATAGTACAACCAAAAACTAAGACATAAATCAGAATAATAGTAATAAAAAAATTATAATAAAACCTAAACATTGTGCAACTTAACTTTCAAGTTTCAGCCTAACTACAGCTCAGGCATGACATAAGCCTTTACTGTCTTCTTAGAAGGCTTTGTGGCTTTTGTAAGAGGCAAAAATTAGTGGGCAGGAAGCTAACGTGGAACAAAAACAAGAGTCCGTACACATAACATTTATTAACACATTTTTCAGCAACATGAATTTAAAGTTATTTGGAGAATAAACCCTCTTAAATGTCTCTCTGCATACTGGTGTGTGTGTAATCCTTTAAAGGGGCATGCGGTTGCAAACAGTGCTCTGTATGTAGTTACAGTAAATGGTAGGGATGCACCGAAATGAAAATTCTGGGCCGAAACCGAGAATTCTGGATGTGCTTGGTCGGAAACCGAAAATGCTTTGTAATAATTATTTTATTAAATAATATAAAGTAATTTTGTAAGACTTTTTAATTTAACTCAATTTTAATGATACTGAATTTAAAAAAAACACAAGCCAATAAAATAAACACACTTTTACTGAAAGCAAAAATATATTAATATTAAATATCAATGTATTCTTTTTATTCAGTTCTATGCAACAGAATCAGACATAACTGTTGTTGTTGTTGTTTTTGACTAATTATCCAAATGATGTATAGTCCTGCAAACAGGGTTTTTTCTTTCTCAAAATGTGGCGGAGGTGGTACCATCCTGATCATGTGCACACAATGTACCCACCCTTCAAGTGGCTGAAACAAACAATTTTTACACGCAATATATTTTAGGTGTTATAATAATTATAGCTATGATTAAAGAAAATGACAGTTATAAAGTTGTTTTATTTTCTCTCACCTAATGTTTTATTGTTATTTATTCTTAAAATAGCCTCATGAAATGTTTTCTTTTTCCTCAGAAATTCTGTGTTGTGTATCTGGTTATCAAATGAAGGCATAAAATATCATTTATCTCTAAATTATTGAAAATTAAACTTTTTGGCAAACGAAGGCGATTTACTATTAAAATGAAAACATGGAAGAAATGTTGTGTGATCATTCCTTTAAAAATAAAGTTATAATAATTGTTGTAGTATTATGTACTTCTGTCTGCTGACACATTGATAGATTTCTGCTGCAATGTCTTCAAATTAAACTGGACTTTTATTTTGACGGGTTGTCGTGAATACCTTTACATTTCTGTGTGTATATGACGCTAGTTTTACTCAAATGAAACTGAAATGCTCATGAAGTGACTCTCAGGGCAGTTCTGGAGATGTTGTTCATGTGTTTATGTCCTCATTGAGACGGCAGACGCTGAAATCACCGCGAGCGTCATGCGCACTTCAGTGTGTGTGTGTGGTAAAGGAAAACGCGCGTCTCTGCCATTCATTCATTCATAGAGATATACGGTAATTGAGTATGCTCATCATAGTGCGTAGTACAATCAGTGGGAATTGAAATCGCAATTAGAGTATTTTTGTGTAAAGAAATGTCAAGTAACATGTATATGTTTTATCATCAGAGCATAGCGGGGAGCAGATCAGTGAACGAGATTTTACCAGCGTTGCCCAGTAGTGCAAACAGGAACAAGTATACTACATAGAAATTTCTTGTTGGCGCGTTATTTGAGCAGAATGCACATTGATAGAGCGGAATAATGAACGGAGCATCACGGCGCAGTGATGACGGCTGGAGGAGAGTGAAACCTGAACACTGCTGGGCGGCGCGGCATATATTTTCGACGGCCGAAAATTCAGTCCATCCCTAGTAAATGGACTAAATGGAGCCTCGAAGCACATAATTTGCCTCAATGATTTTTTTGTATTCGAGTTACTCGAGGAATCGTTTCAGCTCTAATGCTGACCCATATTGCACAGAGACCAAGCCGAAGCTCTCAGCACAGCTAATATTGTTTTCTGATGAAGATGCTGAGAAGTGATTGCTCGTAAATAGCTTTGCAACATTTTTAGCTGATTTCGTCAGCTCTGTCTGTATGCTATTTTCAGAACAATATCTGAAAAATGATCCCTCCAATCTATCATAGCCTGGCAGGTGATAGAAGTATTTTCTGTAATATTCCAATGCAGGTACGCACGTCCAGTAAAGGGATAGTTCACCCAAATATTAAAAAAATCTTCATTCATCATATTTTATTTTTTTTAGACGTGTGTGATTTATTTTTTCTGTAGAATACCAAAGGAGATGCCAAAAAGGGCAAAAATGTGTCATAAAGGTTGTTCATATGACATGTAGACTACACTGATAACAAAATGTTCATTTTTGGTGAACTATCCCTTTAAATGTTCCCTAAATCTTTATTAGATATTTACCCCACTGGGGAGCTCTTCCTTTGGGAAACTTACTAAAGGGTTTCCTGTCTCCCTGTCTTTCTCGTTCTTGTACATCTGTTCCACACATTCTCTTTCTCTCTCCCTCTTTTGTTTTATGTGAGGGTTTAATGGAGTCTGGTCAGAGGGATGTAGTGGGGTCTAATGAGGGCTACATCACAGGAGCAGACCGATGTCAAATGTCTGGCCTTATTTACAGGTGAGGGCTTGCAGGACATGGAAACGGGCACAGAGAGTTAATTAGGCAGGGAGGTAAGGTGGTCAATGATCGGCAGCCCCCATACATAAACCCCCAGCTGCTCTAATGTTCATGCACACACACAGCTGATGAGAAGGATACTTGACCTTCAGAGCTGGAAAACATTTCCTATGCTGGCCATAACAGCAGTTTTTGTTTTTAATGCCTGTGGCACACTCACACACGCTTACTTGTTAATAAGTAAAAAAAACAAAAACATGAATTGTTTTTTTTATTTACTTTTTTGAAAAAAAAAAACCTATTTATACAGTATTATGTATAATAAATATGGTAAAATAAAGTATTTATAGTATTTATAACAAATATAAATACTAATTGGAGGTTTTCTCAGGTTTACTGGTTTTCAGTGGTGCACATGATTACAATGCCACCGTCCAATTCTTCATGACCCTAGTAAAATATGTAAATTGTAATGTGAAATAACACACTGGAGACTATTGTCAGATTTAATCATAGAGATCGTTTCTTGTCACTAAAGGCGGAGATGGGCTAAAATTTATGCTCTTTTGCCTATAAAAGATGGCATGGGCAGACAACCCTCACCACAGACTCGACCACATTATCACCAGTCCCTAATAAAAAGAATGTCACATAAAGTGCACTGAATGTCATTATTAATAAATCACAATTGTTGGAAATTGACCCTTTATCCAGATCACACAGCAAGGGAAAATTCACTAGAAAGAAAGCCCTGTCCATTTCTGTCAGTCACGGCCCACAGTCCAACACTTTATTACTAAAAGAGACAATTAACCTTTTTACACTGACGTCACTCCCCAGAGAGAGAGAATGAAAAATACATCATTGAGAATGATTCACGAGATTAAAGATCCTGAAATTTGTGTAGCAGGCATTCAAATGATCTGTGGTAAACTTTTAAATGACAGGTGGTTTATTATAAATGTATATATTTGACCGACGTTTTGTCCAGATTTATATATTTTTTAGATTTATATATTGTCATTTCCTAGTAATTTATTGAAATTGAATGCCATTATTTCTCTCTAACACCAGTGACCATTCTAGAGAAGGTACCAGACTATGGACTTCTCGTTTCATCACTCTTTATATAGTTGAGTTTTCTTGCATCAAACACTGTTGTAATCTAGTTTTACATGATCTTATTTTCCTCTGCTTTTGCAGATCTACAGAATAAAATAAAAATGGTGCTGTACCTTTTAAGACCTGTGTCTACAAAATAGTGTAGTTTTAAAGTGGAGAATCCTGTTTTCCAGGTTCCACAAACCTGTGTATTCACAGGTAACTAAAGTATTTATGTGACAGATGGGGAGATGGAAAATATAATCAAATCATATATTCTTATTTTTAGAATTGCAAATAATATTTTGTTATCTAGCGTAGAGAGGAGTATTCAGTTTTGGGTTGTTTATCTGACAAGTTTTAATTCCATTTAAGAAAAGCCTGAAATATATTTGATTATTATTCGCAGTGCAACTGCACAGCAAATGAAAAATATAATTTACAGAGTACTTTGGGATTATTGCTTAAATCTTGTTTACTTATAACTCTTTTTGTGCAAAGTGCTTTATCTTTCCGAAATATGTAAATGTGTAAAATTTTCACATGCTGTTTTAAACCACTTGGATACTGAAAAAAAAAATGTTAAAGCAAATTAGCATAGCTAGTCCTTTTTGGGGGATATCGGGGGCAAACATTTGTATTGGCTCATGTAATTCTTTTTTGTTTATGCTGCCAGTTTGTAGATGAGTTTATTTTTGAGGGCATTCACTCACTCTCTCTTTTCTTCAGCTGTCTATTTCCATCAAGGTCGAGGTGGCTTGTCTGAGCATCAGTGTGGGTTAGCCGTGGTCAGAGCAGCCAGTCGAGTCTCAGCAACACTGAAAGCCGGGTGCACAAGAGTCACTAGTTATCCATGCAGTATCCTGAAGTAGAAACAGCTTGATTTGGGAAGGGAGCCTATGCTAGCAGCCTGCGTGTTTCCGTCCAAATGAATGCGTATTGGTGTGTGTGTGTGTGTTTGCCATGCGGAAGCTGCACTAGTATAGAGGAATGTGCTCTTCTCTATGTGTCTTAATTGGATAGACTCCGGAGCCTGGGGTCGGCCCACCTGCTCCTCTCATTCTGGAGGAGAAGAGAGAGCCAAAAAAGTCAGAAGTGAGTGTTATTTGATTTTTAAGATGATTATGAATGCTGTGTAATGACCAGATATTGCCTCCTACAGGTTGGCAATAATGGAATAGCCATAGCGAGAAACTTCTATATATTGTGTTTTGTTTTCTCATTTATAATTATAATTTAATTTCAAATATTTGGCACTAATTGTGTGAAATGTGCAACTGTTATGTTTTAATCTCTGTGCTATTGTAGACATGTTGTATTTTGGCCTGCAAACTGAACTAATCTGAGATATACAATATAAGCAGACATAATCCAGTTGTATGAATAAATTAAGAAACACAAACATCTGTCAGAAAAAGAAGAAGAATTTAGAGTATTTCCTTTCCACCAGTGGTTTTAGATTTTCCATCTTTGTGTTCACATATATAACTAGTTAGTAAATATGCTAGATAAATGAAAGCCAAATCTCGGGGTCACTGGAAGCATCACGCGATAAGGTATATTTTTATTGTGGCTCATCTATTATGAATGAGATAGAAAGGGTTGCTGTGCAAGGGTCTGGCCTGGTAAATATTTTGGCATATGGGTACTTAATATTTCATGGTAGATGAGGGCTGGTTAGGTGACGGACACTGGTGTGTTGCTGTCCCGTTTTAATGAAGAAGTTTACCCAGCCAGTACCTATGTGGCCTCAACCTCTTTTTAAGATGCAAGGAGAATGAGAGGGGGCGGAAGACCGCGTGTGTACTGTGTGTGTGTGTGTGTGTGTTTTTGTGTAAAAGAGAGAGTGAGAGAATGAGATGCAGAGCTACCAGGCTGACGGAGGCAATTTAGATCTATTATTAGTCTGACAGTGGAAGGATTGATGCACACAATAGTCAGTGTGTAAGCAGAAAGCCAGGGACGTGAACAAAATTTTAATAGTAAGAATCTCCTAGATTATAGAGGCCTTCATTAACATTTTCACACATGGCTGCTTAACAAATGAGAAAAGAGCCCCACCATACAGGCAGATTTATCGGGCTCTTACCACCAGGCCTGAGCCTGACCGCCCAAAGGCTCACTCGTCACCTTTTCAGCCAAGAGTAGAACAGAACCCGCGTAGAGGCAGAGGATTTGAAACAACAGACCAGCCTCTAGAGCTAAGCTTTTTTTTGTCACCGTCAAACTCTTTCTCATTTCAGAGTTCAACAATAAGAATGAACCACTGACCCAGGGACAGTGCAAGAGAGTTTCAGGCCAGCTCACAGAACAGTTGCTTGCCCTTTCAGGCCAGTGCTACGTTGCCACTGAAAATCTTACATTTGCTGTTTTGATACAGTACATCTATTTTTGTGTGTTTCAAATTTAAGTTTTAAAGGGATAATTCACCCAAAGTTGAAAATTAAGTACATTTTACAAACTATTACAAAAGAAACAGCATTAAAATAATTAAATGTGACATTTTAAAGTAAAGAAACTAAAATAGTATCTTCTTGTAAAACATACTTAAATGTTGTTTTATTTAGAAATTAAAATTGTATTTTTTTCCCCCAGTGTAGGTTTTGTTGAAGTATCAGAAATGACTCATAATTGTCTTAGTATATGTTTGAGACTGTTAAACAAATTAGTATGTTGAAAACTATAAGTAAAAAAGTGCTTTTTGAACTTTTTGTTTGGTGAATTTTGGTGTTAATTTTAATAATAATAATTAATTAATAATTTATGCATTTAGCAGACGCTTTTATCCAAAGCGACTTGCAGTGCATTCAGGCTATACATTTTTACAGTAATAGTGTTCCCTTGGAATGGTAACCCACGACTTATAAATATATTAATATAAATTATATAATATAAATTGTTAAAAAATAAAGAAATTAATCTTTTAAAAAATTGTTAAGCCCTGCATTTTTCCACTTTTCCCAGCTCTCCACTCTTCATGCATGTGACACACTCGGGCTGGCTATTTGAAACATTAGCTTTGGGCATCACAACTTACTCCTGTGATCTTGGGCTTAATTTGGTCGAAATCCACACGTGCTTCAGATGACCAGTGTTGGGAAATGTAATAGGTTACAGATTACAAAATAATAGGTTACCCTATTTAAAATGTAATAGTAACTTTTTCAATTACTTTATTAAAGTAATGAAACTGATTACATTTGATTACTTTTCTAAAATTATAATGTTTTCAACTATTAAACATTTTCAAACATGTAAACCAGGCAAAGTTAAACTTACAATATGTGCTCAACACTGATAACTGTCAGACTTTCGAAATCCTTCATCACTTGAATTAAGATTATAATATTTTAATTTTAAAGGAGATAATATTTTAATTTTAAAGGAGATATTGGATGCAAAATATCTTCATTTGCATATAATGTGCCTTGGCCGTGTGTGGACACAACCACCCTACAATGATAAAAATTCATTCACTCCTTTTTTTCAATCCCCAAAAAACCTAAACGGTCTCAATTATCAAGCCATTTTGATTTTTGGAGTGCCCATCCCCGGGGCCCGAATACCAGCGCTCTCTTCCACCTCATACCCGACGGAGGTGAGGACCCCTTGAGTCAAGGCACCAAACCCCAACTGTGTTGGTGGCGTGTTCCCAGCTGTTGTGCACACTTGGAGGGGTTAAATGCAGAGCATGCACACATTCGAGTATGGGTCACCATACTTCAGCCACATGTCACTTCACTTCATTTCACTAAATCGTTAGTCTGGCTGCGCAAACTCTTTTACTCAGTGCTTTTGAAGGAGGGGTGGGGGGGGGGGGGGGGACAAAAACAATTGTCAAGGCAGGTTTTGTTAAAAAGTTAAAACTCAAGGATAGGTCAGTACCCATTATTCGTGATCCAGCTGCACCTCCAGAAAAAGTAAGTCTCACACTTTTTATTTATTTATGGCATTTTTGCCTTTATTGTGATAGAACAGATCAGACATGACAGGAAGCAAAGTGGGAGAGAGACAGGGGGGCAGGATCGGGAAAGGTCCTCAAGTCAGGATTCGAACACGGGACACCCGAAGCACAATGGCGCTGTATGTTGGCACACTGCCCACAAGGCTATCGGTGCCAACACACTTTTTATTTTTTATGATTATTTGCGAATCGCCTTTGCTCTTCCACAGAAGAGAGGGGCGGGGTGAGCAGAGCTTATTATCATGTAAAGAGATATGCACCGAAACTAGTCGCTGTGAACAGAGTTGTTTTTGACAAGGTAAAAAGGGTGTTGTTTTACACGACCACTGAGACCATTTCAAGAATACCCCTAAAGCAGTGGTTCCCAACCCTGGTCCTAGAGGCACCCCAAAACTGCACATTTTGCATGTCTCCCTAATCAAACACACCTGATTCAGGTCATCAGATCATTAGTAGAGACTCCAAGATCTGAAATGGGTGTGTCAGAGAAAAGAGATATGGAAAATGTGCAGTGTTGGGGTGCCTCCAAGACCAGGGTTGGGAACCACTGAGCTACAGGAATGTACAAAATTTGGAAAATGGGCATCGATGTCCTCTTTAAAGCACAGCCTCCACAAAAGCAGACTTACTTTGAGATCATTCTGAGGTTAAAGAAATATTTAAAATAATAACAAGAAATAGTTTAGTAGCTATGATTCTGTTTTTGCAAATCAAATCTTTGCATAGTTATGACCGGATAACACTGGAATTACAATGACTTCGCAAAAAAAAAAGTTAATTCTTAAAAAAAAAACATATACAGTGGGGCAAAAAAGTATTTAGTCAGCCACCAATTGTGCAAGTTCTCCACTTAAAAAGATGAGAGAGGCCTGAATTTTCATCATAGGTATACCTCAACAAAGAGAGACAAAATGAGAAAAAAAAATCCAGAAACATCACATTGTAGGATTTTTAAATAATTAATTGGTAAATTCCTCGGTAAAGTATAAGTATTTGGTCACCTACAAACAAAGCAAGATTTCTGGCTCTCACAGACCTGTATCTTCTTCTTTAAGAGGCTCCTCTGTCTTCCACTGGTTACCTGTATTAATGGCATTTGTTTGAACTCGTTGTCAGTATAAAAGAAACCTGTCCACAACCTCAAACAGTCACACTCCAAACTCCACCCTGGCCAAGACCAAAGAGCTGTCAAAGAACACCATAAACAAAATTGTAGACCTGCACCAGGATGGGAAGACTGAATCTGCAATAGCTAAGCAGCTTGGTGTGAAGAAATCAAATGTGGGAGCAATTATTAGAAAATGGAAGACATACAAGACCACTGATATTCTCCCTCGATCTGGGGCTCCACGCAATATTTCACCCCGTGGGGTCAAAATGATCACAGGAACTGTGAGCAAAAATCCCATAACCACACGGGGGGACCTAGTGAATGGCCTGCAGAGAGCTGGGACCAAAGTAACAAAGACTACCATCAGTAACACACTGCGCCGCAGGGACTCAAATCCTGCAGTGCCAGACGTGTCCCCCGCTTAAGCCAGTACATGTCCAGGCCCATCAGAAGTTTGCTAGAGAGCATTTGGATGAACCAGAAGAGGATTGGGAGAATGTCATAAGGTCAGATGAAACCAAAATATAACTTTTGGTAAAAACTCAACTTGTCGTGTTTGGTGGAGAAAGAATGCTGAGTTGCATCCATAGAACACCATACCTACTGTGAAGCATTTCTTTGGGGCTGTTCTTTGGGGCTGTTTTTCTGCAAAGGGGACCAGGACGACTGATCCGTGTAAACGAAAAGAATGAAATGGGGCCATGTATCGTGAGATTTTGAGTGAAAACCTCCTTCCATCAGCAAGGGCATTGAAGATGAAACGTGGCTGGGTCTTTCAGCATGACAATGATCCCAAACACACCGCCCGGGCAACGAAGGAGTGGCTTCGTAAGAAGCATTTCAAGGTACTGGAGTGGCCTAGCCAGTCTCCAGTTCTCAACCCCATAGAAAATCTTTGGAGTGAGTTGAAAATCCGTGTTGCCCAGCGTCAGCCCCAAAACATTACTGCTCTAGAGGAGATTTGCATGGAGGAATGGGCCAAAATACCAGCAACAGTGTGTGAAGACTTACAGAAAACGTTTGACCTCTGTCATTGCCAACAAAGGGTATATAACAAAGTATTGAGATGAAATTTTGTTATTGACCAAATACTTATTTTCCACCATAATTTGCAAATAAATTCTTAAAAAATCCTACAATGTGATTTTCTGGATTTTTTTTTCTCATTTTGTCTATCATATTTGAGGTATACCTATGATGAAAATTAAAGGCCTATCTCATCTTTTTAAGTGGGAGAACTTCCACAATTGGTGGCTGACTAAATACTTTTTTTCCCCACTGTACATAAACCCTATCGGATAAGCATGTTATAAACTTCTAAAACATTTGGTGTTTCATATTTTAGAGCAGTCACTGCAATTAAGAAATAAATTAATCAAATCTGTATGTGGAGTGTGTGTGTGAAAAAAAAGCAGATGTTAACCCCCTGTGTAATCCTTAACATTTTCATAAGTAACTAATTTAAATACACATTTTTTCTTAGTAACTGTAAATGATTACAATTACTTTTATTTTGTAATTAAATTACGTAATTCCGTTACATGTAACTAGTTACTCCCCAACACTGCAGATGACATAGTGTACTTTACGTTTCCACCTGCTGACTCTGTGAGATATGTTTTGTGAGGGGAATTTTCACCCCCTGAAATCTTCATTCAAATGAAAAATAGTACGCTCCCATAAGTGGAGCCATTAACAGAGCGGCAGCCAAAGAGAGATCTGGAAGAGGTGACATATTGGAAATGAAATGGATTATACCCCATTAGTTCTATATGATTTCTTGAGGAAGCAGGAAGACTCACTTTCACGTCTGTCTCGGCGGTTTCGCTGACTCACTCATACTTTTTGGAGATCTGTCGGAGTCTTCCTCTTACATAGAGCGAGTGATGGGTGTGGAAAGGTGGAGGAGAACTCTGAAGCAAACACTAGATAGTCCAATTATCGGCTGCTAGTGGAGTAGGGCTGTCAGGCTCTGCGATTGGCTGGAGACACAGGTTTCCTTCCCTCCTCCCCCTGGCAGTCAGGTGTGAAAAACTCGGTACTGCAGATACCGGAGGTGGAAGGCTTGTTTTGGCCTTGTGCCAGTCTCTTCTCGGTATCAATAATGAACATTTTAAAGAACAGCTTAGGCAAGGAGCAAACTCACCTAATGTCCTTAAGACAAAGGGAGATATTGCAGCGGACAGGGGGCCAGAAATCAATTTCCCATTTGCTGCTTTAATTTGGGCATGATGGGTGGAGAGATTAGGGCTGCGGGTACCTGTAAGCTTCTTTTGGATGGGCCGTACCTGACGCCGGGGGTCTGCCCAGCTCGACCCCGTGCTAATTAAAGTTCTGGATTGATCTGCAAACAATGTGATACCAATCTGTCCTCCACAACCCCAACAAGCACATCTTCCCAAGCCAACATCTTGATAATAGGCTCATAAAGTAACTGCTAATGGCACTTTCTGGGCCGAGCTCTGTCAGATCGCACTCTTAAGGCTTGTTTGCTTATTTTGCACCTTAGAGGTGGCATAACACACTATGTAAGTCTGTTTGGATTGCTGTGTTTGGCTGTCCTCTACATTTTGAGAGTGTCCTTTCTGTGCGTTAAGGTGTGTATTGTCCAAACCAGTCAATTGCATAGTCACACTCTCTGACTTTGTGTTTCAGGTCAAACTTTCTTGGATGTTCCCACTATGGTAGCTTTGTGCTTTGGCTTTTTATGCTCATTTCCCATTTTTACCTTTTAGATAAATTTTAACTTAAGCGGTTTTAAAACAGGGGAGTACTGGGGGTTTGTGGAAAAGTTTAGAGAAAAGGTGTAAAAGTAATTAATGAATAAATAAAATAAACTGAATATTTAAGTTATCTTTATTTAAAATTTATTTCAACATTTACCAGTGCAGTACTCTAGTGAGTAGATCAAAATGAAGTTAACATAATATTAAACAAAATATTTTGTGCATATTTATAATATACTTTGTCACCATATAAACTTGGCCTTTATACTTAAACATTTTTTATACTTAATTTTTAAAATGTTACACAAATCCTTTGCAGTAGAATGATGATATTTGGGGTCCATGGCATGTCATTGTAAAAGATTGTGATAATAATAATAATATAGAATTGTCAGCTTATCAACCAGGTTTTTAATATTGTTGCATCCATATTTGCTTCCTCAGTTTCCTTCTGCAAATGAACTATATCAAAGTTAATATCCATATGCCTTTCTAGTCATCAAGTGGATTGACCCTTTTTATTTTATTTATTGACTAAAACATTAATTGCAAAATGGTGCATTAGTGATGTATCAGCAAAATATTTCCTAATGGGCTGAATCCCTGTTTCAAAATGAGATGCACTGACATCAGTGATTGGAAATGATGTGGCCGTTTTCTTTCAGAGAGGAACATGCAAGGCACTTATGCATATTTGAGTATGTGTAAACATTCATAAGTGTGGTTTTCCTAAAGGTGCCTGTATGGCACCCATCTATGTGTGTCTATGCTCCTGCATGTTAAATGAGAGGCTTTTTGGAGGGGTCCCTCAGAGGAGTTAATTAAACTGCTACCAGCTGAAGCTGATGAGCCACCCTACTCTGACCTTGAGGCTGCGCTCCCCCTATGTGTGTGCAATTACACCTGCAGCACCCACTTCCCCCCTGCCCCTCCTCCTCCTCTATGCTGCCACCACATGGCCACCAGACTCCCCCTCCAGCGCCAACATTGTATAGACTCTATTAGTAAGGATGTGCAAAAGGGATGCACTAATATTGAAATTATCAGCTTATCTGTGTCTCTGCAAAAGTTGTATGGCTTTAACCAATTCAAATAAGTCATTTTGAATGCTACTATTGAATTTAGTCATCAAAATAATAGTATGGTATTGTGGTCAATACAATAAGCCAACAAATTGTGACACAATACCCAGCCCTCTCTTTCACCTTCAATACCACGACTGAGGTGGGACCCTTGAGCAAGGCACTGAACCCCAAACTGCTCCCCGGGTGCCGCAGCATAAAAAATGGCTGCCCACTGCTCCGGGTGTGTTCACGGTGTGTGTGTGTGCAGTATTCACTGCTGTGTGTGTGCACTTGGATGGGTTTAATGCAGAGCACAAATTCAGAGTATGGGTCACCATACTTGGCTACACGTCACTTTCAAGATAATATTTCCTATTCAATATTTTATCGACCAATATCTATGATAACTAGGGATGCACTGATACCACTTTTTCCAGTACCTCCGATACCTGATACTGTTTTATGTTTTGGTACTTGCCGATAAGCGAGGACCGATACCAATATTTTTATTGAATTTGTAATTTTTTTAAATATTGGGTACATAAACCAAAAGGGTATGTATAATGTTATTTGGTTAACTTAATTTATCAAATAGATTGTCAAACCAAAATGTATTCAGACACCATGTTAGTTGGTTAACTTAATTTATCAAATAGATACAGTCAAACCAAAATGTATTCAGACACCTTCAACATTTCTCACATTATCACAGTTTATTCGCTATAGTTTAGAAAATGGTAATAAAATATGACAAGAACTCAGAGTTAAACTGTGTCAGAACAAATTCATCTTGATAAATGTTAGATAACTTTGATAGAAAGGAATGTAATGGATTACAATCAACCAAAAAATTATTCAGACAGCTGTTAGTATTTACACAACTATCAATACTTAATCGGGCAACCCTTAGCCTTAATGACAGCCTGTAGCCTCCTGGCATGCTGTCACACAGGTTCATGCAAACCTGAACTTCAATTTTTTTTTTCCCAGACTTGGTCTGAATAATTTTGGTCCCAAATTTGTATAAATTTTACTGGTAGTCCACTGTATGAAGAATTTTTGGGTATAATATATCACAGTTTAGTTTATTTTGCTTTCCTCACTTTACATAAATGAACTATAGTGTCCTACACCCACTAGTAAAAAAATATAAAAAAAATATATCTGGTCTCTGAACAATTTTTTTTTGACTGTATATCCTTCTGTTATTTCCACACTTAATTATGCCCATTAAAATGAATTTGACAAGTTTTTGTTACTTTCACTGTAAAATTTTTTGCTCTCTCTATGTAGCCCTCCTCATCTTTAATTTAATATCATTATAGCTCTGCCTTCGCGGCTTAGTACCTGTCATCACGCGTTGGCTGTAAAAATGCAGGAACCACTCGTATAGGCGCCTGTGATATTTTCATAAATACAAGTCGCGTTTTTTTTTCATCTGAAACGTGCAGCGATTTATTTTCCAAAGCCACTCATATAATGCACAAACACTCATGAAGCAAGCAAAACATGCGCAACTCGTGCACGTGTTTGTACTGGTGCAGAATGAGAGGGACAAGTAGTAGGTTACAGCCTAGCGCATTTCACACAGGCTGTTAGTTTCACTTTCGCCAGAAAGTCGTTTATGCTTAAGGGTGAAAACAAATGACATTTATAGTGAATGCCCTTATAAATTGTCTTATATTTACGATTTAGTTTTAATCAAAATGATGCGTGCTAAGTGAGCGAACATCAATAAAGATCACATTTAGTCATTTTTAGTCATTTTAGTCATTTTAGATCACACAACAGAAGTGTGCGCTCTCTCTCTCCCTCTCTCCCTACCATTAAGTAACTTGTGCATTGTTTTACTTACTTCTTTTTGACATATCCGACCGAACTACAAACTTTTCAGTGATGTCTGTGAGAAAGGGATATTCACTCGACAAGCTCGCGCATCTGCGCCGTCGCGCGCTCAATCCACTCAGCGTGATTTGCTTACCAGCTGGTGCAAATCCGCTATATAGGCATTAATACTGAATGTTTTATATTCATTGCATACATATACTTTGTAGACATCTTTAATCTCTAATAACTCCATTCTACTGTCTGTTGTCGGTGTTTCTTTGTCTTAATATGGCCAATATATGGCACTTATCACATGCTGTGTGGTATCTGCGTTTGGTATCAGGGCATTTTAACGAGTATGAGTACAGGAGCTCAGTTTCGGGCCCAATACCAGTATCGGTATCGGTGCATCCCTAATGATAACATTTCTAATACTGTCCCATAATGGATATGAAACTGATGTTTCATACATATTAGATATTTTCCAAATGAACTAATTGTTGCATTACCTGAACAACTAGTTGACTGATTGGTTTTAAGGAAGCCCTGTGTAGTTTGACAGGTTTCTTTTTTTATTTTTAGTGGGCATCCTTGGGTTCGACAGAATGGAGCACAATGCAGGGATCTTTGAGGCAAACCTGACACACCATCTTATAAATACTAAAAAAAACCTGCAAGATGCAACACCCTGAGCCAAAAGATCCATTTGAATGTGTTTGGCTATAGTGGTGGTGTATCAAAGGGGAAGAATTTCAAGACGTAACTTTCTGAAAGGGTTTCACCATGCATCATGCGGCTATTTTACAGCTAAAACAGTAACTGGAGTTTGTTGTTGGAGGACTATATCGATTAGTAACAGTACACAGTATTGCAAATTAGCAGTTTTTCTTCAATGTGCTACGATAACTGCTTTAACAACTAAATCCTAGCGTGATTGTTATGGTGCTCATCCGACCATGTGGCTAGCTTGAGTCACTTTTCCGAGTGGGAGATGACAGAGTGTTTGATGTGACAACAAATGCAAACGATCCCTCTATCAAGGTTACTTATTTTAATATGTCAGGTTGGGAATTTATAAGGCTTGCTTTCTATTGGCTGCAGTTTGAAGTCACACAGCTGCTGGGATTACAACGAATTGGTGTGAGCATGTATCCCCAGGTGTCCACTAGATCTAGCATCATAAATGCATGTTGTCATATGTAAGGATAGACATATATTTACTCTCTATTCACACACCAAACCATGCGGTTTATCCTCAAATCTGCAAACTCAATCATGTATGTTGTGTGGGTGAGAAGTGTTTTACTTATAGCCATTAAAAATACATTAAGGGAGCACGCTGATGGTGGAGGGGGTAGACAGAGATGTTCTGAGATGAACACACTGGAGAATGCCATGCAGACAGCTAGGCTTTATATTTACTGTTTCAGAGTGCAGAGCAGAAGCCCTGGTTCCCAGCCCTGTTTCCACCTCACCAGGCCAGAGGCACCCTGCCGTGTCCGGTCTCTGCACCACATGGCGCGGGCATGAACCGCTCAGTGGAGCTGTCTCTTTGAAAAGCTCCATCCACACATGAACGGAGCGCAAACTAGGAAAAAATGTTTAGCAAGAATGGAATGTCACAGCGGATAAGCATCACAAGCTGCTCCATATTTATTATGTGCAACAATTTGACTTACAGAGAATTTAGATTAATAACGCTCAGCCCCGGGAAGTCATTTCCTTCAGAGCGAGTGATTTACATGCAGTATCTCCCGGAGAGAAGCTTTTCCCAGGTTCTTCTTTAGTGTCAGCTGAGAATAATGACATTTAACACCGTGTCCAAGGTTAATAGGTGCTCCCCCATCTTTTGAACTCCATCCATCTTATAAAGTTATGCTTCACGGGACACAGATGCGAAAGTCTTTGTAAAGGTCATCAAAGATAGAAAACAAATGCTTGATGAAACAGTCCGCTTTTGTTTTTTTCGCCTCAAGTAATTTTGTTCTTGTGCTAAATTGTGTTTATAACGTAAGGTCCAAGTTTTTTTTTTCTTTTGTAGAAATAATGTAGTTGGAGTGTGTACGTCACATTGGGTCCCAGTCCTTTTTGTTCTGCCAGTTTGGATGCAGGTCTACGGCTGATGTTCATATTGCTGAGCTGTGTATCAGAGGTATTACTCATGTTTCTGTTTCTGTCTGATACCTCTGCTGCCCTAAGGGTCTAAAGGTGTTCTGATGTAGTCAGTTCTTTCCCAGAAAAGAAGAAAAAAACTACTATTTCAGCAGGAGGATGGTGATACACCACCCTGAATAAATATATTTTTCATGATTGCCTCTTCCCTGTGTCATATGATTGTTTTTAACAATCCTGCCTCCCCTGCCTGGTGTGCAGGATACTTATTGATAAATGATTAACGGCTGCAGAAGGTATGAGGAGCCAGATTGTGCCTTCCTTCGGTGAGCAGACCTGCTGTTGAATATTTCATCGGCTCACAGATGTGCTGCCGATGTCTGTAGAACCGATCCTGGCCCCTCAGCCCTGCTCTATTAGAGACCCATGAACAACGATCCGCAGCCCTCAACGGCACCCATTCTTAAGCCCGAGACAACGCTAGGCTTCTCTCGACTCTCATTTCTCAATCACAGTACAATATGTCTGTGGGGCCGGGAGGATGTTTGAGTCTGTCAGACGAGATCTGAACTCCATTCCGAGCTCATATCTCCACTTTTCACTTTTGCCTTTTTTATAAGTTGCAACTGTTCTTTTCAGACTTTCTTGACCAGAACTTTCTAAAAGCAACAGAATACTTCTAGAATATGTTTTGTGTCTATGTATTTACTGTACTTGTGCGGTCCCGTCTGTGTGTGTTACAGTGCCATCTCCTGTCTGGGAGCCCTAGGCAGGGAGGCAACAGGGATTTGGTGAGTCTGAGTGCTGGTCTAGTTCTAAAAAAGACAACTCTGATCAAAGAAGCTCCTGCTTTAATCCTCCACACTCAGCTGCATTCCCCAAAAACACTGCCAGCCAAACTGCCCTAAAGTACTGCTGCTATTTTTATTCTTCATCATAGCACAACAGAAAAGGGAACCCTTGTGTGTGGGTGAAATTGAAAGCACAAAGCATCAGGGAATGAGAAGTGTGTATGTGTAGATGAGAATGTGTGGAATTTAGATGACCATGTGTTGTGTATAGAGTAGTGATTTATTGATTATTCAGCTGATTTGGTTATGTTGTGTTTATCACCAATAACACTGTTCACTTGCCGCCTTAACAGTAGGCATGTTTCCATTACTAGATTTGCACAAAACTTGGCGATATTTTATAAATGTCGATACAAAAGTACTGCGAAATGACGGCGTTTCCATTAACCAATGTTATGCGACTAAAACGTAACCTTTTGCCTCTCACAATAAGTCATGGCAACGGATTTTGGTGGGATTTTGACGGATTTTAGCTATATTTTTTCAAAGGAGGCGTATGCGTGTATCTTTACACAGGGTGTCCGCGGGTCCTTAAAAAGTCTTAAGTCTTAAATAACGTTTTCCTAATATAAGGCCTTAAAAAGTCTTAAAATGTCTTAAATTCGGATTCGATGGGTCTTAATTATTTTTGGTCTCATTACCGCTAAAATATCTTCAGTCTGACGGACCTAATGACTTTACAATCATTGGACAGACCCGCGGTAAGTTACTGCGTCATCAGAGAGAATTGCAGTAAGTTAGCAGAATACAAGCTCACGCTGAGGCTCACTCTGTTTGTCTCGAGACTTCAGAACAAAAGAGCGTGACAGCACACATAAACTCAGAAGAAACACACTGAGGTAAAAATTAAAAATGTTTAGTTTATTCATAACATGATATAGTTAAATAACACCATGACAAGTGAGCTATTTTACTCAATATTCTCACGATGCAAAAAACAAACAAACATTCAAAACACCTACAGAGTGCAGGCATTACGTGAAGTCTAGTGCGCGTGCGCATTTAGAGTGTGTTCTTTCACTGCGTGATTTAGTCTGTTAAAATGCATTTAGAATTATCACAAATTCAAGACATGGGGGCAGAAAATTTGTATATTTATACTCAAGTTCACATGGAAGAGTGCCTTTTTTTCTCCAAAAATTACCATATACAAATGTGATATTGATTTTTTACAACAGTTCAATAAACAAGAATTTAATATTAAGAGACTTATGTTTTAGACATCATATTGCCTGTTTTTGCACTATTTCACCAACAAAAATAATTCCAAACAAAGCCACAGCGCTGTTTTGCGTCTCTGAGCAACATGATGGTGTTTCGTTCCCGAATTAATCACTCGTTTAAATGATTCGGTTCAGTCGCAATGACTCACTTATTAACAGTGACTTACTGCCACCTACTGGCGGTTTTAATTTCACATTTAAAGTATTTTCATTTTTTAAATTATTTCAAATATCAGTATTCAATGTTTTATATTTAAAATATCAAAACATTATTCATGCATTTGTAACTGCAGGTTACTGCATTCATGTTCTGCATTAAACAGTGTGTAAATACATCTTAATGCCACTTCAGATGCAGCTTCTGTCTGGATTGCAAAGATGAATTTTGTTGATACTGATTTAATTTGCTTGTTAACAGCCCAAATTACTTATTATTCTAATTTACTGATTCAATTTAAGAATTTGACTCAAAAGATAATGCACACTTATAGAAAAATGGCTTTATAAAGGTAAAATGCCCATAAAAGGTAAAAATCTATTTAAACTTATCTGACCACCACACAGAATATGAAAAACTTTAGGAGTCAGCTGTCCACGAAAGTCCTTAAGATACCAGCATGATAACACACTCAGTTGAATGAATGACTCAATACTCACTCATTAATTGACTTACCGTCACTTACTGGTAGTTCAGTTGAGAAGCATGTTGAAAAGTATGCATTTTCCCCCCAACATTTCTTATTTGTATATCCAAAAATGTATTTAAAACATTAATCTCATAACATTATTTATTGCAGTTGTAATAATTGTTATTTGCAGTGTAAATTATTTAATCTGACTGGTAGCAGCCCTATAGTTTATATTTAATTTATTGATCAATTGTAATAATTTGTAAGATGATGCATACATCTAAAAAGTTAAAAATAGGCCTTTGTAAAGGTAAATATGCAGATTTAAGTATGTAAAAGCTGATAGAACACTGATGAAAATATTGCTTCAGAATAAATTGTATACTCCACCAAAAATCTCAGTGATGAAGTTATTTTGTGGGGATATTTTGTATTGAATATTGTCTGCTGACATTAAAAGTTTGCTGTATATCGTAGTTATAAATACCATGTATTATAGCAATGATATTTTGTTTTCTTTTTATTTAAACACATTAAATATTACATATATGTCTGTAATAAAATGTGTATTTCCATTACAGGTTTAGGTCTTAAATTTCATATAAGGTGGTATTAAAAAGGTCTTAAAAAGTCTTAAATTTAACTTGTTCAAGTCTGCAGAAACCCTGTTTACAGAAGCAGACAGAGAGCCACTTCAGAACTGCCGTGGCGCGGCTGAATTATCACAAAGCCCCCCCAAAATTTGCTATTGGCTGCAAGTCATCTTCAGCTGCCGTTCAGAGCACACTGGCACCGCAGACGTGTGCAGTGTAAATTATCTAAGCATTAACATTAGGGAAAGCCCCTTATACTGGAGAGCCGCCACATATATGAAGTGTTTCTTGGAGGTTATAGTACATTGAAGAATGATCATATGACTTTTTACATATGCCATATGACCTGTAAATGTGAAAAAAACATTTCCATTGCAGTTTTGCGAATTATTCCTTTTTCACATTGCCTGAAAAATCATCTCATGCGAGCTTAAAAACTTTTTTGCGATATATGGGCATTTTTGCGAAATTGACGCGTTTCCATTAGGCATATTTTCAATTCGCAATTTCAATTTGCGCAATTTGAAGGGTAATGGAAACGCGCCTAGTGTCTCACTCTTGTCAGCATCTACTGATAACGCTACTGCTCACGGTCTGTTTACTGATCAATTTGATGCATGCCAACCTGATAATGCTGTATCAACAATTTCAGGAAACCCACCCATTAATATTACATAAAAAGAAAATGCGCTGTGATTGATCTCTGCCTTTATGCCATTTGTGGTTGAATTTTAATTGAATATTGTGTAAAATAAGTAGGGATACGCAATATACTGATATCATATCTGTTATCTTTGAAATTTTCAAATTTATCTGTACCAGCTAATATTGGATATTTAATTATTATCGGCTGATATAGGCAAATTAGAAAATTTCTCACATTAATTAAAATTCACACACAAAAATGTATTTTGCATTTTCCATGTTTATTTTTTACATTTAGAATACTTTTCCATTTTCTAGTTAAGCTTTAAAAATATTTTTAAATAGTTGATTTTAGTTTTTAGAGTTTATTGAATCATTTAGACAAACTAGAATTGTAATAATCATTAATTGTTTATTTATACATTTGAATGAATTCACATATCCCATGGCATTATGTTACTATTGTGAAAGTGTAATCTTGATGTTTGTATTGATAGACTGTCTTTGTGCACCCATCTCAGAGACTCGATTATAATTTATCCCAAATGAATCGAGAGAGCCTCTTCACCATTCTGATGGGTAGGTGTCATTTTTTATTAACTGAATTGTGAGGGAATGATCAAAGTCCACAGATGTCAAGTCGTCAAAGTCACTGCTCTCATATAGAGTTATAGGATTGTGCTGTGCCTCTATATGGACCTTTTTATTATGCCACACACTGCCTAGCTATGGTTGCAGGTCTGAGAGACCCCGGCTCATAAAATAACATGCAAGATGACTTTACTCCCACCCTCTCTTTTCTCACTGTTATGTATGTGTACTTCATGGCTCATTAAAATATAAAGGTTTGTTTACATTTGGTGAAGCAATGCTTGCTGATATGTACGACAGAACGCAAGAAGAGTTAACAGCTCTGATAGGCTGGGCTTAATTGTTTTTGCCATGAACATTAGGCAAATGCACCAGGTTTATTGCACATACCTCGCATGTTGCTAACATCCCCTTTAAATCTGCATTCAGTATCTGCCATAGATCACATTGCTCTTGTTACTTTACAACCCTGATACGACCTTAATGGAGCATAACAATTTACTATGTAGAACTCTTCTGATTTGTAACTTCTTCATTGGTAGCTTGGAATTATTTATTGATTTTTATTATTATTCTCTTTTTTTATTGCTTATCATGTCATGGTTAAAGATAGGTTATGACTAGTTTAGTGAAATTGGTTAGTTGTATTTATTTCATTACATTTTGTTTATTTCATATGATTGTATTATATATTTTTTTACTTTATTTGCATTTATATGCAAATTATTAAGATATAATACACTGTAGCATTGAGCTTCTATTTTTTTTTATTTATTTTTTTTTTTGCACATCCCTATTTATGGCCAGTATTCAGTATAAATTGTGTTTCAGATCACAGAAGGCCCTTCAGAAGAGAAACAAAGATTAGAAAGACTGACAGAGGATGGAGAGCAAAAAAGACAGAAATGGAGAGAAGGAAGGGAAATAAATGGCCGTAGCATCTGAGAGAAGAGGAGATGGGGGCTCAGGGTGGAGAGCTGGCCAGCATCAGATGAAGGATGAAGGTTGGGGGTGGAGTAATGGCATTGATGAATGGCCCGTGGCTCATCAGTGTTCGCCAGGTTGGTGTGCAAAGATTAGATTTTAATACAGTACTTTGACTTTCCACCAGTAGCAAATAATCACAGTACATCCAAATTAATAGTACAGTTGTTTTGATCAAAAATGAATCAAATATGTTCTGCCCTTGAACAAGAGCCCTTTAAACTATGAATTATACATTAGTTCATCACAGAGAAAACTCTGACAGGCAGAAACCTGTGTACTTAGGTACTTATTTGTTTCAGCTGGATGAATTGTTTTTCCATTAAACTTATTGATAGATGGCTGTTTTTAAAATACTATGTTTGACTTTATTCCATTTGGGCATTTCTTTAAATGTGGTGGTCACTGTAGTCATTTTGCTTCCATCCATATGGATTATATGAACTATATTTTGTTGACTATTTGAGATTTTGATCGCTTTGGATTCATAACTCCTTCGTTTTACATGAGATGTAATTGCTTTCTTTTTAAAATATATATATATATTTTTCTGATTAGGGATGGGTCACATCTAGTCAGTTAATTAAATTGACTATTTATATATATTTGTATTTATTATTTTTCATAATATTTTCTAAATTTGCGCAGTGCTTTAGTTATTGTGCTAACTCTGTGTTCGTAAAATACAAGGTAGTATGGTATAAAAAAAACCTTGATGTACCTGATTGTATGAAGGTTTTATACTTTTAAACTGGTGTAGGAAGGGGTGGTCTTGACAGTTGTAATGATGATATGTTAATGATGTCTGTATTTCACCCTAGTACTTTGTGTCTTTATGACAGTTTTGGGAAGAAAAAGTTTTTCTATGCCAGATTTGACAATCCTTTTGGTTCTAAAAGAAAAGGTAGAAATAGTAAAATCCTTGACAGGTGTCATTTGGTTATTTCTACCTTTTCGTGTAGAACCAAAAACACCCTTTTATTAAAATGCAGTATTATCAACCTATGGCACTTTGTAAATAATTTCGTCTTAGACCACAGTTAGCAGTGGCCTCTGGCCCTTGATGTAGTGAAAGGACGCTCCTGCCGCCTTTGCTACACACATTCACCACCCTAGTGGCCAAGCGGGGGACAAAAATAGTATTCCGTCTGTTGCCAAGGTTACAACATTGACAACATGACATGGCTATTCATTCTCAATACTGTATCTCTCTGGCCTTCTGTGAGCACATGTCTGCTAATCTCAGGCCTCAATCTGCCCTCCTGTCTATTTTTGAAGGATGTGGAGAAGGTTTGCATTGGTAGGGTTGTGGAGGGGGGTATCTTCCCTCTCACTCGGCACTCCGTCCCACCAAAACACACACACACACACCCTCACAACTCTACAGCAGCTCGCTGATAACACAGTGAGAGTTCCTGCTCGCCACCAGAGCGTGAGGTGTAATTGAAGCTGTTTCTATGCAGGCCCATGTGTCACTCCTCCATTTGCAGGTATGCTCTGCTGAAAGGGGATGCCACTGAATGGTATAAGAATGGTAGTCACATTAAAACTGTAATTGAAAGATATGTTATCATGCCCGACTCTTCTCGGGAGTTGGCACTGTGTTCAGAGACAGAACGAGAGGGGGAGGTATCAGAAGCACTCTTCCGCTAAAGGAGAAGAAAGGAGACCTCTTTTAATTAAAAAAAAGAGTGCTCAAAGGGGGAACCAAAAGTTGAAACTGGAGGCATGTTTGGCATGAATAAGTTGCCCCTTGCCTTTGTTCGGTGACATTGACAAATAGAGTTTTGGGATGGAGAGAGAGAGACACTTATCTTTGATGCATAATGAAATCAAAGTCATGGAAATGAACATGTTCTTTGAGGTTCAAGGGGCTCATAGTGAACTCAAATTATCTGCCTTTGACAAAACACGAGTCGAGGCGGTGTCACACTGTGTCATTTTTAAGTACAGGGTTGGACGGTGTTGCCGTCGTCTTTCGGAGCCACTTTATGAAAGCATCGATCAGAGCTGTTATCAGATGTTTAATTACTGACTGAGATACTCATGGCTAGATGGCTTGATTGATAGTTTTTTTAATTCCAGCTATACAGTCAGTTTCATTACTGTTGAGCTGATGAAATCAATTCAAAAGGCAATTTGGGTGCTTGAAAATCTGCTTAGAGGTGTACTCTAAGGGTCATTGGGAATATTGATTTAAATTTCAGCTTTCCTCAGATTTGCTGGTTTGAAATGAAATTAGACGGAACGTTGGTGAATCATTGGTGTTATTCAAAATAATATCAATCTAAAATCTTGATCTTTGTGATGCATTTTGAGGAGGAGATAGGAGGAGGTGTTCATTCTAGATTGCGCGTGATTTGAGCTAAGCAACTTTATTATATATTTGCTGTCAGAATTTATTGCTGATTTGAAATGTTATTGCCTACATAGAATATAGCTGTACAAAGATGACTGTGGAGTGGACTGATTTTAGGGGCAACCTTAAAACGAGGTATATTGTGACTTTTACATTATAAAAGTTATACATGTTAATGAGACAATTTCATTCTTTTTTTTGTAACTTTTATTTATTTATTTAGCATTGTCATGTAAACAATATTTTTCTAATATGTACTGAACATCTGTTTTGTCATAGCTTTTATTATCTTGTGTATTTTAAGCATTTCTAGAACAGTGTATTGACCAATCAGCAGTGAGGTCCTGAATGGTTCTGTAATGATTTTTTGTTTTATACAAACTTCTGTACTTTAGACTATAGATTGAGCTGAACTAAACTGAGACGTCAAACAGCACGTGTGATTACAGTGTCATTGTGTAGAAAGAGGCTTTATTTCCTCACTGTAGGCTTTACCTATCAGCCACATACATGCACACCATGCATAGCCTTCAGATTTTTTTTTATGATAGGTGCCGTTTTTTTAGAATGTTCACATAGCAGTTTTTACTCAATGCCTCCTAGCAGCATTCCTAAATAGATGCAGTGATACTCTGAGGCAGAAAAGGGGGGTTATAAGAAGGAAAAAAGAGACAAAAATAGCCTTTTCTGCAGAGTTCATTTATGGGTGCCATGAATGCATTTGAATTACGGGTGCTTCATCTGCCTTGAGCTGATTTTTATTAGCTGCCGCTTTGTGCAGGATTACAACCATGGCATCCATTTTGAGCCATCTTTTTTATGTTTAAAGCATAACTTTTAGTTAGAAAATTTCCCTCACACACAGTCTGCCCGCCCTGTCAGAACAACGTATTTACTAGTTTGTACTTAATGGGTAATTTTAATGTCACTGGCCACAAATTAAGAAACAAACTAGCAATTAAAAAAGTTTATTATGCACATTTGAGGCTCCTTGGTTTTAGCGAGAACTCTCTCATCCTAATGTCCTGAGAGAATGCAGCAGATATTCAAATGAGTTACTTTGTTATTGGCGATGGTGATGCTGTGCTTTCACATTCCTTAAAATTAATTCTATCCTCATGAGTGGCGTATATCACATTCATCTTGTTTCTGCTGAACACCAGTCTGCGATATCGTTTCTTAATTCATGCTGTAATTTGGCCACAGTGATGAATGTCTCATGTTAGATAAGAGAAAATCCTCTTCCTGAAGCGAGAGGCCCTGGCTCGCTCTACCTATACTCTTGCAGATTGTCCGTGCATTGCGTTTGCATTTAACTACTGTTATAATCAGTTTAAAGCCACACAGATGCGTTTCCTTATGGACCTCATATGTGTGCCTTGTTGAGAAGAGGTGTGATGGCACTGACTTTCATTAAAGGTGAGACTTGAGACATATCTAGGGATAAGAATATAATTTACGGCTTTAGGTTGGGCTTCAAAGCATCTATGCAACTACCAAGCAACCTCCCAGAACACCCTAGAAACCCCAGTGCAACATGCTAAAAACCACCCTTGCCTCATGACAGTGAGATTTGTAAGGGCAAGCACCAGTTATATTTTCTTCAGAGAATGTAAAAATCTAGTTTTGTGTGTTGTTTTGCTCTTTTTGTGTGTTAAGCGTTCCCCATTACTGGCAGACATGAGAAGCACATGGCGTGGATTTGTCATAATTAAAGAAGGACTTGGCACAGCTTCTGAGGGAGACACGCAATAAAGTCTCCGGTTTATTTAGAATACTCTCTGGTGCCTCGGGGGACTTGGGGGACCTCCTTGCACTAAATCTAGTTGCCAGAACATATGAGGGGGATAAAGAGGTTGTATTAAATTTGTTGACTCTTAGATCTCCTCCCAGACAGCTCAGTATTGCATTTGTTGGTTTCTCCAGCCCTCCTAGCCCCTTTTCTCAGTTTGTTGTATTGAATCAGACAGTGCCCAGATCCTCTCCACTGCATGAGTTGAACACTATTGAATTGCTTGGCTTGTTGATCCACAATTTTAACTTCTTTAGACCATATTGAATTTACCAGCCTAGGGATCAATAATACTTTTTTTTTTGTGTGTGTGTGGACAGTATTGAACCAGGGGTTCACACCACATCTCCAGATTGCTTTTTGAATCTGCCGGTCACACCTAGATAAAGGCATTCACAGTCATTGTTTGAAATGATAAGTATATCAATTTATTTGAGAAACTGCATGGGAAGTCAGGTTCTCACTCGTGTATTCACATAAATATTGAAAAGGATCCATGCTTTAGGCCAAGGGTTTTCACACTTTGGGCTGCAATAGGGAGTCCACTGAAAATTTGAGAGAATTTATTTGTATGTATGTAATTGTGAAAAACACTATACAAATACATAATTTAATTATTTAAGTTAAAGGGATAGTTCACCCAAAAATGAAAATTTGATGTTTATCTGCTTACCCCCAGTGCATCAAAGATGTAGGTGACTTTGTTTCTTCAGTAGAACACAAACTGAGATTTTTAAATCAAACCGTTGCAGTCTGTCAGTCCTATAATGTCAGTGGATGGGAATCACGGCTTTGAGAGTCTAAAACATACACAAACAAAACCAAATTAAACCCTGCGGCTCGTGACGATACAATGATGTGAAAAGACACAAAACGATCGGTCTGTGCAAGAAACTGAACAGTATTTATATAGTTTTTTACCTCTGATTTTCACGGCAATGTCTGAACTGTCCTGAGCGCGTTCGCATCTTCTTCAGCCTGCGTGTGAGGCGTCTTCTTCTTCTTGCTTTACGGCGGATCGCAGACTTTATAAGTGCATTACTGCCATCTATCTCTCAAATGGACCATTGACACTCCCAATTGAGATTGTAGATAGAGTGTCAATGGTCCATTTGAGAGATAGGACCCACTGCTTTGGGTGAAGGTTATGAGTAATGACCACAATTTTTGGTTGAGTAAAGAGTAATGCTGCTGAATTGGCATTTAGACCCACCTAACCCTGCATAAACAAATAAAAATAGGCCACCGCAATTCCATGTGCGTTTTATCCCAGATTTTTTTCCTTTCACAGTGGGAAACGGGTTATCATATGGACAATGGTTGTGCATTTGGATTTTTACTTCCAGGGTAATGAAAGGCCTAATAAATAAAAACATCAGTGTTGCAGTGAGCAGCTCCAGCATATGACTGGAATGCAGTGAGGCCTGGGCGGATGTGCATGTGTGTCTCAGGGCGGAGGGGTGGCAGTGGCTGGCAGAGCTGATGAATGGATGGCACGCCGCATTCTGACAGAGACGAATGTGACGACCCCGTGCTATCGGAGCGGGCGGGTCCCTGCTGAACGGGCCGTGGGGAGATCACGTGACCAAACCCCGTTCTCCAATCAGACTGTGGCGGAGAAAGAAGACGAGGAACCATAGCTTGTCTGTTGGGCTCCACAATGACCTTCTGCCTCAAAGTAAATGTCCCAGATGGCCATCTCTCACACAGAGCAAAGTGATAGGACTGGGCTGCTCTAGTCCGGATAACCATCAGCTCACTGGATTTGTCCTTCATGGGTTGTCATTAGTGTTTGGTCGGGTTAGGCGCTTTGAGACCATCCCACAGGCATCAGATAGTTATCCCTGCTCAGCTGGAATGCAGACGGACTGAATCTGATGTGTTCTCACTGCTATCAGTACATGGTAAGGTTAGATGCCTGGAGAGTGTCTGGGGGCAACCACATTAGGTCAGTCCACCGGATTGAGAGTGTCACAGTTAAATATTACAGCATCTCATTTCAACTCCACCCAAAAGAGTGATCCGTCCACCTCTATCCACCAGAGAATCGCTTAACGTTGCACTGAGCAGGCCATTACAAAAAAGAACTGAGTCAATGGGAAAAGGAGATGATTAAGAGGCTTTCTGTGTTAACAGAGGAGAATATCAGGTTTTATTGAGCTCCCTTCTATTCACTAGAAGTCTGTGTTGCAGACTGAACCCGAACGGCGACCGGGCTATTAATAGACTATTGATGAGTATTGATCTCCAGCTCGTATGACACACGAGATACAATGAGCAATAGATCCCTGTGAAAAGCAGTCTTCACTTTTAGCTTTGCACCAATTGCATATTATTATGGCCTTAGAGAATTTCTCTGATAGATTGGCCAGCTGGTCTTTCATAGTTTTAGGAGGGAAAATGGGTAAAGCACAAGCTCGAATCGGTGACCATTTGTAATGTGCTCAAAGGAACTTTTAATCATCTCGCCTGCAAAGATTTTAAAACAATCGATAATACACGCAGGATCGGAGGCGAGCGACGCCTCAACAGTGATGCTGGACATGTTTTATATGGGCGTGCGCAGAGCCTTGGTTCCTCGCACAAATGAGAAGAAAAGTTCAAAGCCCTGACATACGCAATTACACATGAATTAGGGGGATAATGACCAGGGAGAGTGTGTTATATCAATAGCCTGTTTAATGGTCAATCTCAGCAGGGTGTCTGTTGACTTGTGTTGGATTTACTTTAATTGATGAAAAGCCGTATAGCAGGTGGCTTACTTGGCCTCAAATGAGAGCAAAACTCAAATAGCCAAATTAAAAACTAAATAATAGATGAGAGACACTGGGATGCGATCAGGAAGAGAAAGTGTTGTAATTATTTGCCTGTGGAAAGTGGAGCTTCTCTTGTAATGTGGCTCCTTATGTTGCAGACCGGAGTGATGAGAGATCACTTTTTCATTGTGTCCTTGTGGTTGGTTGAGTAAAGTCAAACCGCTGTCCTTATGAGAAATGATTAAAATGCAGAATGACACTATTTTAATGAAATTAGCCACTGGAATGAGAGCCAACGCTTGTATATTTGGGCGAGCATGATGGCTGAGGAAAGGTTGTTGTTATTGCGAGGCCAAATTGCTGTCATGACGGCTGTTTGGAGCTGACATGATGCTCTGCTTTCTGCCATCCTTAATGCTGTCTCTTGCTGTCAGCACATACGTGTTAGCAAACATCCTTGGATGATTTGAACAGAGAGAGTGAATTACTGTTGATGAAATCAGTTCTTTCTCGCTGTGAGTTTTCGTTCATCCATATTCTCTTGTAATAACAGCCTGCAGTCCTTCGGCTTTTTTCCTGGCAAACAATAGTTATTCTAGTAATGATTCAATTTTTCATCTGTCTTTGCGAATGAAAGAGACCATTTATTCTTGTTTTGCATTTTTAGCCGTAATGATGAAGAATGCTAACGAGCAGCGCTGGGTGCTGGTGACGAAACGTCCACGGGGCACGAGAATCTGCATATCAAAGAGGTCCCTGAGAAGGCACACTCTGAGAAATGTGTTCGACACGACTCTCACCTCCCCGTAGGCTTCGGGCGGCAGTGCAGGATGCGTCCTGAACATGAGCCAGACATGTTTGCAACCTAGAACTCTCTATAGCATTGCCTTTGAGACTCTGTCACAAGTTCATCTGTTTCGGCTTTTGTTGTTTCTACGAGTTTAAGCTAGATTTGTGAGTTGTGATGTGGCAACAAGCATCAGCATGAGGGCTCGCTGTATGAGTAGGTCAGACTGTTGCTCTGCGGCAGCAATTCCAGATAAAATGCCACATGCCACCTGCTCTTCTGATTAACAAGTATGCACCTTGCTGATCCCTCAGCTATTAATGCCAGTCAGTGGTAGGGCTGGGCAATATAGATTTAGATTTAGAGTCTTCAAGTCAGCATGAAACGGAAATTGTAATAATCTGTATGTATGTGTGTGTGCATTTAAATTATTTTAATAAGAAGTATTTTTTTGTATTTGTATTTATTTACTTATGAAACAAAATATAAATTTTAATAATTGAAATTTGTGTTAAAATAGCTCAACTCTAGTCTACAGTGCACCCTGATTATTCTTAGACTTTCCACTGTCCCTTTAACGGAATATTATCTATAGAATATGGCCGCCTGAAGGTAACTGTGTGCTTGTGAATGTGTTTGAGAAATCCGCTGCTAGACATAAGTCAGATCAGTAACCTTTTTACCTTATGTAACAACATTTTTGTAGTAATATTCCACAAACAGCATTGTTTTTATAAGTAAACCAAGCTCACCATATGGGACTCTGTCTCATGAAAATTTCAGGCTTTTTTTGTGGATTGCATGCTGTAATGGGGGGATCCTAAGGAGTCATCTTGTGGAGCCTTCTATTGGACCGCACACTGGTTTAGCTCTCTCACACAGATGGACGACGAGCCGAGGGAATCTCGCATGGAATCATCAAAACAGCTTGACATGCTGGAGGAAATGGGACCGAACGGAGAGGAGGAAGAGCAGAAGAGGAGTTAATCACTGCGCTAATGTCGTACTTCATCATCGTTTTCCTCGACGCCACTGAGCTCAGCTTCGCTCGGCCATTTCCACCACACACTTATGTCACTCTCCGGCGCAGATGCAACTCTTCACGTGCCCCCTGCCTGAATCCTGCATTAAAACCCCAGGATTACGGCCCCATTCCTGCCCAAATACTGCTACCTGGGCGACTATCTATTCACATAGTTACATAGAGAGAAAGGAGATGTGAGAAAGGAAGACAGAAAAAGACAATACTCTGGTATATGAGGACATTTTGAGGTAGATGCTGTTCCTGCCATGCAAGCTTTGTCTTCGGGCAGATGGTGTTTAGACGTGTAGATCACATATAGTGCCCACAGAGGACTGAATGTGTCCATATGCGTGTGTGTGTGAGTGTGTTTGAGACAAGAGATTAGGGGCTTGGGCCATACTCCACCTGCCTGTGCTTGGAAACAGATCTGTGGTATCTGGTGAAGGTGAGTGAATTTAAGCGCCTGCTCCCTGGGGTCCTTGTCGTGCAGACAGTTACAAACAGGATCCCGGGGAGCGCCATGCTGCTCCACATGGCTGGCCGTAGAGCCTGCGTCGAAAAATATGAATCCATCATGAGTTGCCATAAACTCAGCAACCCAGAACCCCATCGTCTCCCTGGCACAAACCCACCAGCAACCCCTACCCATACGCTGAGTCAACCATGGCACTGCTCACCAGTGTGCCACATATATATGTATTTCATTTTCTGTCAGTAAAATATAATTGATTTTTTTTATTATTTTGGGGTGCAGTGACCTGGATATGTTTTACCCATTATGGTACAAGCTTTTAGTTTCTGTGTTTTGCTTTTTTTGGGCTTGCTTGCATGGTCCAAATAGGTGAATTGTGTGAAATGTGAAAATGAATGAATAAATACGAGTGGTATTATTGCCGTTTAATCAGACTTGAGCTGTCTACAAATCTGTCATTCAGTCCCACTGGTTGAGGCATTCAGGTTTCACCTTGGTGGTCCAGGACATTGCTGTATAATAGTGAGACACACACATTAAAACTCCAATTGATGTGTCCAAGAGTCACTTTTTTTCTATAAGAGCTGCAGGGAGTTTCTCTAGGACAACAGCCAGTGGAGATGAAGATTCCTCGAGCGTCTTCGTCAAAGCATTGTGTGTGTTTATTTGTGTGTCCACATCACTAAAAGTGACAGCCTGACTGACATATGTCAGCTCCGAGGCACAGGAGGAGTGGCAGAAGCCATTTACCAGCTTCCAGGAGTGACACAGCAATGACTTCTGCTCTTGTTCCAGCCCACCACCTCCTAATAGCTCTAATTAATTGATGAATGAGGTCAAATTGAAGATATCTCGCAGAGTCTCGATTTGCCCCAACACCCACCACCATGTTGTTTTTCTTAATGCGCCATGCACCACATCTCCCTCTCTGCTCATCTGCATAAGACCTTGGGATGAATGTTAACTATGTTTAATTAGACAAGTGGAGCGATGGATGGGTGTGTGGCGCTTTGGGGGGTTTTGATGGCAGGGCTCCTCGCTGGCAGGGGGTGCAGGACTGCAGTGCTCGCTCCCGGCTGAGATGGGAGCTACACACCTGGTTCTGAGCGCTAGCTTCACGCAGTCTCCTGTATCTCGGTGGGTTTCTTTTTAATGCTCAGCCTCTCTTTTGAAACCCTGGGCGTTTACATACTTTAAAAGCTTAATGTAATTATTAACTTTTTAATGATTTTTGAAGATAGCGTGACTCTCGGTGCAGGTTTGTGTCTGGGGAGGGACTTACAAAATGTCATCAAGCCAGGCTTCATACAGAGTTTGGATAGTTGATTTTAACTTATCTTTCAAGAAATATGGAAATATGCTTGAATTTGATGCTTTACCAAAAATTATTGGTGTATATATAGTGAGCGCAACTGTCTTGTCTTGTCACATGCACCGAAGTTCTGCAGGCAGGATCCAAAATGAACACCATGCAGCATATGTAAGTAAAATGTGCTAAGCAAAATAAATATATGATATACATAATACCTGCAACATAATACATAGTCAAATTGTAAGTGTTTTATTGCAGTTATTCTCAATTTACTCACCATTAGCAAGTATGACAAAAAGTTAATTGCATCCTGTCTGCATGACTCACAACAACGATGTAGATTCGTGGCCAAAGAAATTGTATCCACATGTCTTGTCTACATCGTCAGGCCAAGTTGTCGTTTCAATAAAAAGCAGAATTGTAAAATATAGTAAAGAAAAATAAAATTCATAAAAGGCACTGTGCTCATTGTGCAAACAAGACATCGTTGTTGGAGGGAATCGACACTGAAAATACTGGAAAAGTGCTTAAATTAACTCTTTAAAACCTGTACGAGCCCTGTCGTAAACCTTGAGATGTAAAAATGTCAGTCAGGGGAATATTAAACGAGGCAAGATTTGTCTTGCTTGTCATTCCACCATCTTCAGACAAGAATGTCGCTCCGTGTTAAAGCATTGTGGTGAGGTGTCTAAGTGCCGGAGGCTCGTCCTTATCTGTGTCCTTCCGACTGAGGTGTGATCCTCTTGGCTCAAAGAATTTCCACCGCTCTAAGCCGTGAATAACAACTGTGATCCAGAAAATGATGGGCATGCCATTTAAATAGCAGTGCCACCCGATAAGGCAAATGCAGATGTTTTTCTTATTTATTATCGCCCCCACCTCCCCTGTTCAGACATGTCATTATCTCTCCTGTACATTTGGGCCCCTGTCTTTTCAAGAAACCGAGGCAGACATAAGAGTATGAGTGTGGAGGCGTGCTTTTTCCTTTCTTGTTCTTTCCTTCTTCCTCCCCATGGGGATAGGGAGCTTATCTCTTGTCCGTAGCCAGAACACGTGGATTACCGCTCTTCCTGGGGTTCAACATTTATTACTGGCCTTGGAGGGAATATGACACAACGATCAGGAAGACATCACACACCACGATTAAGATCAATGATGTTTTAAACCTCTATGAAAAATTCAGTGAAACAGTTATGAATAAGTTCAGCAAAACCGTTGCTGGTAACGAGAGAAAAGTACGTTTATTGCCTCCTGAAAAAGTCCACCAAAACAAAGAAATGCCGTAGTGGATGTTTGCAATGTCGTGTTGTGTTTAGTCACTAATTAATGTTGGGAGAAGAGGAGGACAAGTCCTAACCCCTGCTCACTCCTGTTTACGCTGTTTGTCTCCAAATGACCTCTGATTTCACACTGCATTGGTTTTCCCTGTTATATAGACAGGAACCTTTTTCTTTCTTTCTTTTTTTCTTCTTCTTTTGCTGACAACAGAAGAAATGCTATCTGTTAAATAACTAATTCAGTGAGTTTGCCAGCAGCAAAACATTTGGGTTTGCTGAAAAGGCAGACACGGAAGAAACATGAAGAAAAAACAGCCAATAACACTTTCTGCACCTCCTTCTTCAATTTAGTCTGAATTCAGATAATGCATACACAAGGTGTGTACACAAACCATTTGAGAGTAAACCTTAATATAATTGTTTTCCCCTCAACATTTCCTTAAGCTAAAATATTTTGATCAGATCTTGTTTCAGAGTTGAGCATCTGACTAACATGAGGAGAATATTTTAGAGGGAAGATATTCAGCAAGAGCTTTATTTTCACAGTGGATGTTTACAAGCTTTATATTTGTATACAATTATTAACACATTTATTAGTCATCTGTCTAATAACTGAACAATGAATTTTGTAGTTGACATTTCTGTGACTGTTCAGTCAGTGTTTGGGATGGACAAATTTATTTAGTAACAGGTGTGACTCTCAAGATTTCCTTAACATACAACAGGAAGCAGAATCGGATTGAATGGTGTCTCCATGGGCAGGTAACTGAAGTCAATCCACTTATCTCAACTTGCCTGTAAGTAATGTCTGTAACCATAGTGACCATTGTAATACAATTTTAGTTATTTTAAACCGTTCAGCATTTTAGTCAGCTCTCACAGCTTTGGTTTTTCTATTTCGTTCAGCAGTTTTTATGGTCCTCATTAAATTATTTTGGTCTCATTTCAGTCACGACATTAGGGCGCACAAGCGTCGTCTCATTCTTCCTCCTCAAACCTGAACCTTGTGAGTCCACCAGCTGAGGACCCCTTATGCTTGTTATTTACTGGCAGCATCCTCCTTTGTATACTGAAAGGGGTTTTGCTTACAACATTACCTGGCATAAGAGCTTTTGGGTTTGTGGCCCAAGATTAGAGAGTAGTTGAAGTCACTTTCTTTCTCTATGTGTTGAAATAGTTTGCAAATATCTGTTATTTTAATCACTGGTAAATAAAAGGAGAATTCTCTCTCTTTTATTCTTTTGTGCTGTTCTGTGATGAGGGGGATTGATGTGCTTGCACCTGGCACTGTGAGTTTTGCCTTATAGTGCCGGAGCAGTTGCCAGTAACATTGATGCATGGCCATGAATTATATTATACCTTGGCAGCTGCTCACTCCTAAATTCATCTTTGTACTCAGTGATTTATTTATTACAGTGCTTGCAAGGCTACTTCTCAAACATTCTGGTTAGGGGTTTGTTCTAAACCCCTAACCCTAAGAATTTCACCTGCACTGCCTAAAGCACAGTGTCACGCACACCACACGGACACAGATGCAGGCTTCAGCGAAAAACAGTTTATTTATAATAAGTCCAAACCAAGAGGGCAGTTCCTTGAAATAAATAACAAAAAGCCAGGGCGTTAGGAAAAAATAGTCCAACAGAAAAACTGAGCAACAAAAACTCTTGCAAAAACACCCGGCAGAGGGCGCTCAACGGCGCGGCCGCATGAGGGATTCGAGAGTGGAGAGGGGAGGAAGAGGCGAGAGAGCCGGCGTCCAAGCGAGGCGAAAAACTTCTGCGGGGATGCAGACGCCCGGTCTAGGAAACGGGGCAGGAGAAAAAATAGAGAGAAACAAAAAAAACAAAACGAATGGAAGTAACCACAACCTGACAGGAAGCCGACAATGGCGCGGACAGACAAGACTAGACAGGACCAGACCAGATGGCTGAGTGTTGGCAAACTGGCGAACAACGATCTAGCACTGGACAACACACAAGAGGGGAAATAAATAGAACAGGAGACAAACAGAACATTGAATTCAGGTGAGCGAAATCAACCAATAACGAGCAGTTAGGGTGGTAACGAGAGGGAGGGAGGAACGCCACAGAAGAGTACATGGTGAACGATCAAAACAAAACACCATGTGTTCACAACATGCAGACAGATACACAGCCCAAAAACCGAAGGACAGGGTGATCAAACAGAGGACATGACACACAGACCCTAATCCAACCTTCATGAGGTGATAGTTTCAGTCTTGGTTGTCCTATGTATTTTTTGTTTATGTAATTTTAAAGGGTTATCTAAAACCAAGGTAGTTCCACCAAAAATGAAAATTCTCTTAACATTAACCCACCCTCAAGTCATGAATTTGTTTCTTCTGTGGAACATAAAAGAATATATTTTGAAAAATTGCTCAGTGTTTTGGTCCATATGAAAGTCAAAGGGGCCCAATGTTATATGAACCTTAAGGTTCTTAAAAATATTTAATTTTGTGTTACTCAGAATTAAGAAAGTCATACAAACCGGGAAAGTAAATGATGACAGAAGTATTATTTCTGGTTGAATTATCCCATTAAGACTAATGTTTGAAAATCTCACTTTAATTTAAATGGAGATTATTTAGAAACCTTCCTTCTTTCTTGCATATATTATCTTATAACCATTTATTAAAGACTAAAACCTAAGCTTAGCTGAAACTTCAACACTATTCTTGTGCTACTTTGCATGCACAGGTATTTCCTTCAGGAAATGCAAATCTGGTTTATTTAGAATTCTTATTGGTCATTAAACTTAGCTTGAGCTGGCAAAGAAATGTCGGAAATGCAAATATGAAGAAATGGAAGTATCTGATAAGGTTTGGAATCATTGCTGGCGACTGGCTGGTCTGATCCGCGACGCAGCGTAGTTAGCCATCACCCATGCTCCCCCCCCCCCCCCCGCTCCCCTCCCCCCTTGTTCTTCTCCTTTTTTTTGGTTCGCCATGAAATACATGGCTGAAACCCAGTGCAGGTAAATGATCTGTAAATGAGATCAGATGATGTATTAGAAAGATATTCCTTTTTTTGTCCCCTTTCCGCCAACCTAAGGAGATCTGGTTTTTACCTTACATCTCTGCTCCTGCAGATATCTGTGACATGAGGTGGCTTTGTTCGAGTCTGACATGGTTTCTTATTAACACCTGAACATGGCTCCTTTGTTCACCATGGTGAGGCCCATTGAAGTCTCCACTAGGGAGAAAATTGAAGCAGGTGACAATTAATAGCTTAGCAGCATGTCTAATGAAGATTGTATAGCTGCTGGGGGTCAGTAAACAAATAGGGGAGATGACTTCTAAAAGAGAATGCAAACTCACAGAGGAAGAGGTCATCAACCTATCTTTCCATCTGTCTCTACACTGATTTGATATGCTGATATTCACATATTTTAGAGACTAATAGATAGTTTGTGTATCACAGGATTACATGGTCATGGAAAATCTGGAAATATGAGGGAATTTAACATTGAAATTTGTGGACTTAATAGCAAAAATTTATAGCGTTAGCCACTTAGACTGGACCCTCAAAGGTACAATTTAATACATTATATACCCTTAAAAGAATGCATATTAATACCTTAAATTGCTCAAATGCGTCTTTCACGTACTGATATGCATTCATAATGAATGTACAAAGTACCAAGGTGTGCTTTTTAAGAGCACTGATCCAAATGACAAGCTTTTGTAACCTTGAAAATACCATACTTGCATTTTCTGATTATTATTATTTTTTTATATTTATGCTAAGCTCTACAATATTTAATGAGCTACATATTAGTAATTTTGTGAGCAATTTCTATTAAATGATGTAAGTTTAGTTTATCCAGTCATCAAAAATGTCTGAAAGTCTTGGACATTTTTTTGATCAACAAGTACAGGAACTATTAGCTATTAGGAATTGTAATAAGATTTTAAACCATACAAATTAACTTTTTACCATTTCACTGAAAACTGTTTGAAAATCTAACAGTACACTTCTGAGCTGAAGTGAGGTGATGTTAATGGCCCCGGGCAGGCCATTACCCTGCCTTGATGCTATTTGAAAGGTAAATGCTGTTAAGGAGAGATTTAGCTTTATTTGACTCTATCTTAGTGTGACCTTCACAGTCGCACTGTCTCTTTATTGTGATCTCAGCACAAAGCACCGACAGAGGGCAGAGGTAGTAGGCTGCTTGTCTGGCACTCTGATAGCCAAACAAAGGCAACCTGACCAATGCACTACATAGCACAAACACACTTCAATTAAAGCCTTCCCTCTCAAGACAAATCCCCACAGTACAATGGCAGGATCAGAACACTGGGAAAAAAAAGGGGGGGGGGGGGGGTGGGGGGGGGGGGGGTAGAGAGAGTGGACGACGAGTCCCCTCTGATTGATGAGTAGACTCAGTTCAGTGCTCCATTAAAGCTCACTTTAGGTGGACCAGCTAATTTGAACAGAGAGTGTACCCTGCCTGCCGGCTTCTCTGTGATTTCTAGTATTTTTGTGAGTGTGTGTGTGTACGCCTGTTCTTTGCCATTTTTTAAAGAAGGAACGATGACCAATATTATTATTATAGTCATTTTTACTATTCAGTTTAATTTATTAGTAGGTGCATGGCAAAACCGTAGAGAAGTAAAACTTGCACTGTTAAGACTTTTAGTTCAACTTTAGTTTTAGTTCTAGCCAATTTTGAAAATGTCTAGTTCTGCAGGCTGTTTCTCTATTCTGTAAAGCACAACTTTTGTTGAGCTGAAATAACTCTTCTACCTGTACCTATGAATTTCCTAACATGTTTTTCCTGTCAGTGCAGTTTTAGACATGTCTTTCTGTTGAGAAGACATTTCTTCTCCCAATGCTAATGGATTGATTTTAGTTTGAACACTAGAAACTTTAGTTTTCCCTCTGTCTGCATTGTTTCTTATTCTTGTGTTGTTTCTTTATAGAGCAGAGCGGTGCACAAACCACGTGCTGGGCTGCACGGGTGACCGGCACTGGCAGGACAGTCGAAGTGAAGCGCGTTTTTGCACAGAGCCCAGTAGGTGGTTGTGGGCATGCCTCGAATTAAAAGTTCGAAATTGGTTTCACGCAAGGGTGCCCCAGTCATTTGCTGTGCTGAATAGTGGAATTCACTGGATAATTCCAGCATTAATTGATTCTGGGCTCTGTAATAAACAGGCTGGCAAAGTGCACGAAAGTAGAGGCACAGCCTAATAGACCTGCTCCTTTTTCCAGAAGAGGAGAGTAGTTGCTGAGACCAGACTTGAGTCCATGCAATTGTTTTACATGTAAACTAATGATATTTTGCCCTTGATATTTGCCCATTTTGTCATAAGAAAGGTAATAGCACAGCATCTCCTCAGTAAGTCACATGATTTAAAGGAAGTGTAATGCTTAGGGTTAGGGGTCTGCTCACAGCAAGCAACCACACATTTTGCAAATGTAACTATACACCTAAAATGTTCAGCCTTACATTATACAGTTCTTACTTTCTTTACTGAACACAGAGTGACAGTACGGTGGTTTAGAGGCAAGCAATTACCAACTACCATACAAATATGTATTTCTGAATATCCATGGATTTAAGGCTATACCTGCAGATTTGTAAAATAATGAACTATCCAAGATAGGTAACTTGCTACACCACAGTGAATAGCATTACATATTTGGAATATAACAGATAGCATTATTTAACTGGTTGTGTAGGTCTAGGCTAATTGCATACCTGTCTTTTTGATAAATCATTAAAGCTGTTGTTGGAAAATTTGTTATTTTGTGACTGATTTGAGTCTCAATACCCCTTTACTTGGTCAAGTCATCAGAAATCCTCATGATTATGTGTCAAGTCAAGCACTAGTTCAAGTCTGGAGTCTGTCAGTGGTTAAAGAAGGGCTTTGTGAGAGTCCTGTGAATGATCTGCCAGGTCTGCCAGGGCTCTGTGGTGTCTGTCTCTCACCCTATTTTCTCACACTTCATGTGCGCCATAGGGACTCGTCAATGAGACTCAGTGACACTGCATTAGACTCACTTCTTACTCTAATTCCCACTCCACCCATGATCCCCCCAAAATGGGTCTGTCTCACACTTGGAATGGCACTGTCACCACTATTAAATCACTCAAGGTTTGATTGGCAGTTTAAGTTGTAACATGTCTCAAAAGGACATTGGAAGAACTCAAATATCATTTGATAAGTGCCATAACATTAGGATAGCTTTGTGTAGTAAATATATAAAAAGAAAAAAAATGTATTCATCAGCATATATTTATTCATCAGCTTTTTTCTCAATACATACTGTATTGATCGTATTTAAATACTGTGCATTTGATTAATTAATTGGCCTGTAGTTTAATTAATTTCATTAGAATTTTTATTTGATTGACAATAGTAGTAAAAAAATTAAGCTAAAAAAACAGCTGTCCAGAGAAAGATCCCAGTACTTCCCTGTTTAGCCATGGCAGAAGGGCCGTCCTGCATGTGGTAATGGAGACATCACTCTTCTCTCCTTGCTGGGGCGGATGGTGGCTTATGGGAAGCTGGAGCGGGGAGGTGTCCTGCTGTATAGATGATGAAGAAGGCTCCAAGCACGGACACGAGAGGGCAGATTGGAGGAGAGCGCCGCAGGACTCTGGGAAGTGAACCTGGCTGCTCCCCATGGAGCTAGTGAGAGTGGGAGCGAATGGCCGACATTTACAAATGAGCCTCTTCATCGCCACATGAGGGAATAGAGTATCCTATTGTGTCCCAACCGAAGAACTGCTCAATCCTCCCCCACATCCAAGAAAAAGCAGGATAAGGCAGAGGATGTGCATCTGAGCTTTGGTGCCCAAGGCAAGTGGCAGAGGGCATCCTTAACTTCCCCTCTTCCTTCATTCTGACCACATGAAATTTGAATTGGAGGGATTTATCATGCAGACCCTGTAGTGTGTGATGCCAGAACATTCAACTCTAGTTATAGTTCCATACAGGGTTGTGCTCATTTTGAATTCATGAGTTGGAATTGGCCATGTCCTACAGGTAGTTTATTTATCTGTCTATCTATCTATCTATCTATCTATCTATCTACTGTATCTATCGTTCTATAATCCTATCTATCTATCGTTCTATCTATCTATCGTTCTATCTATCGTTCTATAATCCTATCTATCTATCATTCTTTTATTCTTTTTGTTCTATCTGTTGTTTTATCTATCCTTCTATATATCTATCTATTGTTCTGTCTGTTTATTGTTCTATTGTTCTTTTTGTTCTGTCATTTTATCTATCTTCTATATATCTATCTATTGTTATATTATTCTGTCCTTTCTGCCATTCTGTCTTTTGTCCTTTCTATCATTCTATATTTTGTCCTTTCTATCTTTGTCTGTCCTTTCTGTCATTTTATCTTTTGTTCTTTCTGTCATTCTATCTTTCATCCTTTCAATTCTGAATGCTGTACAACCGTGGAGTTTGCTTTATTTACTTCTGACAGTTGTGGATTTATTTACACATTGATGCAAAAGAGTGTATTTTTCACCTTCCATATTCCCTTCTCAGCAGATGTTTCTCTTGGCAAATATGATTATTAGGTGTGTCAATCGATTAAAATTAAATTATTTAATCAGCATGTATTCAGATCAATTAGCATAGCATGTAATCAAATTAATCTCAATCACATATTTTGATATTTGCTGAGAAAGATCATTCAAAGACGACCTATTGTTGTGGCAGACGAAATCATTGCTTGTCCCGTCACATACTTTTCATACACAGACCTTGGGATGCATAGCCAAGGCTGAGCTGTCATGCTCAGAGCGGAGTTGTTACGAGGGGAGGTGACGCTTACCATCTCTACTTTTTTCTTCTCTAAAATGATGACATCCCCTCAAAGAGCAGTTTAATTTCTATCCCGTGCAGTGGGACCTGGCACTAGCAGCAAAACAATCTTGCTAAGTGCGAACACTTCCCTCCCACAATACATCCTCCTCCTCCACTCAGAGAGGCTGTGCTGTGGAAACAGAAGGCCTAGACAGAACGACTGGAGCTCAGTCACTCACTCAGCCCTTGATGGGGAGGATTTAATGCTGTGAGATGAGGATAATTTATTTTGAGGGGCCTCGAAGTATCTGGGACCTGGGAGGTGCACCGCAGGCGAATCAGCATGCCAAGCCAAACACTGACCACCAGCTGGAAAACATCTAAGCTATTCTGGATCAATTCAGAATTGATCTCGGCCCAACTGTATGTATAATGTAGGCTGTTGGGCAGTTAAGACTGGCTGTTTGTCGGACCAGTGCTGGGAAAGAGATATGATCGGCCCACACCCTTTAAAAGCATATTATGGGAAAGGGCAAAGGGCCTTGAAGACACTTTCAGAGCAGAGAGGGTTTCCTGTGTGCAGTAAATGGATTCCATCCTGCCCGGTTACAGACCAGATGTATTCAGAGCGTGCTGACAGGGTTCTGCACGTCCTACAGACCTGTTTACAGGGTACGCCACGTCCCACTGCTTTCTGTCGAGTTGGCAGGTTGGTGGCCAAAAGCTTTGGAAGAGGGCGCAGCACCGAGCATCATGGGTATTGAATGGCCGTGGCGGGGCGTGCGCAGAGGGGCTATAACTCCGAGTCGGCTGCGAGTGCCGTTCCTGCTCCTCATTTGGGCTGCTCAAGGAGGCTGCATGCAGGGATTAATAGGTGGTTGACTGGAAAGCAAAGCTTTTTAACCCTGCTCAGGGACTCGTAGAACAGCACCTCACCATGCCAGCAGATGCCAAGTGCAGCTGTCAGGAGTCAGAGTGCTTTTGTTGTTTGCTCTCTCTTCTTACTCGCTTCTCTTTCCTACTCTGTGGCTTTCTGGCTGAACTCACATTCCTCTTGAATATTTTCAAACTTACTCTCCCGTTGTCTTTTTCTTTTAAAAGTATCCATAGATTTAATGAATGTTATAAAGTATCTTTATAAATTATATTTCTTATATGTTGAAATTTTTTTTATTTAAGCACACAGAATATTCTGTTCTATGCATGACTTTCGTGATCTTCTGAACTGTATCTAAACGAAAAACTCATTTCAAAAATTGTACAATTGGCTGTTAGAGTTCAATTGTTGTGATATTCTGAACATCCCCAGAATTTTTTTCCAATGCCTTTTTTTAAATGCTGAAATGGATCAGTGTGTAAATTTGTTGTAGACCGCTGCAAAATGTCATTTTTATGCTCTTTAATGTACTGTGAATTATTTATGTGAGATATCCTTTTATTATTATTTTTTTCAAAAACCTGTAGTTCACAAGTGAATATTTTTATTTATTTATCTATGCATCTATTTTGGATTTTTCTTATTTAATACAATATTTTCAATAATTACAGGTTGTTCAATTGTAAAATTAAGATGAATTTCATAATTCTTTAGTATTTTGTTTTGTGCTTATGCTTTAACAGCAGTACTATACTGTAGCTGCTGTGTTTAATAAAATGATCATCTCATCCCTTATTTTATTTTGTTAAAAATAAGCTTTTTTAGCCTGCATTTAAATTCTCAGCAATAGTTTGGAGTAGAAAAATAATCATCAGAAAGTAATGCATAAAGTGACTCATTTCCATTCATAAACTGAGTTTCTCACTTATAGTGTGAGTTTGAAGTTGTGAGTGGTTGGAAGTTGATTATTATGATAATTTCAACATGATGTGAATGCAGCATTAGAATGTTGAGAAATGTTGAGTTATAACTGTTATTTTCATTTTCAGCAAACACCAACTGGCTAAACATGCTGATGCAAGAAAATCCAACAACTGTTGGTGCTGTTTTTTTGCTGGAGTTGGTTGGGGCAGTGTGAACTGTAGCTTTTAGATATAAAATGAGTTGTCAGTGTGTCTGATAACAGGTCAGGATGAACCCTATTCATTTCATCCATTTAATGCACATCTCCTGAAGTGTGTAAACTACCTTACAATGATGTGCTTGTTTTTAATGAGCTGTGTGAGAGATGCAGAGCTCCACAGCTTTTTCTCAAGTCCTTGACCTTTTCTCATCCCCGCTGACTCTCGTTCGTCTGTTATACCCTCACACCTCTCCCACACTCGTTCATTTATCCTCTCATCTCCCTGTTCCCTCCTCAACTGTCACTCCCTGCGTATCACTCTCTTCTATGTCTAATTGCATTTCAATTCGCCCTAAGGGATGCCTGGGTAGTTCAATCCTCTCCCCTGGTTTCCCTCAAATCCATTTGCACCCTGCCCTGGCCAGGTCAGTTTCATGGGTTGCCCTGCAGGAAATATCAGATGACCTCACTTTCCAGTGAGAACAAGGTATCATGGGGAATAGAATCGGTTGAGAGGCTCATCCCGCCCCCCAATCCATCATATCCATCTTCCCCTCTTGCACAGACTTCCTGCTCTCAAGTGGAGAACAAGGTCAGAATCATATACTGTGTGACACCAAGCACTCCACCAAAACATTAAGGATTGTAACATGTAAAGTGTCAAAAAGTCCACCAATTAGAGTAACATGAAGTCATCTTATCATTTTATTTTATTTTTTCAGCATCCTTTGTTTTACTTCCAGGTTTAAATTACATTTTGAATCCCAGATTTTCAATTTAGTCTCAGAAGTTTGGACCCCACTGTACATGAATTCAGTTTATTCACTATTCAATCTAATGAAAGCATCATCATTTTATACAGTTCTATATAAAGTAAGCAAATATCCTGTAGGCTCGCATCTGTTTCTCAAGAACATTTATCTTATACTGTAAAGGCATTCTGTAACCCATTTACTTACTCCACTATATCTGGGACTTATTTGTGCCTTTATAACAGAGTAGAATGCTGCAGAAAGCTTGAAAGTGTGTTTTAGTATAAGACTCTTTTCAGAGAAGTACACTAAAGTCTGGGAGTGCTAGTGGAAAACAGTGTGGGTTGAAAGAATGAGGTTGACATATGCGCAACCCATGAAAACTCACGCTGTGAATGATGAATCCATTTGATCAAGTCACTTTTTTGTTTCAGACTCAAAAGAGACATCGGGACCTTTAAATTAAACAGTCCCAAAGACTTAAATTAGATTTAGATTTAATAGAGTATTAGTATTCAAATAGAGGAGTATGTTCCCCTGAGAATGTCTATGAGCTTTTTAGTCTCAATTGCTCAATGGCTCATGGGAACAGTGAGATGTGGTATGGATGGTGTTTATAGGCAAGTGTCTGATGGGTGCTGGGATAATGTCAGATAGATGCCGATCTCCGCTTTTAATGGAATGTCTGTCGTTGTTTCAAGTGATCAGCCCTGTCACTTCAAACTGAATTTTGATGCTTCCGACGCCTCTCCTTACCAACATCAATCTAAGACTCAAAAGCAAAAGGTAGAGACGACAAACACGCACACCGAGGGTCAGCCAGGGACATGCTTACTACCGGTGGAACAAACGCCTCATCAAATGTCTGCCAATACAAGCAGCGTCTTGTGCGCAGGAGAAATGTGATGGGAATTGCATTTATCAGAGCTGCTTCTCTGTCTCCTCTTGATTTAAAAAGGATGGAAGGATTGGGCGAAATTGTGTTTGCTTGCATTATGCTGTTATTGTGTCAATTTTCCACATCAGAAACAAAGGAAGGGAAATATGCGTGTCATATTTTATTTTAAATTGCCAGACGTTTCCTTATATTCACAAAAGACCCTCTTGCTTTACCTGCTGTCGTGGATGACAGTTTGAGTGAAAATTGAGGCCGCTGTTGTCTGGTATCCTATCAGGGAGGTGTTTTTAAAATTGAACCAGAGATGTGCCTATCAGAGGTTCTCGTTTACGCGTTGCCCTCAGATGGAGACAGAAACAGGAGGACATGGGGAAAAAAGGTGAAAGAAAGTGTTTCATGTATGCTAGTTCACCTTGTAGAGGTGACACCATTTAGCATATTAAGAGCATTTTAAACAGGTGCAGGTAGACACGGTTCTCAGTAATCAGCTTTTCTGATGTAAGCTCCTGATACATGGATTTTACAGACTCTCCAATGTCAAGGTCCTCTTCTCCTTTGTAGTAATGCTGGAGTGTGGTGCAGAGATGTCAGGCGCATACATGTACAGGCAGCTTTGTGGCACACTGTTTTTGGTTTATAAAGATTATTTGCTACCTTTTAACTTAATCAAACCTGTATGTGGTAGGTAGGACAATGATGTGTTTTTTGTTTTGTTAAAAAATACAATGCCATCCCCCCCGCCACCCCCCCCCAACCGCCCCCCCCCCCCCCCCCCCCCCAAAGAAAGAAAAAGACGCCCCCCCCCCCCCCTCTATGATTTGATTTCTTAACATTAACAAACATGGTATTATAATGAATCATAAAATCTTAATGATATTATTTAAAAAAAAACTGTAAATCTCATAAATCTCATGTGGTGTAGTGACATGATATTTATATAATATATACACATACATTTTTTATATTATAAATATAATGTCACCACACCACATGAGATTTAAAGAAATAGTTTAAGAAATTTCCTGATTATTTACTCACCCCCAGGCCATCCAAGATGTATATGTCTTTCTTTCTTCAGTCAAAAATAAATTAAGGTTTTTTGATGAAAACATTCCAGGTTTTTTCTCCATGTAATTCAAGTGAACAAGAGAACTACAGAAATTTTTTTTATTTTTTACTGGCTCAAGACACTTGCCTATTTTTAATTTAATTCCTAATTTAACTTATCTCTTTCTGGTTGACAATGTTCTGCTTGCAACAAAGTGGTGGTTCTTGTCAATGTACATCACTCTTGACCAGCAACGTGCATATGTCAGCTGGACCAAGGCAAACCTTGTAGTGTATACTTTTAATTCTTTATTAATTTTTTTCTCAGATGACTAATTGTTTCAGCTACCGAGAAATAGTTTTCGCCGTATTTTCAAAATATCAGTATATGTGTATATATAAAATTTTTTGAACATATTGGAAAACTGAAATTTGAAACTTTACTTTAAAGGGTTTTTCAAAACCATATAAAACCAACAGGAATACAAAGAGTATATTTTTAAAGATTTATTCTTTTCTTTATCATGGACACTCATATATCACTGACCCAAGTTTTAAAGAGCACTTGATTGACAGCTGCTGGCCAGACTTTAATGCCCCATCTGCACCAAATCAACTCAACAGAGAACTAGCCGCTCATTATAACACAGCACAAACTTTGTTTCTCGCAGCTGTTTAATGGCTCCTCTGTTTTTGTTTGTGTTTTTTTTTTTTTTCCTCACGAAGGTTGATTGCACCTTTATGCTGATCGGGGTTTGTAAATAATCCTCGACATCTGTTCGGGGAGTGGGTGAGGGATGCCGACGTTTGGCTTTTATTTACTGGACCGGGCCTCTCGGCTCATCCCCCTAGCTCTGAGGTCGGCATGTTGACTTTTAATGGGAAAACGATAAAGAAGAACAATCTCAAATGGGCCTCAAGGTCAATTAAGGAGTTTCGCCCCTGGCTGTCTTTCTGGCTTGTAAACCCAAACATTACTCACAAGCACTGTGGTAAATTAGCACCATGCACCAAGGACTTATTTTATTTTCTGAACCGCACACATGAACTGTTTTAAATGAGTGTTTAGTAAGATCAAGTTTTCTCTTTTTTAATTAGCAAAACAAATTAAGTGCAAGTGTAGTTACTGCAAAACTTGGTTTATATTTGTGAAGATCCCGCTTACAGCTTTTGAAAAATGCAATATAGTAACTCATCTGTAGCATTTTCAGTTTGGCAAGCCATGGCAAGTGTGTGTGTTTTTTATTAAGGAGAGGTTCTCTTCCTCTTCTCCATGGTCATATTCCACAGCATCTTCCACTCGTCCTTGTCTCTTTCCCTCTGGCCTTGATGACAGGAGGGCAGAACGTTAATCAGAACAGCGCTATGCTATCTCTCAGACAGCACCTGCAGGCCATCACCAACTCCAGCGTTCTCTGTGTAGGTTCTGCCAGTCTTGGCACCCTGGTACCTCAAGGGATGGCTCTACTGCCAACTGTGACAGAATTAAAACATAGAGTTACTGACTATAAATATATATTACACCTCCTAAGGGCAACTGAATACCATTGGTTTTTGGGAATCGAGTAGAATTTGGGCTATTATTGATAGGCTTACAGTGTTTAATTAGGTTAGTAAATAAAATCTTGTCAAGCTCAGAATATTGAAATTGATTGTAGTGTGATGGATTTACATTGTGTAGACTGGTTGATGTAATGTTCTAGAAAGTAAGCTTATTGATTGACCGTTTTTTGGTGAACCACTATTTAAGTGATTTCAAAGAAAAGCCATTTGAATTTTAAAACTGTAATGAAATCAAAGTAGATCACTTTTATGGTGGTACAGTATGTACCTGTGATTAATCTTTTGGATCTGCATGTAACATTACTGCCACAAACTAATACATAAATAGTAAAGTCTTTACAAATCTTTTCTTAAAGCTGTTTATTCCATTTCATCTTAATTTACCCAGAACAATGTGCTAAGATCAGTAAATAATTGGACTCCTTTTTGATAACATCATTTGTGTCCCTCCGCATTTCCTGCTGTCTTTGTATGACAAATGCCCTCAGTGTGAAATGAATGGCTGGCTGTCACAGGTAATCATGAGGTTGCTTGTCAGTACCCGGTCTGCTTTCATTTCCCATGATTAGCTTTGTGAAGGAATGATGGGATACGTTTCACTCATCCACTTGTCTCTTTTGTTGGGTGACAGTGATGACTGGGTTAACATCGGTACCAGAAATCGCATCATCTGCTGTCATGCTTGTTGTGCATCCCAAGAAATGATTTCTCTTTTGTTACAGCAATCAAACAGCCACTGTAAGGAGGTTTTCATCTCATTCACATCTTCACATAATATAATGTGAGCTTCAGACAATGAGGGAGCAACTACGTCCACAAAATCCTCTGAATGCAATTTCCACAGTGCTGTTCCTGAGCCCGCGAGTCGGTTTAGAATGCAACATAGTCTTAGATAGACATTTTAAAATTGATTTTAATGCATGTTTAATTTTGAGTGCTTTATAATCCATTCATTTCAGTTTATTAATGCACACATGTTAAAAGGCTGTTGATATTCTCTAACAGTAACGCCTACCTGTCTTTCTGTCTTCTGTTTGACAGGAAATTGCAGCATACTTGATAACATTTGAAAAGCATGAAGAATGGTTGACAACATCCCCTAAAACAAGGTAAGAATATCCATCTTGTCAACTGACCATCAGAAATCTCTTTCCCCCCAGAATTCCAGGTTTTATCGCCGTGATGTTTAAATGAAGCCATTAGCTGGAGTTTCCCCAACAACCCACTCGAGGATCTCCGCTATCTTAAAAGTTGGGTTAAAAAAGAGTTTGCCTGACAGGTAATTGATTATTAATGTGGACTAATAACTGCAAATAGCCTATTAGCAGAGCTCTTAGCTCAATGCTCTGCTCTCATTTCTTTTGTGAGTGCGATGGTAATGTGTTCATATCTAACAGCAAATTAAACGTCCTCTAATAAATGAAGGTGTGAGCTGAAAGCTGTCTAGCTGCTCAGAAGTAGATGGTAGGTGTTGACTGACATTGAAGAGGGAAAAGTGAGCATGCCACGTCTATATGCGCATGCACCTGAATCAATCTGTCATCTTGGTTTATGGCTGATAACTCGCCCTGGGGTCTGAAGCAGCTCTGGTGAATTTACATCTTCCCCCACCCACACGAGGAGTTGTGTAGTTGTTAACTGACTTGGCTTTAGAGGTGGTGCGATATTGACAAAAAATAATATCTTGATATTTTCTGGGATTACGATAACGCTATTAGACTATGATAAAAAGGATAAAAAAGAAAATGAATGCCAGAAAAGTGTTGTTTTGTGCTGGTACTTTGAGGACTTCCATTGGCCCGCCACTCTCCATTTTGATTGTAGCCCGTTCAGTCGTGGTAGTTTGATGTTATGGAGTGGCACTTATCCAGCATCAATGATGCTGCTGATGCAGACGATTCAGAGTTAGGCGGGGACAGTGGTTGCCGCTGTGGCTACGCTGGCTGTTTAGCCATCGGGGATGCAGTTTGGGGACTACTTCATTAAATAAATCGAAACACTGTCAAGAAACCTGTCTAAGATGTTAACCTAACACTAAATATTTGAATACATTTTGATTAAACAAATTACTGTAATGTGAAGAAAACAATAAAATGTTAAGTTCTGTATTTGTAGTATTTTTTACATCATGGTAGGATTCTTGTTAATATTTTTTTATTATTTTATTTTATTATTTTATTATTTTCTTACATTACAGAATCTAATGAGAAATGTAAAAAAGGGTTTACAGTACATACATACATGGATGAATGAAGCCCTGCCCACAGTGATCTCATTGGTTGAAAATTCTGTTCCACATAGTTGTTACATATTAAATATAGCTGATTGTGTATTTTGGCTTAGTTCACTTTCAGTGCAAACAGGAAAAAAATACTATACTCTGTAAATTTGTTGTATCCCACCAGGTTAGGACAGAGTGTAAGAGTGTCTTCAATCACCAAGAGTAAAACTCACTCCGCACAGACAGTAGATGCAACCAATCATTAAAAAGAGATAAGAGTAGGAAGGTTACTTGAAGGTGGGGGAGATTTTGGGGAAAAACTACATTTAATTTATCCTCCGATGCACAATGTCAGGTCTCTTATGGTGTAATATTTTAAGAAGCTTATAGTGTGGGCACACACACTGTGTATCAGTGTGTGTACGTGCCAGGGTTTAAGTCTGTGTGTTTTTTCAGTCTGTTTTCCTAGCCTCAGGTTAAGCCCTCCAGTCTCCTGTTCTATCCAGTTTGTCGAAACAGAACAGTGCTTTCTCCATCTCCCGCCTGCTTCCAGAAGGAAGTCCCACTTCTCTCCCAATTAGAGAGAGTCGATCTTATACTATTAGACAGCTCAGAGTCCCTTCTCCTCAGTTCCAGACACTGGAAACTGCTCACTCTTATGCTTTCCTCCAGTCTGCACATAGGAAGTGCTGGGCGTCATCGGCACAGAGTAAAACCAAAGCTGATTATGGCGGCAATTCTATGCCATTAATAACCGAGCGCACCACTGATGCTGGCGCACGCGGTAAAGCAATTCCGCGAGAGGAAAACAGATTTACACGCGAGGAAACAGGAGCCCGCGAGCTCATTTCAAACCCTCGCGCGCGCGTGACGTCCTCTGCGTGCAATACAAGCCCTCGCGCGCGCGTGATCATTCCTCACATCCTCGCGCTCGATCTTCCCTCACCTGCTCGCGCGAACACTTTTATTTTTGTCAGTCGTGGGGCGGAGCTTGCTGTTTTAATTGTAACCTCAAATGTCATTGGTTATTCCTCTTTTCCGGAAGTCAGTTTTGGACGCCTGTTATAAGATGATTTATAATTCTCTTGACTTAAGACATGGCACCAGTGGACATGTCAGTTATCGTTTCATTTGCTTGTTTTATTCATTTATTTTGTCTTAATTTAATGTAATTTAATGCATTGTTCATAGAGTAGATCTTTTTCAGACTTTATTAATATGCAATTCTTCGTTACTATGATTGCAGTCTTCTGATGATACGGATACACATATGAACCCTTTTAAAGCCTGTAATGATGCCACTGCACCCAACACAGGCTAGTATACAGCTATATGCATGACATAAAAGTTTTCAAAAATGTTTATCTTTAACTCTTTAAATAGATACATCGTATATTTGAGGTTTGGGTTTAGTCTGTGTTCCTATAAAACCAGGTTTCACGCATGTATGCCTTTGATTTACAGTGGTGACTATCACTGCTACAAAATCATCCCATTCACGATGATGTCAGTGAAATTGAGTGGTCCTGTTTAGTGGTAAAAGAAGCTTGTGAACTTCCGTTCCATATGGATTTTTTGTGGTTCTTTTTGTTGCTTATTCTTTTTTCCTTGTATTGCAGGTTGTGTTACTTGAATGCAGCAAATCCACCGCCCATCAGGAAAGAAAAGCATTTGATTTTAGGGTTTGAAATGAGGGTTTGAAATGAGCTCGCGAGCTCCCGTTTCCTCGCGTGTAAATCTGTTTTCCTCTCGCGGAATTGCTTTACCATGCGGCGGGGTCCGCTCATGGGGTAAAAAAAAAAGTGGGGGCTGTCTGTTTAGTAATTGTGCATAGAATTGCCACCATAGCTGATAGTGTGAATCCCACCTATCTATCAAAGCTTTTCATAGGTGGTATAGTTCAACAACTAGTGTCATCTCTTTCTCTCTCTCTATATATATCTTAACTTCTGTCTTGCATCTTACAACTGACTAGTCAATTTGTGAGGTAATTTGTGATGGGGATGTTTGCATATATAGGGGTCCCTTTTAATAACTTTTTATAGCAATCCACTGGCACATATAATGCAAAAAAGGTCTTGCCAAATAGGTGCATAATGAGTAATGTTTTAGTGAGCAGATCTAAAGTAAGTCCTGGCTCGCAAAAAAAAAAAAAATGCTTTTTAATACTGAGTTTAAATTTAAAAAAGACAAGAACATATCTTATATAAACGCCCCATAAGAATGGGACAATCGAGGTCAGATGACCCCAAATCCAGCCTATAATTATATATGGTCCGTATAAGAAAAATTTGTCTGGCAACAAACTACTTGATTTTGAAAAGATGTAGTTTTGCACATCGCTATTAACAATTCTAATTCATGTGCAAATGGACTTTGAGTACTCCAACTTCCTCCCAATTTTTCTCTCTGCCTGTAAGGGACATTGATAATGGCTGGACATAAAGCAAAAGCCAATTATAAGACATTTCCTTGTGTAATTGCTAGAGATGAGTTGAAGAGCACCCCATCGGCTTTTTATCTCCAACACAAAAAAATTAGCCCATGAATAAAGTGTACTTCTCTGCACTCACTTATTACAGGCTCCGCGCTCAGTAATGTGTATTATCACTGTCTAAAAGAAGATTGGGAGGAGCTCTAGTGCACACTGTATGCAGTGGAATGTTGTAACGGCAGTTACGGCACACGCTCAGGGCTTTTTGAACCCAGAATGGTGACCAGACAGTGATCCTTTAAAGACTCTATAAAATCAGAATGAGAGTTTTGTGGCTTATAGTCTATGTCTTGCAACTTTAAAGTCATCTTGTGCACTTCTTTAAGAAAAAAAAGAACTTTTACCAAATTTACCAGATACACATTTAAAATGAGTCATCTTACATCCATATCCAGTATATATGTAAGAATGAGATTGCCCCTTTTCTTCTAATAGTAATTATTGTAGATTTTATTTATTCATTTTCAGTTAAAGGGCATCATTGTGTGCGAAACGAACAATTTTTGGTGTATTATTTGGTGTAATGAAATGTGTTTATGCGGTTTAAGGTTCAAAAAACATTATTTTCCACATACTTTACATTATTATTTCTCCTCTACTTTAGGAGTCCTCCTCTTTTCTTGTCTCTGTTTCTCCCTTCTTTCTTCCTTTTGCGGGGGTCGTTCATTTCTCCTCTACAGTGCCACCCGCCTTTCTGAACGCGCTAAAACAAGTAGGGGGGAGGGGGGCAAAGGGTGGAGGGGGTGGTTTCAAAAAAAAAAGGGGCTCATCGGTCTGAAAAGCAAGGTGTGCTCTTATTGGCCAGCTATCCAGTGTGCTGTGATTGGCCGAATACCTCAAGCATGTGACGGAAATGTTACGCCCCTTACCATACTGGAGCCCATTGTCCCTCCGGAGAAGCGACAAGACAAAACCATTAAAACCCATTATAAACGAGGCATTTGTTGTCATCCGAGTGGGGACTAATTACGGATTAATATAGGGACGAGTTATACGTGTCTTGGATTAAAAGTAGTTGCTTTTCCTCGTGCTGCGTACACATAAAAAAAACATGGTCTGCAGTTTGTGATCAATAGAAATAACAACAAACAAGCGCATACTCTACACGGCCCAAACCTCGCAAAAAAAGAATTGGTTGGCTATTCATCAGTGGCGAATTATTTAAATATAAAAAATAGGGGTGTGACGAGACACTTATCCCACAAGACGAGACACGAGACTGGGTTCACGAGACCGAGACCAGACAATTTTTTATTGTTAAGAAATCCTCAATGATGAAATGTATAGGGAAAAATAGTCTTTCATTCAACTGAAAAACACAAAATGCAAAAAAGTAGGTGCATTTTGAAATCAGCTTGTACTTTATGAAATTAAACATCTATTTTAATAAATTGTATGCAGTAATAAACATGTAAACACTGCAAAATTTTCTGCCACAAATTCAACTGACAGGCAAGTAATTACACAAATATTATAAATAGTATAAATAAATAATAAACAACATAAATATCCATTTAAAGTGGAAGGTAGGACGCCTGTCGTCCAAAGTTTTTATATTATTTAGTAAACTTATTTCCACTTTAATAAAAAATATATAATAAACATGATTAATGTATCCATTTAAAATAATAAAGCAGTGGTTCCCAAACTGGGTGGCGCGGTAAGGCTGAGGGATAGTTAGGGCCCTATGAAATCCGTTGTATTTTTTCCCAAATTCCTGTTTTTTTTTTTTTTTTGTTTTTGTTTTTTTCATTTAATTTTTCGTCGACTTCCTTTTTAATATAGTGTTAAATTAAAATGTATTAATTAAAATCTGTTTAATTAAATAAAATCATGAAACGTATACAATTTTACATCAATTTATTAAAAGTTTAACAAGTATTACATGTTTAGGGCCCTATGAAAATGTTTTATTTTTCTGCACCATATTATTATTGTTAGCCTATTCTGTTGTTTTAGCATGTCTAATTTTTGAGGCTAAAACAACTTCAATTCATTCATTTTTTTTTTCTTAAGTAAGCCTATTAATTTTTTTTCTCTTCAAACCGCCTCAGAACTTCTGTGTTTGTATTTTACGATTTTTCTGGTTCTTCAAATGAGGCATAAAATATTAAGTTTAAGTTTATCATTTTACTTTTCAGTGGGCACAATTAAATAGTGAAGGGATTAAGCAAACAAGTTATTTTCAACAGTGAACATGAGGGATGGAATTGTTTGATGAATATTATTTTATCAGCATGTGGTGGTTTTCATTTAGTATGGATATTTTTAAAAGAGAGGCAGAGGAAGAAAGAGAGAGGCAAATGACAGCTGTGCTTTGACTAAAAGCTACACTTTTTTTCCGGTGGTCAAGGCAGAGTGAAGGTTAAGGTTCAAGGGTTATGAGAGGGGGTATGTGGTTAAGTAATTTTCTTGCAGTATGTCATTTGCTCCTCCTCCTTCCCGGTGGAAGCCAACAGCTCTGAGGCGCCAGGCTACAGGAACTGACTCAGCCTCTGGGCAGGCCAGGCTGGAGAGACAAGGGAGGCAGAGGTCAATGGGCCATGGAGAGTGTAATAGCTAAGCAGTAGGCCATGCATGTATGGAGGCGTAGCCTGGGGCTCTGAACACACACACACATACACAGGCACACACTCTCAGGTACATACAGAACAAACATGTGAAGATCGATCCAAGCTTTGATAAGAGACAGAAGGAATATTCTATTCGTATTACCAAGAGATCAGTCACTAGAGAGAACCACAACAAACAAGACTTGTGCATGATGAAGTCAGTACAAACACGGGAATAAACTCTTAATCTTAATTAATCTATTTATACACTACCGGTGTAAAGTTTGGAATAATAGTTTTTTTTTAATGTTTTTGAATAAATCTCTTATGCTTACCAAGGCTGCACATGATCAAAAATACATTAAAAACAGTAATATTGTGGAATATTATTAAAATTTAAAATTATTTTTACATTTTAAAATAAATTAAGATGTAATTTATTTTATGATATTTATATTATATATTTATTTATAATAATAATTCCTTCGACTTCATGTCACATTCAGAAATAAATTTGACTATTGTGGATTTGATGCTCAAGTAGTATTTTTTTCTTATCAATGTTGAAAACAGTTTGTGCTGCTCAATAAAATTTTTTGCACGACCGTAGAGGTGGACATTTTTTTTAATTCACTGAGATAGACGGGTTCAATAAACACAGTTATTTAAATACTCTAGAAATGCAGAAATCTTTTGTAACATTTATGTCTGTACTATCACTTTTGGTCAATGCAATGCATCATTGCTGAATAATAAATATAGATATGAAGCAGCACAACCATTTTCAACACTAATAATAATTAGAAATGTTTCCTAAGCACCAGCAGTTCTGCAATGTGCTATATTTCTGAGGATCATTAGACCTGAGACTCGCGTTATTGCTGAGCTGAAATTCCGAGCTTTGCCATCACAGAAGTAATGTATACTGAAAATAATCAGTTTATTGTCACCAACGTATTTTACCCAGTAGGTATACAAAGAAAAGAAGTTTAATTATAAGTCTGCTTAGGTCAAAGGGGACAAAGAAGTTTCAGGGAAAGCCATGTGTCTTTAAATAATCCAAGGCTCCAACAAAGTCGCTGGGGGTGATTTGATGCAATTTGGTTGCTGTAAGAACTTCAATCCCCCCCCCCCCTGTCAACAGGAAGGCACCCATGGTTAAAATCAATAAGACCGCTTGCACGCCAGCCACTGGAACAACACTACAGCTAATTCAGGCCATACCTGTCAAATCCCAGAAAATCTCTACACTCAAAACTTCGTGCCAGCGCACTCGCACTTATTAACAAACACTGGCGGCCACCTCCTTTTCCATTTCTATTAAAAGGAGAGCTCTGCATTAAGTGTTAATGAAAGCCGGAGCCGCCTTGTGATTTAGTTGAACTCGGCTGAAGCCCCGCAGCGCTGACTGCGTAAAAAGAGCCGGTATTGCCATCTTTACGTGAAGGTCTTAGGAAGGAGGGATTATAAAAAATAATAAAAAGTAAGGATTTTTTTGCTGTTTTTCATACAACAACACGCACAGCACACAAAAATCACATAACACTTTCTACATTTACCTTGAGAAACTCTATTTCCCTACAGACCTCCGGAGATAAGAGGAATAGTAACTACTGAACATCAGAAGACTGAACATGCTAATGCTTGCGTTCTGAGTGTCAGTGGACAATCTCTACAAACATCTTAAAGAGTTGTTTCTTTTGAACCATATTTCAGTTCACAGTAGGTATCATTTAATTTGTTCTAAGTAAACACGTGCTAGTTTGTCAGCTAGCTCCCTTCAAGCGTCTTTGTTCATAAACTAATGTGAGATGGAGGTCCTGGATGATTTATAGACAAACTTGCTGTCAAGATCTAGTTCATTAATGTTTGAGGGTGAGCTGAAGCACCTGTCCTTCACTCAGCTTCATGCACTATGCTGGCTGGCCTCAGGTTTACGTCATATGTCTCTGGAAGGCATCCAGCAATACTGTTCTCTCATTATTGCCCTCCCACACCTTAGTCCTTGACTGAAAAAAGGACAAAGGTACCAGGCCGCCTAGAAATATATTGTTTACAAGATACCCTGTGAATACAGTAAATGCTTTAGAGGAAGAACTAATCACTGGATTTGCAGAGCTCATGGCATCAGATCTTTTTTTGTTTGAGGAGCTTAGAAGAAAGCAAGCCATATATCCATGAGCATTATTTTACATCCATCTCGGTTTTGTTTTGAGTTACTGTACATCTTTAAAATATCTGCTGGCATTGTGTTTGGTGTAGTTTATCCATTTCCTTTTGTGTCCCAGGGGGAAAAAATTAAAGTTATATAAGTCTGGAAGCACGTTAGGGTGATTAAATACTGGCAGAATTTTCATTTTGAATGAACTATTCTTTTAATGCTAAATAAAGAAGAATGTGCTTATTATGTGCCTAGGGAGAAGAAAGAAAAGATCAAAAGGTGGGGGGCGGTGTCCACCATTAAAGAACACTGAAAACCAATAAACGTCACAAGATTAGTTTTCAGAATGACGTCTGAATTATTAACAGAGAACATCTTTGATTTAACCTGGTCTGGACAGGATTGGGATCTCTGTAATTATTATGAAGATTACAGTGTGTGTTTTTGTTGTTGTTGTTGCATACATTATGAAACCCAGTGAAATAAACAAGACTTATACTATATATGTAGCATATTTTTTTAATTTTGGGGCCTTACAATACCTTCAAGAGTTTGAGTTTGGGTGAGATTTGGGGTGTATATCATACAATAAAAATAAGGTGGTGAAAATTATGACAAGTTTAAAATAAATGAATAATCTGGGTTTGGTGTGCTTTGTTAGGGAAGATAGTAAGTTTTAAACATGTAATTTTATTTGGGAATACAAATTTGGGATTCTTAAGGTATTCAATAAATGAATACACATCACTGTTGGGCCACAACTCTTTCAGTATATATTCTTAAACCTACATTTAGATAAGGGCTAAATCTCGATTTGGTGCCCGCAATGAAAGCTTGAATCACCAACTGTTATTTTATCTAAATCCATTTGGCACAATGGCCCTAAAATCCCTAGTTGAGGAAGTTGCAATAAACGGGCAGGGACATAAGAGCACCGCACAAAGAAGCTACATGTAACTTTATTCCTGGGGTGGGGTGACACGTGGTGGTAGTGGTAAAAAAAAAAGCATTAGATTTCTCAGAGGACTCCTGAGTTAGCCAAAAACATCAGGTAATTTTACTGGGAGTTTCGTAAGAAAAACTCAGAATGCATTTGATTCAGATGGGATTAAAATCACAAAGTATGTCTGTGAAACACCAGTTTACCTGACCTCCTCAGGGGAAGCTAGTCTAGTCTTGGGCTTTAATCTCATATTGGTTAGTCTGTGCTTGTGATTGGATGTCTTATGGCTCTGTAGTGGACGCTGAAACAAGAGAGAAGTTGGGCACAGCTTGCTGGAGCTTCCTACACTGAAGCTATAAAACAATAAGTGGCTCTTTTCTGAGGACCTGCAATGACATTGTTGTCTGCCACCCTCATGGCTTTATGCAATACACCTCTCTTTTTCTATTTCTCTCTATTTCTTACTGTTTTCCTGCTCCTCCCTGCTCCCTGTCCCAGCATCCACTCCAGCACAGCTCGCAGCAGAGCACTCCAAAAGACACAGCTTTGATTAAAACCTACAGCAACACCGCCAGCACAGAAGAAGGGCCCAAGCTATGACAACACAAATGGGCACACAGTCCCAGCCACACTAACAGCAAATTGCATTTGCAACAACTCAAGTAAATGAACACACACTCCACAGCAACACTTAAATTAGTGCTCTATCAGTTGGATTTTTTTATTTGTAAGAGTGTGTGCCCATTTTTGTTGCTATCTCTAGAAGCATTTGTGTTAATCATGTACTTGCAGATAGTACGTATTAAACCAGAATGAAAGAGAGTAGCAGAGGATGAAAGCCATAATGCAGGAAGATGTTTGAGTCTGAAGTCCACAAATATGTCAGCTCTGCCTATTAGTCAAAACCTCTAACCTTCCCCAGGTAGAGTGATTGAAGTTTAGCCAGACTGACGTCAACGCCCCCCATCCATCCACATGCCCTGAGAGGACACAATGCCCCACAAAAGAGCTGCCAAGCCTGGGGCCTGATCAAGGGCAACCATGCCACCCACTGGCCCCCTGGGCAAGAGCCACTCACACCCTGGAGGAAGATGGGAAAATAGAGATTGCGAGAGAGAAGGGTACAGAGAGCAGGGACAGAAAGGAAGACATACAAGTCAATTGGAGGAGAAAGAGAGTGGATGAAAAATGGAAAGGGGACAGAGAGTGAAGATGATGGAGGGATAAAGCAGAGGAAAATGGAAACATGTCGATAAGAAGAAAGCGAGTGAGTCAAATGGAGATGGGCTGAGTTATGATGAATGTGGCTTAAAGAAGGGAGGGGACATCACACATAGAGTAAAAAGGGAGGGCAAGAGAGAGAGTGCAGAAAGTCAGAATGGATTGAGATGGAGATTGACAGACTTGAGTCAGTCAAATGGTTTAGGGCCTGTTTATGGAAACATATCCTGGCCAGAGATGTGCATGGGCGGCATCTCAAGCTTCATGCTCAGTTTATTTGATCTCTTAAAGGTATAGGACTCTATAAAAAAAGTCGTTCCAAACCCGTCTGCCTTTTGTTTTTCTGTGGCGCATGTGTTTTGTCCATTTATTGTAAGGCAGTAGGGTCCAATGTTCTTTTTGGACCCCACTGACTTTGATTGTATGGACAAAAATAGTTTTCAGAATATCTTGTTTTGTATTCTGCAGAAGAAAGAAAGTCATACAGGTTTGGAACAACATGAGGTTGTGCAAATAATGACTGAATTTTTATTTATGGCTACACTTTCCCTTTAAAACGTCGCTTGCAAGCCAATCACAGAGAGGAATCAAGCTTTTCCAGTCGAGATCAGTATAGTCTCTGTTGCAGAGAGATCAAACTGTTGCCCAAACAGCAGCCACAGGAAATGCCTCTGCATGCCATTTGTCCATGTGCCAACGGGCAGAGAGCAAAGAGGTTAACCTGAAGAGATTCGGGTACAATTAAAGGAGCGTGACCAAGTGTAAACACTAATGCCGGCAGTGTAAGGGGAGGCTGCAGGAGGAGGCCCACTGAATGAGGGGATGGTTGAATAATTAAGCTGGAAAGAAAAGTTGATGTCAAGCAGGTGTTCAAGGAGAAAGTGTCAGCCAAGCGGGCCGAAATGGGGAGAAGTGCTGCCACTGCAGTGTAATAATAAAGACTTAATTCAATTAGTGCTTCTGCACCGGTGCACAGCACACTGGCGGCCTGTCAGCTCCAAGCAGCCCCTGTACTGTTCTTCAGACATGGAAGCACACGCACATACACAATAGCATAGCTAAATGATTATACTCCTCCAGAATCCCCCTGTATCTCTCAATCCTCTGCGCCTCCTGGTTTCATATAGCTACCTCAGCCCACCATATCTGTTTTATCATTCTCTATTTGTGTTGAGTTATGTGTGTTGTGGTGGGCATCTTCATGTGAAAGGTGCCACAAATGTGACCATCTCAGTTCTCCTTTACAGCAATGAGATTAAATGTCCTGCTCTTTAGAGTATTCTCCTGAGATTGAGCATTATTTTTTAATAAAAAAGTATTTCAGTTTCAGTACAAGTGCTCATTCAACAGAATTTGTGGTGTAATGTTGTAAAATAATTTTGTCTAGTCCATTTTTGTGTCTTTAAAAGAAGCAAAAATCAAGGTTATGGTTAAGGCACTTAACATGTAATTGAATGGGGTTCATGTTTGGAGTATTTAAAAGCAGTAAAGCTAATCAGTTGGTAAGAACATTTACATTAACTCTTCTGTTAAAACGTGTGTATTATTTTATCTGTAAAGCGGTTTAAATAATTTTTACTGTTATTTTAGGATTTATGGTATTGCATTGTCATGGTAATAAAGTTGTAAAATTGGATAAACTTTGCACATAAAAGGTTAGTACACAGTGTTTTCATACTAAAATTGTTAATCATGTTTACGTCTATTGAGTATGCGAAACTTTTCAAATGTTCTTTTCTTTATTTATTATTATTTATTTATTCCTTTATTTTTAATATTTAAATTTTTTAAATTGTTTTAATTTTATTTATTAATTATTTTTATATTATTATAAGAAGGGACAAGTGGAAAATATTATTATTATTTGGGTAATCATACCACAAATGCTGTTGATTTTGCTTAACTCGTACTGAACATAGAATATTCCTTGAATTGATTTATATATACACAATATAGTTATTTTTAGATTACGGGACCCTTATGGACTCATGCTGGATGAAAGGTGCAGTTTCTGTGGGTGGCGTAGAGGCAGTGCCCCAGCAGGTTCTCTCCTGGCACAGTGGAGCTGGAATCGATCAGTCCTGCTCCATCTGAAAGCAGAATGGACGGGAAGCCGGACTGAGGGTGTTCTCTTGGTGTTATGTAAGGAGAAGGATAGAAAAATTGGACCTGGGTATGTTCCAGGGAGCTTCGTGAGTAACCTGCCCCACCACACTTCAGTGCCGCACACAGACACCAGTCCTGTTCCATCTGCAGGTCTCCAGCGGGGTGGAGTGGCACAGGAAGAACACAGCGTGCCTATGTGTGTGACCCTATGTATAAACCGTACACAGAGCAACAGGACACATGCCATGATGTTATCATTACGCACATACACATATCCTTGGCATACTTGTTTATACATGTATGTGCAGGGTGCAGAATTTTTGTCACACCTGACAGTCATGGATTCTTTCTTTCTGTATTTTTTTTATAAAATGTATGTGTGATTATTAGATTCCCAGTGAAAATCATACCACATTAGTGCATGTCAGCATTTCTATGTGTGTGGTGCAAACACACACGTGCAACCCACTGGGCTCCCTGTTACAGGTCATTAATCCAAATCCAGAACATATCAGTCTGGCCATGCTGTGAACAGTGTGCTGTCAGTCAGTGAGTCAGAGAGGAGCGATGCTGTGTGTACAGACACAGCCGGAGAGACGTGCCGGAGAGCTCCTGGAATCAATAGCTTATATATAACCCTCATGACAGGCCAAGGCTCTCCTACCACTCACAAGTCACCAGCAGCAGGACAGCATGCTCTAGGAGTGGATGCCATTGATTTAGGGCATGACAGCACCCGGGCCAGTGTTCTACCCGTTGCGTGCGCTCTCCCTCTTCCTTTCTCGTTCACTCGTTTCACTTTATCTCCTTCCACAACTGCTTTTGTCTTTAGCAGGCACACACACATAGGTGTAGAGGCTCACCTCTTGTGATATAAGTGTTGCTTTACATTACTGTCATTCTGTTACATGAAACGTTGAGGACTTTAATGTATTCAGCCGCCTTGAGTTCTGACTGCAGGCCATAAAGCTTTTCCCTTCAAATGCTCCATTACAATCTGTGAAAGGACGGGCTTGGAAAGGGACTACCCATAATTAATTTTGCATCACTGAATTAATTGTCTAAAGTGTAAGAAGCCAATTGATAAATTATTCAGCCATTTTTAGTATGTGTGTTTGAAGGGAAGATGGGAAAGGAGAGGTAAGAGCCATTTCAAATTGGAAAATTAATATTCATAACTTTTTTATGAAGTTAAAAATGGCTGTCAATTCAAGGTTTAGAGGCGACTTAATGAACAGCTTCAGAAACAGGCAATTTCTGCTGGCAGTCTGGAATAATTCAGACAAACAGGATCTCTGATCTCATACCTAATCATTCGGGTGTGTTTAGACATGGGATCGCAGTGTTGATCCTGGATTTATTTAGCTGAAATGGGGCAGATTTTCATCAAACCTCTGAAAGTATAAGATGCGTGTTCTCTCCCTTACAGTCATTATAGAAAATTATAGCAGTTCTGTTGATCTTATCTATTAGACATCTGACGAAAGCAATTCTTGAGCTATTTTCTTTTCATTTTTCATCGTGTTTGGTAGAGTGAATGTTTACTTGTGAGCTTAAAACATAATCTAGCTAAATCAAGTTGTTTAAAACTAATGACAACACACTAAATCCTTCATTACAGTGCTTGCAAAGCAGGAGTGTATTGATATTCCTTAATCATTCTGTTCTTCAGTTTTCTGCCAGCCCAGATGCAGCTCTATGATGTAAGGTCGGCAGTTTTACAAATGTATACTTTTTTTTTAGAAAAATTCAGATTAAACTCTGTACTCCACTTGACTTATATTATTAGAATATTTGCCATTCCAAATCGAGCCAACAGCAATAATATCATTGTAATATTTATATACTGAATTGCAGCTGAAATTCTTGAGTGTGTTTTGTTATTATTACGATGCTACTCTTTATTTGCATTTTGATTGATCCTTTCTTTCTGTTTAAACATGTATGCTGCAAAGACGGGGTCGCATTATGTGTTTCTCGATCAAAGACAACAAAAAAACAGATGTGCGCATTTCATTTATGCAGCACCAAAGCCTAAAACTTGAGCTTATGTTAAACTTTAATACTATTCTGCCTTGCAAGCACTGGTGTTTCCCTCATGAAATGCAAATGTAGTTTTTCTTTTTTGGGAATGGATGGCTCAACATACAATATGAATGAATTTTCCAGGAGCATAATTGAGCTGTGTGTCTGTGTGTGTGCGCGCTGTAGATTTAGAGCGGGATTTGCTGCTGACCTCACTCTGAGGAGAGAGAGATGCATCAATATGATTTGGATATGATGATGTTGGAATGGACATGAAGAGTGTCAATTATTTACAGGTGATGTGCCCATTGAATTGGCAATGAAGTGGCCCATAAATTACCTCCCTCTGTAATCAACCCCTCAGGGAAAATAATGAAATAACTGCTGCAGGAGCAAGGGAACCGCTGTTCAGCAAAGCCTGTTTGACTAGGTGATTTTTGAAAGGTGCTAACTTTTAAAATGACATTGGATGGTTAAAAGACAGAAAGTTGCCCTGCTAAAATGTCTCTAAATCCTCCTGCTGTGAGGAACAGTCTGTACTTCAGGTCCATAACAAAGGAACATATAGTTCAGACAGCATATTTGCGGTGATCACATTTAATGTGCACTGCTGTTTTTGGTTGTACTCTACTTTTGTAATGGAATACGACTTAAACATGAAAATCCTGGCATTATTTACTGACTCTCACATCATTCCAAACCCATGTGCTTGGAAAGAATCTTCCAAATGGACTTGGAATATAGCACTTGAGCCAAATGGGCGGCTTTTATATTTGTTTGTTTTTTCTTTCTTCTTTCTTACATTCAAATGTTAACTTTAGTATCATTCTGATACTATTATAGTTTTTATTAAAGGGGTCATATGATGCTGCTAAAAATAACATTATTTTGTGTATTGGTGTAATGAAATGTGTTTATGCGGTTTAAGGTTAAAAAAACACTTTATTTTTCACATACTGTACATTATTGTTTCTCCTCTATGCCCCGCCTTTTTGAAACGCGTCGATTTTTACAAAGCTCATCGGTCTGAAAAGCAAGGTGTGCTCTGATTGGCCAGCTATCCAGTGCGTTGTGATTGGCCGAATACCTCAAGTGTGTGATGGAAATGTTACGCCCCTCCCCATACTGTTGATGCCGTGTCCCGGCCGGAGCGATGAGACAAAAACATTAAAACCCATTACAAACTAGGCATTTGTTGCATCCAGTGGGGACATAATTACTGATTATAATGACTTATACTGTCTTTTTACTCGTTGCGTTGCATCGCGCTGCGTAAACATAAAACCATTTCTGCATTTTTGATCGGAGAAAAAACAAACAACAAGCCTACTCTACACTACCAAAACTCACGTTTGAATCATCAGCGGCAAATCCTTTAAATATGAAAACGTACTTACAGACTGTGAGTCAGAACTGCCGTCATTTTAGTCTAACGTTACTCTCCCAGGTTCAGTAAACAGTCTTCCATAAAATGTGTTGCACACATCTGGATATTTGGGTTAACTGTTCTGGAACAGTGTTGTAAATAATACAACTTAACCACTGATTTCTAAATGTGTCCTCTTTTGGAAGGCCAAACAAATAGTTTCGCTTTCAACAACGAAACACATGGCGGGCTAGAGTGAGCAGCGGTGGGCTAGAGTGAGCGGAGGCGGCGGGGGCTTGAGAACGGCGCGGCCGGCAGACTCGACGAAGGAGCGTCATGCCCCCTGTGACGACCCCAGGTTGGACTCCGCTTCGTCCACTGTGAAAGCCGGTCCGGCGATCCACAGCACTAAGTTGATGTATTTCCTCAGCGAACAGCATGGATCAGCTCTAGGCATGACAAAACGGATAGCGTCCTCTTTTGGAAGGTCAAATTAAGTAGTTTCGCTTTCACAACGAAACCCAGACGCTTCACGACATGGCGCGGCAACAATACTACAGCGAGAATAAAAGTTAACGCCTTCTTTCTTTGCGTGAAATTTGGCTCCGTTATGCAAATCTTCCCACATAGTGACCCGTAGACATTTGGGGGCGTGTTAGAACGAGCCATTTTAGGTAAGCGTGGTTAACTCTTAACTTTTATAAAGGATATCTCTTTGGATTTGAGACTTTACTTTACAGATCTTCTTTATGCACCAAGAAGCTTGTAACGACTCCAAAGAGAAAGGAACATTTAAATCGCATCATATGACCCCTTTCAATATTTGACTGTTTTTTTATTTATTTACATTTTATTTTAAGTATTCTTTTACTAATTTTATTATTATTTGCTTTAAAATTTTTTGTTTAAACTATATCTGTAATGGTTTTATAATATTTTTACTTGGCAGTTTTAGTTGTCATTTTGTCAAGTTAAACTAAATGAAATGCGATATGTTGCTTGGGAAATTAGCTCAAATTATATAATATAAATAGTGTAGGCTATATTACAAATAGTTTAATATAAATGGGACGTTTATTTTTTTAAAGTATTAAAATTTATGTTTGTTCACACTATAATGACCCTGCTATATTTGAATTGATTCTTCAAAATTCTCCATTCGAGTTCAAGAAAAACAAAATGGCATTTGTGTTTAGAATACAGAAAGGCCAAAATAATTTCCTAATAATTTTTCAAAATTTCTTTAAGTATTTGCCTGCACAAAATATTTGTGCAGGCAAATATTTTTTGGGCGGGGATGGTTTGTGTATTTATTTATTTAGAATTTATCTGGGAGGTGTATTTATTTATTATTATTTATTTATCTGTAGAAATTGACTCAATGAAGCATGTAAAAGCTTTTTTTTATTAGTATTTATGTATTTGTTTAACCGTGCTTTTCAGAGTTACAGTGGGTACGTAAAGTATTCAGACCCCCTTAATTTTTCACTCTTTGTTATATTGCAGCCGTTTGCTAAAATCCTTTAAGTTAATTTTTTTTTCCTCATTAACGTACACACAGGCACCCCAGATTGACAGAAAAACACAGAAAGTGTTGACATTTTGCAGATTTATTAAAAAAAGAAAAAATGAAATATCACATGGTCCTAAGTATTCAGACCCTTTGCTCAGTATTTGTAGAAGCCCCCTTTTGATCTAATACAGCCATGAGTCGTTTTGGGAAGATGCAACAAGTTTTTCACACCTGGTTTGGGGATCCTCTGCCATTCCTCCTTGCAGATCCTCTCCAGTTGTCAGGTTGGATGGTAAACGTTGGTGGACAGCCATTTTTTTGTCTCTCCAGAGATGCTCAATTGGGTCAGGGCTCTGGCTGGGCCATTCAAGAACAGTCACAGAGTTGTTTTGAAGCCACTCCTTCGTTATTTTATCTGTGTGCTTAGGGTCATTGTCTTGTTGGAAGGTAAACCTTCGTCCAGTCTGAGGTCCTGAGCACTCTGGAAAAGGTTTTCATCCAGGATATCCCTGTTCTTGGCCGCATTCATCTTTCCCTCGAATGCAACCAGTCGTCCTGTCCCTGCAGCTGAAAACACCCCCACAGCATGATGCTGCACCACCATGCTTCACTGTTGGGACTGTATTGGACGGGTGATGAGCATTGTCTGGTTTTCTCTCCCCCCCCCCCCCCCTCCACACATACGACCGCTTAGAATTAAGGCCAAAAAGTTCTATCTTGGTCTATTCAGACCAGAGAATCTTATTTCTCACAATCTTGGAGTCCTTCATGTGTTTTTTCATGTGTCTTGCACTAATGAGAGGCTTCCGTCGGGCCACTCTGCCATAAAGCCCACGACTGGTGGAGGGCTGCAGTGATGGTTGACTTTCTACACCTTTCTCCCATCTCCCGCCTGCATCTCTGGAGCTCAGCCACAGTTATCTTTGGGTTCTTCTTTACCTCTCTCACCAGGCTCTTCTCCCCCGATAGCTCAGTTTGGCCGGACGGCCAGATCTAGGAAGGGTTCTGGTCGTTCCAAATGTCTTCCATTTAAGGATTATTGAGGCTACTGTGCTCTTAGGAACCTTAATTGCAGCAGATTTTTTTTTGTAACCTTGGCCAGATCTGTGCCTTGCCACAATTCTGTCTCTGAGCTCTTCAGGCAGTTCCTTTGACCTCATGATTCTCATTTGCTCTGACATGCACTGTGAGCTGTAAGGTCTTATATAGACAGGTGTGTGGCTTTCCTAATCAAGTCCAATCAGTATAATCAAACACAGCTGGACTCAAATGAAGGTGTAGAACCATCTCAAGGATGATCAGAAGAAATGGACAGCACCTGAGTTAAATATATGAGTGTCACAGCAAAGGGTCTGAACCTTAGGACCATGTGATATTTCAGTTTTTCTTTTTTTAGTAAATCTGCAAAAATGTCAACAATTTCTGTGTTTTTCTGTCAATATGGGGTGCTGTGTGTACATTAATGAGGAAAAAAAATTAACTTAAATGATTTTAGCAAATGGCTGCAATATAACAAAGAGTGAAAAATTTAAGGGGGTCTGAGTACTTTCCGTACCCACTGTATATTAGAGTAACATGACAGTGGGTAAATGATAGGGTTGATAGGACCGAAATCTGTACTTTTAAGGGTACCGACCGAATTGCGTCGGTACTACCGAGTACCGATTCACGTTAAATCAATCGGTGCCAAATTTCGGTACCTGAGAACGCATCTGGGCGCATACGCTACAGAGTGAGAAAGAGAGACCCTGTGATGTGATGTCACCCCTGCAACTCGTTCAAACAACACAGACGGGATCGCGGAGTCCATTCATACAAACATAATTTACTCTATAGCGCAGAATGCCACGGACATATAAATCTAAAGTAGGTCTGCCACTTAATTCGAAGATGAAAGCTATATTAGAGTAACATTACAGTGGGTAAATGATAATATTTATTTTTGGGTGAACTGTTCCTTTAATCAGTAGAACCCACGATCTGGACTTCTCACACTGGCTAGTAATTGGCAGGGCCGAGGGCCCTGTCTGTCTGCCAGGGGCTCCCAATGTGCATTTTTGGATGGACGATGGGCAAGGGCCCATTTGAATTAACTAGTGCAAATTTAATTATAAGGAATTATTTCTGGTCCGCTTGGTACCCTCTCTTTTATGAGGTTGTCTCGGGTGACAGGAAGTGATTTGGTGCTGGTCCAACATTGTGTCTCTCAATGTTAACGTCAGCCTTTTGTTACACAGAGCAAATGTAAAGGGCAGTCTGCATCTGAGTGTGCCTATATCATAGCATATATCAGTACAGCCCCATAAAGAGATCTTTGTGTTTATGTCAAGAAATCTGCACACAGACTGAGCTATTTTTAGCATATTGCCTCTATCCTTGTGACGTGTGTGTGTGTGTGTGTGTGCGCGCGCAGTCAAGGCTGTATCGTCATCTCTTTCAAAGGAGTTTAGTCTCATCACACCCCCTCTCCCTGACCTCCTGTTTACCCTGATTCACACACAATAACATCAGTTCCTTCTCTCACATCCCTCCAGCTCCAGAAAGCTGCTCTCTGATGTTATTTACAGAAACACAGAAGAGAAGAAGATTTCCCTCTTCTTCTTTATTTGTGATTATCTTGGTGACAAAGAGAATGAAAAACTGAAAGAAAATGAGGATCGTACCTACTGTTCCAGTGTCTGATGGTAAATCACAGAGGGGTGGCAGATTTGGTTTGGTGTGCTTCCTCTTTCCTGGCTCGTTCTATCAAAGCAAAAGAAAAGCAGGTGGTGTCACACCACAATTAGGGCAGTGCAGGATTACTGCTGAGCCTGGTGCAGGTTTAAGGTTTTTATTATTTATTATGTATGAATGTAACACATCAGAATCCTTTTAAACATTTGCAAATAGCATGACACCCTACTGCTGTCATCTAGAGCATCGGATAAAATTAGTGTGTGTTAGTTTCAATGGCTACCGCAGGCTAAAGATGCCTAAACGCTGATTAAATACAGTATACACCTGATTTGATATCGGTGCATTGTCCCTCTGTGACAGATTTCGAAGACATCTTTACCTGAGCTTTTGAAATCTGATTAGTGAAGCTGCTATTTGCTCTGTCTCTCAAGTACAGTCTGATTACTGAGCATTCATTGTGTTTAGACTCTTATAATAAGTTACTCACCAGTCGTCTTGCAAACTTTTGCCCATACGCATGCATTTTGATCCAAACAAGAACTGCCCACTAAGCAACCAACCACATCTAAAATCAAAGCAAAATATACAGGTCTTTTCAAGGAAATCGTGTTTACTTGATGTTAAATGTCTCAAACAACTCTTTGAATATCCTTCAAAGATTCAGTGTCTGAATGGGCTTCTCTGGAAATCTAGCAACTACTTGCTTCTTTTGAAGCATTCAGGAACTTGGAAACCATGGCTTTGATTTCCAAAATTGGGTAAGGCCAGACAATTAGATTTAAGCTTGTAGTTTAAAGAAAGCTTTTGTAATTATTGTGTGCAGTACATACAGTATATGCATTTTAGTCAATTTATTAACATACAATTTATTAAATACTTATTTAATTACATTTATTAACAAATTCAGTCTATTTCATTATGTTCTTTAGTGTTAGTCAGTTTTACATGGCAGCTAATTAGTTTTAGACATGCTAATTCATTTAAACTGATATTAATTAACATTTCTTTGGATTATTGTTGGAGCAGAACATTGTTTTAATTTAAAAAGTCAAATTATCATCATGAATATTTTTCATCTCATCTTCGCTATCATTGACAAAATCAAAAACCCTTCATTGATGAGATTAAAGAGTAAAGTTAATTCAAGAAATCATTGTTCAAAACCTTTGTGCACAATGTTTCAACACTAAAACCTGCTCTTATTCACTCACAACATGCAATCCAGTTCAGGCAAGTGCTGAATATGTGCTGAAGGAGCACCAAACTATATTTAAATGAAGTAATTCTCTTTTATTTCAAACCTTTAAAATCAGGAATTCTAATTATGTTCATCAGTGTTTCCATAGGCACAATTCAATTATTTGAGTTTTGAGGCTCATTCTCTCTGATTTTAACCCTGAACCTCATTCTTGAAATCTCTGATTTTATCTGTTCAGTCAAGATGAACAGTTTAGGATAGTTTGGTGCTTATTCGGTCAGATTTTCTCTTGGTCTGATCTGGCTCACCTCTTTGTTATTCTATTGAGCTGTTCTCTGCTCACACACTGATCTCAGACTAGTTCATTTTCTCAAGCCTCGATTGCAGCCCCATACAGAGGTGAGGTCTGTTTTTTCCTGAGAGTCCTGACCCACACTGAGTCGTACTTTGGCAGTCCTCACAGGGCACGGCTGGACGGCACTAAACCAATTCCACCTCATATGTTCTCACTGTTCTTTATCTAATCTGGCCCCTCCTCAGGATTCCAGCACACCACATGATTCCTTTAAAAGGCTTAATTAAGGATCTGTGATTCAATCGCACTAATTGAATCATGGACGGCATGCAATGCAACGGCTGTTCAGAGGTTGAATCTTGTAAACATCAGCGGAAGATGACTGTCAGAGTAAAACTCAAAAAGTGAGGAGAGACCGCAATGAAGAAATGACAGGGAGAGCTGTGTAAAGAACGAGAGAGCAGGATAAACTAGACAGGAAGTATCAGAAGAAGATAGGATGGAGAAATTTGAAGACAGAGTAGCGAAATAAGATTCTGCAAAGTATAGCACACTTGAACCAGTGTTATCTGTCTATTTTATCCACTTTCTTTCCACTCCAGCACAAGGCCATCATGACATACAATCACAGGTCTGATCCTGATATCTTCAGAGCTGTAAGACACACACAAAGACCATTTCTGGTTGCCTGTCTAATTTAGATTTTGTGTGACATTGTGCACTGTTTGTGAGTGACCACTTTTTTGTGCTTGCATTACAATAATTGATTATTTAGCAGACATTCTTAATATAGATGTAATTGGTTTTGTATATGGGTATCCGTATGTGATGAAATATTGAACTATTGATGAATTATTCTCTGAGAAAGGCTTGTATGTAAATTAGATTACGAGTCCTTTTTTTTCATGTCGACCATTAACCTGGGTCACAACCTACTCAGGGAGGAATTGGAGAGAAAGAGAAAGAATGTGAGAATGTATTCTCACAGTCATTCATGCATGCATAAGTGTCCCAGGTCTTGTGGTGGGAGGATTGTGTGCAGATTGGATGCAGTGGAGCTGAGGAAAGGTGGCAGGGGACTGCTGGAGGCTCCATCATGAGGGCCTTTGTGCAGTTGTCTTAGGCAGCCTGTAAAATATTGTCGGGATTTGAAAAGATTTACCAGACATTTTCTACTGTGAACACCATACAGGCTAGGTCATTTTGTCTCGTGACACTTTAAATTACTGAAATAAATAGATAACCAAACTGCCCACCATTGATGGATCCCACTATGGGAGAGTACCCATAAACCCATGCACTTGAATAAATCATGTATGCTTGGGCAAAGCATGAGGATGTATGGGGACATGTAATTAGTTGTTATTTAGAATTAATAGAGGTTTTAGCTCTTATTTAGTGTTGTTGTATTGTGTTGTAAATAGTCTTTCGTTTGAAGTCACCATTATGGTGATTAGTATTCCCTCTGGTTGGAAACTTGGACCTTGTTCAATTTTAATTACTTCTCTCCCAACATGTGCAATCGTGTTATAAGGGTGGTAGTATTTTATGTTTTAGTACATAATTGTAGTATGCCATGGGTCCCTATCAAATCACAAGCGGGGGTCTTATATTTTAATAAGGAACTAGTGCCACATGATAACTAGTGACACTTGATACTTCAGAAATTATATTAATATGCTACTTAGGGGCTCAGTTATCATTGGTACTTATTGATAATGGTTCTTATTATTATCAATGTTGTGTTTTTATTTTTATGGAAATCATAATAAATTTTTTCTATCGCTCTTTACTACTGGAAGCCTGAGTCCCCGGGGTTCATTGTAAGTGTTCACTGCACCACACTGCCCCCTCTCTGTCCCAGAATACCCTCCGCTCAGCATGGGCCAGGTTCCGGACTTCCTCCTCTCCTCGACACATCTGGAGCACAGCTGGAGGAGGGCATGGGTTGGGCATCTCCCGTCATCTCTAGCGCATCAACAGGATGCAAGGTGGAAGCAGGTGAATCACGTATCTGGGATGGAGAAATAATTTCCCGTGCTGCAGATCAATGCGAACCATTAAGCAGCTGTACGCCGTACGTTAGTAGGCGGAGGAAAACCAGCCTCTTGGCCCATATGCTTCCTGCAACTCCTATCTATCAGGGTGTCAGAGCTGCCATGCTGCACTCACTCTGAGCAGCAGGCAGGGGCCAGACGCAACAGGAGGTCCTTGTTTGAAAAGACGCCTGACTCCGCCAGAGATGGAGAGATGGATAGCGGAGCGTGCAGAGGGCCAGAGCGGATCTGTTTACCGAGAGCTGTCCAAATCGCCACAGTTAGTTTGTATTTTCTCTGCACTTTCCCTTGACTTCGCAGACTTGTTGACATTGAATGTTTGGGCCTCAGCAAGCCAATACTTAAACTAATTAGCTGGCTAATTAAGGCAATTTTCCAATTCTGGGAGAAATTTGGGTGACTTAAAATGTAAATCTCAGCCAAGTGGATAGATAGCTCAGAGATTGGCCGTAAGTGAAGCTAACTGCAGGGCTGTGCTTGGCATTTTCCCTCCAGTGGCTAATTGATTTAGCATAACAAAGCATAGACTGACATTTATTCATCACCGTGGCATTTGAGAATGCTTAAAAAATGTCCTTCCTCCATGTTAATGGTGACACAAAATGGATTTGGTATATGTGTGTGTTCGCTGTAGGCAGTACAGCTTTTTTTGAGCCATTGAATACCTTCCATCTAGAAGTCCCTGACTGCTCATAGATCACTTGACACTTTGTGAAGGTCTGATGACCAAAATGTTCCCAGCTGCACATTATAATTTAGTGACTAAAAGTAGCAAAGCCTTTCCCTCCATTTGCAGGGCTCTATATGCATTGATCTATTAAGTTTATGTTGTGCGCTTTCAAGTGGCTAGCTCCGAAATCAAGTTGGCTGGGAAGAGACGAGCATTAGTAATCCATACCCCCTAAATGAGACTCCATTAGCATAGCACTTCTGTTTGCACCTGAAATGATTGGTTTGCAAGGCTGCACCAGCCATGGGGAACCTTAACAGTCTCTTTCTTATGGCTGTTTTATAAAAAAAAAAGCAATAAAACCCCCAGGCAGAGAATTCCCAATGTGGCAAAGATCTGTCACTACGACCCAATAGTCTTCAACATCTGAGAGAACTGATTCAGGAAGCAGAGAGGATGCAAGTGTTTATTTTGCCAAGTTTTAAGGTGGATCGTACACATTCAACAGTACAGGAGCTATATATTTTCTTCACTGAAACAGATTTTCAGTATCAAACACTTTATCTGCCTCGGTGGTGCTTGCTTATGTTTTGTATTCGGGATTTGAACCAAAACGCTAACCCTAAGTATTAAACGCTGGCCTATGATCATCATCAGATCATGTGGCTTATTTAGGATACACATGCTGTTCGTTTTCTAAGCAATCTGACCAAAATTGCATCCATTTGACCCTTTGCTAACTTCTGTCTTAAAGGGATAGTTCACCGCAAAGTGTGAATTCTGTCAACATTTACACACCCTCTGCTGAACACAAAAGTAGTGTTTTTGAAGTAGGGCTGGGCGATATAGCTAAAAAATGTATCAACGATATAATGTTTCATATCGTTTGGAATCGATAATTACTTGAATTTGTATACCTTTTTGTAAGGGTCATATGATGCGATTTCAATTTTTCCTTTCTCTTTGGAGTGTTACAAGCTCTTGATGCATAATGAAGATCTGTAAAGTTGCAAAGACTAAAGTCTCAAATCAAAAAAGATATTTATAAAAGTTAAAGACTTTATAATAAATAAGAGTCAACCACGCCTACCTAAAATGGCTCATTCTAACACGCCCCCACATGTCTCCGTCATGATGTGGGAATATTTGCATAACGCCACCCAAATTTTCACAAAAAGAAAGAAGGCGTAACTTGTCTTCTCGCTGTAGTATTGTGTTGCCGCCGCTGACCATGTCGTGAGAGCGCTGGTGTTTCGTTGTGAAGCGACAAGACTTTGGTTTGGCCTTCCAAACAGGACGATATCAGCTGGCGTCATGACTGCAGCTGATCCGGCTGGTGCTGAGGGAAATACATAAATCGCGCTGGATCGCCCACCCGCCGCTGCTGCCAATCGAGCGGCCTATGCATCACTCTAGGCCACCGGCCGATGCTCATTGCCACGGCCTCTGCTCACTTCTAGCCACGGCTCTGTCCTCTATCCTAAGGCCTCGGTCACTTATAGTCCTCCTGGGACGCCGCTCACTCAAAACCCCGCCGTGTTGTGAAGACGCTGTGTTTCGTTGTGAAGCGAAACTACTTTGTTTGGCTGACAAAACCGGCCACGACTAGAAATCAGTGGATTAAGTTGTATTTACAACACTTGGTTCCAGAATAGTTTCAATAATATTACGATGAGTGGCCAGCTCGCATTTTATGGAGGGACGTTCTGATCCTGGTAGAGTAGAATACATACCGTCGTTTTTATATTTAAAGATTTGCCACTGCCGATTTCAAAAGCAAGTTTGCGCAGTGTAGGAAAAAGTTAGCCTTTGTAGTTTTGTAATTCTGCGATCACAAAGCAGACTGGGTTAGGTACGCGGCGCGATGCAATGCAATGCGTAAAAAAGACAGTACAAGTCATTATAATAAGTAATTATGTCCCAACTGGATGCAACAAACGCCTCGTTTATAATGGGTTTTCATGTTTTTGTCTTGTCGCTCCGGCCGAGACACGGCATCAACAGTATGTGAGAGCCGTAACATTTCCATCTCACGCTTGAGATATTCAGCCAATCACAATGCACTGGATAGCTGGACAATCAGAGCACACCTCGCTTTTCAGACCGATGAGCTTTGTAAAAATCGAAGGTGTTCGAAAGGCGGGGAATAGAAAGAGAACAAATGTACAGATGTGGATAAAAATGTGGTTTTTTTTTTACCGTAAACCGCATAAACACATTTCATTAACCAAATACACAAATAATGTTCTTTTTAGCAACATCATATGACCCTTTAAAATACAAAGAGATATAGCAATTTTTTTTTACATGTAACCACGGTATTTTTTAAATTAAACCCCAATTTATTGAGGACAAAACAAAAAATATTTTTTGTGTTATCAATCAAACACAGAAATAAATAAACAAAGATCTGATTTTATGTTTTATATGCAGATTAAATAGGTTTTAAGGAAACTTTGTCTTGTCTCCCGAGGCCACAGGAGGGCGCAATGAACAAAATAATGCAGAGCATTTAAATTGTCAACGCAAGGAAGTAACTCTATAAAAAAAACGTGCATTACGTAAATTAACTCATAAAAATCAAATATAAATTCGTAAATTGCATAAACAATCATGAACGTAACAGAATCATGTATTTATGCATTGCTTAATAAAAAAAAGCCGAATCGCCCATCACACAGATTGCATTAAAAAACACAAGAGACTCAGGGAAAAGGAATAAACCTCCACAAATTCGTGAGTGTTTTCTAAAAGTTAAACTGTTTAATTTTGCATAGCTACATCTTTGCCTGAGCATGAGTACAGCAGTTATATTTGTCCGTCTAAAAAAAGGGCTGAATATGCGTTCTCTATGAAGGCTTGGTTCGTTTGAACCTAATCAAGATTTTCTCTGTTGAGCTGCGATATTTCGCTAATATTTTGACGAATAACGCAGCAGCGGGCGTCCGTGGGCTAGACTAACAAAACATTAAACTACAACGTCACTTACATCATTATCACCGCATCTCGCAAGCCACTAATGACGCTTCCAGACGCACACCTATCATTGCAAATGTTTATTTTAAATTCAACTAATATTCATTATTTATTTACAATCTCTTCATCACAGGCAGGCACAGCACTCATTTCAGCATGTGTTCGTGTTTGTGTTTGCTGTCTGCGTCACGCATAGCACGTGCCTATATCGTGCGCTCTATCAAGCGTTTTTTTCTATCGTTATTGAAGAAGGTGTACCGTCGATAAATATCGATACCGTTTTATCGCCCAGGCCTATTTTGAAGAATGTTGGTGGTAGCCATTGACTAGTATGGACAACATGAGGATCAGTAAATGATGCCAAAATTTTAATTTTTGTATGAACTATCCCTTTAAGTTACTGACCAATCCTACTTTAGTGACTTTTGCCATCCACTATTTTTTATTTTTTTTCTAATGTAAGTCTTTTGTGAATCTGGGAGTTTGAGTAGTTTTAAACACTTTTTTTCCCCCAGAAATTATATATAAATATGCTACATTGTGGTTGTCAGGTGACTTATAAGAGACACAAGGTACCCAGAGAGGATTGTTCCCTATTTCCATTTTTTTCCAAGAAAAAAAGACAGATACAATGTTTTGCACTGTCACAGTGCATTCCAGCTCACATCAGAATAAAATCCAATCATTTAACACTTAATGAGCACATTTTACTAAAAATCATGCTGTTCGAGGAAATCTCATTCTCCAGCTCATTCATATGGGACATTCTGTGAAGCTTGTCTGAGTTTGCAACAGTAACCAAAGTGAAGCGGAGCTCAGCGAAAGCAAAACAATGTTTTTGTTTTTCAGAAGAATTTTTCAGTTTTTCTGTAGTACTTCACTCATGCACTACATAATGAGTGTCACAAAGTTTGCTATATGAGGAATAAGAGCAAATATGAATATGTTCACTTCATGCACTAATGTGTGTACTTTGTATGGGATTTACAAATTATTTTGACCTGAATGCCTTAGTAATTGCTTAGAACCACCCTGGCAACCACTTATGATACCTTTGCATCACGGAGCAAGCATCTCACATTCTGCTAATCAAGTTTAGCTTTCAACTCTGATGATTTGGATCTCTCTTTGTATGACGGAGTGATAGAGAATAGGCAAAACATGGCTGCTCTATATCTCTATTCATTCCCTCTCCATAATTAAATAGTCAGCTCCATGTAGTATGGAAGCCATTGGCTCGGCAGATGTAGCGCTATGTTAAACTTTATGTCACTTGAAAATGGTTTTCAAGTGCATTCAAGACTGAGATCACCTAGCTGTAAAATGATCTGTTTTATGGTGCCATTATCAGTGCAGTATTTTTTAAAGATGCAGTTCACTACACACTTCACGAACATAAGAAAATGTGAAGAAAGGGATAAGGCACTGACTTTCATTGTGTCCTTCATAATAGTCAGATTTTTAATGCCTCAGAAATGTATTAGTGATACACTCTTTAAAAATCTGGCATGGCATTTGCCTGAACCAAACGGTTTGTTAATGACCAAAGAGGATCGTCTCTTTCTTCACAAAAAATGTTTGTTTCTGAAACCCACCTCGGAATCTCTCGTTGTGGATGTTTAACTGTGGTTTTATGTTGTTTACTGTTTCAGAACCAAAAGATGAAATCGATAGTGACCTCCATGACATCAAAGTAAAAGAGAAAGATGGATAGCGAAAGGAGGAGAACAAGCCGGGCATGGGGGCATTTCATTGTGGTGGTCTGAATGTGACTAGTGTGTTCTGTTATGTTGTTACATCCTTCTCACAGTACGGCCCTCTGCCAGCATTGATACTCTGTGTCTGGCAGCGGTCCATCATCTCCCCCGCTCTTGTATACAAGGACCTAAGTCACCAGCAAGGAAGAGAGAGAAAGAGAGCGAGTGTGTGTTTTATTCCTTGTGTCCTTATTTTGGGTCACAAGGGAAGGGCTCTCTCAGCTACTCAGCATAGACTGGCTGGAGTCTATTGATCAGGCTGTGAGTTCTGCCAACAGAAAGAGAAAGAGAGATCGAGTAACTACAGAGAGCAAAAAAATACACAGATAGAGATAGAGAGAGAAATGGGGCAGAAGAGAAAAGAAAAAGGGGCAAAAAAAGCAACAGAAAAGTAAGGGAGAATAAAGCCGACCTGGCTTTTTTGTCCTGCCAGTAGAGGAGAGCTTAGATGAGTTTGTTTAATTCATCACTGTCTCACCACTGAGACTGAGCTGTTCTTGAGCAGGGATGCTGTCCCATCCCAGAATGCTTTTGTGTGCCTTGCCATTGTATGAGGGACTCAAATCAAACTCAGTAGAAAGTTTGAGTTCCAGAGAAGTAGTAGATCTTTCAGCTTCTTCATCAGATCTCAAAACACATCTATAGAGAACGATACGTGACCTTCCGAGGTCAAAAGAGCTGACCTTTATTCATAAAGATGATTCATAATGTCTCCCAACAGCGCTTGTCCTAAAACTAGAAGGTAAGATGGAGGCTTCTGCGTGCTGGAAAAATTATGAGATGTATGAAAAAGATGAAAAAGATTTACTCTCTCAGGGAGAGAAAAGCAGTGTTGAGAGTGTCCCTCAGGACCAAAGCACAGCTCAGACTATAAAACATGGAAACCTATGAGCTGTCTTCTGCCACATACTACATGGTAAGAGCATTGGGCTGCGTCTCGAACCGAGCAGAGGGGCTTGAACCTTGAACTTTGATTGATGAGGTCCAGCGGCTTCACATGTTTCACATATTACGCAGTAAGCATATTTTATATCATGTGTGTTTAGTTTGAATATTAATGATTAAACAGCAAAAAGGAAAGTGTCTCTACTTGATAAAAGGGGGATATTTATCTGGAATCTGGAAGAACAGTTGTAAAGTGGGAATTTGCTTGGGGGGGAGGGGGGGTACAAAATGTTATAAATTGCTGTGGTTATGGTCTATACGCTTCAGTTTAATCTGCTTGGGATGATGAATTATTTTGGTTATGAATCCAAGGCGAAGCTAAACATAGCACTTGCACGAGGACTGTTGGAACATTTGCAGGAGGCTGCGATGGCTGAAGCCATTAGTCAATAAATTAAAAACAAATTAGTTTCTGCTTCTGTGCTTTATTTGAAGAGTTATGCTCAGGTGTAATGAAAATGTATCGCGCTGTTGATTAGGAGGAGAAAGATTTCAAAGATGAATTTTGACCCTGGATCTCACGTGGTGGACTATCTAGATCTTGTAAATGCCACAAGCTTGATGACCAGAAGAGGCAGTTATTTGTTAAGGTTGATGATATTATTATATTCATCTTTCTTGAGAGGTATTCAGTGTCACACCATATGTAGTTATTTTCTGTCAGTGGTAAATAATAAGTGCAGAGCGCTATTTTTACATTTCTTGAAGTGTTGTTTGGTAAGTGGAATGGTCAAACAAAGGGTGATGATGAGAACTTGGTCTTTTGCCCCATGCTGACCTTTCAATCACACTCCAGTTAGCATTTCATTTATAATCAGTGCTAATCAAACCGAAGAAAGCACTCAGACGCTCTACCAGGCCAAATCTACCACTTCTCTATATCAACAGCAGTTGTCTTTCATCAGTAGCACTAAAAGTTCTCCTAATGGATTTAATAATAATACAAGGCTATTGATAAGACAGGGAAAAATCCAAGTGCATTTCATGTTTTTAAGAGTCTATCAAAACAAAATTGGACACTTCTAAAACTGCAACTACTGTATACTATAATGAAATATTAGCAGTATATTATTTGCAAGCAAAAAATTTAGAAAGAACTGCTATTGAATAGCCGAATGCTTTTGAAATGAGAATTATATAAGTAGGGTTGGGTATTGTTTGAATTTTATCGATTCCGATTCCGATTCTGCTTATCGATTCCGATTCTTATCGATTCCTAGTTTCGATTCCAATTAGATAAAAAATACAATATAAAAAAAATTAAGTCAAACATTTAGATGTCAAACATTCATTCTGTCTTTTTACAAAGCATTCTGTTGCAGCTGAACACGAGCAAAAATCAGCAGCCTACAGACAATGCACAAGAGGCAGTTTGCTTGCTTTATCAAAAAAATACCACAGAAAAAAACAACTAGAGTAATATAAATTTCAAACATTAAATTGATAAAGACAAGTGTCTTGTGAAACAGTCGTAATAAGATAGGGAACAAATAATCATTAGCCATCTCATAAATAATACAATCTGAACAAAATTTCAGGTACTACAGAAACCTGTACTAAGAGTTAAAACATGCATAGTTTTATTTTCCTAAATAAAAGATAGATTAATCAATTAAATTTAGTAAAGTATTCAGTCAAGATCAGTGAATGATTTTCTTTTGTTTTTTAATTAACATTAATGACAGGCAGCGCGTTTATTAGGCTGCTGTCTCTTTAACACCAAACGCACGCAGATCTAAAAATACTGTACATGTGTGTGTTCTTTCTCATCTGTTTACGTTCAGGTAAGACAAAAACGGCTGTGTTTATGATATACTGACATAGTTTTCTGCATATTGGTCGACAAATATGAAAGAAGTCAGTTTTGGCCCGGAACAACCTTTTCTACAGTGGAAATACACGGAACGGTTCGAGAACGGACACAAACCAGGAACCCGTAGCACGACCTCTGTTCTCTGTGCTCGCGCTTGCGCTTTGTGTGCGCTGCACGCAAACAGGGCGCAAGTTCTTTCCATTCCTGCGCTTAAATCATTTTTTAATCACATTAAAATGCGAACGCAGGAATCGTTAAGCAGAATCGAAATGCACGCGTCTTATCGAATACCCGGTTCTTGGAAATTTGGAACCGGTTCTAAAATGGAACCAGTTTTCGATACCCAACCCTATATATAAGGGAGACCAAGGTGGTTATATCACTACATTCACTTCAGGTTTAAAATTTGATTTTCAATCAGGTTAATGCATGTTAAATCATAGCATGGGCATCTTAATGTGCAGATTTGTTTGTTTAATTTGATATATGACATTTACTCAAAACGTCACTAAAAATGTGTGTGTGTGTGTGTGTGTGTGTGTATTGTTGTGTGGGTGTGTGTGTGTGTGTGTGTGTGTGTGTGTGTATGAATGATAGTAATATCAGCATTAAAGTGTTTTAAAGGGGGTAGTATCAAATATATTTTTATTATTAAATTTAAATAAAACATTAATACAAATTGAAACTTATTTTCATGAATACTGTTACAACTCACTCTACTTGTTACCCTCTGGTTGTGGGGTAGGTTGTATTGGTACTCTTTGTTAAGGGATATGCTGTGAATTTCAAAACAACTGTAATTTGTAAACATTGGAGAATTTTATCAAAGTATTTATAGATATTAAAGCAAAAAGTGTTGCAACCATCCTCACTCTCTAACATTTTGCCCATGTGTAGTGTGCAGTTACAGTATTTACCAATAGGGGCACACAGGGTCATTGTAACCAGCCAAAACTTGACCCCTTGGCTGAACTTCTTAGCATGTGGTTATGGGACCGGCTAGAGCCAGACGTTCAGAGAAATCATACATTGAACAGGTCTCGATCTGCCAACCTCATCCTGCATTAGAGTGTGACGGATGATTTTAAGCTCTGCCGTTTAAGTGATTGTTGGGATGGATGCAGGTGTATGCTGATAACATTAGTGTCATCAGTGAGCCCCCACCTTTCGTGACAGGCTTTCCTCCACAGCGTCCCGAGTCTCTCAGTGCCTTTGTGCAGCCTTTTTTTGTTGCTGAACGTGACTGGTTCAAACAAGCCCCTGGCTTAATGCGTCAGGGTTACCTAATAGAACCAGACTGCCTTTCTTTCTCACATCATTGTGTGCGAAGCACGCCAGTCAGCCGTCACGCTTTTGTGGTCGGGCAGCGTGGAGGCTATTTGTTCTGTCCGCCGGAATGAAGGGTCAGCGGAGGAGGGAGAGCAGAGAAAATTGGAAACACAGGCACAATCACAATGACAGCAAACGACGAGAGCACTAGAGAGAGACGGGAGGCCAGAGAAGAGAAGGAGGGATGACAACGCGAGGTGAAGGGGTAGAGACTGACAGAGACCGGAGAAGGAAGAAGGGTAGGAAAGCGACAGAGGGAGGATAAAATATGGCGAAAGGATGAGGACAATGAGGCAAATCAGTCTCAGCTGAGGGCGCAGGCAATTAGAATAAAATGAGCTGGACCTTGGCAGAGGCCAAGCCAGACAGGGGCTGATGGGTGAGAGAGAAAGGATGAGAGCGAATGTCCTGGTGATTAAAACTGAATGATTAGCCCAGTCCGTATGGACCATGAGTGTGGTGACGGCGGTCACCTGCACCCTAAAGGGACAAAGTGTGTCTGACAGTAATGAGATCAGGTCTGCTTAACTCCCCATTGGAGCTCCAATAGCTTTAATGGCTAACTTTGTCTCTGCACCTCACCGTTACTCCATATGTGACATGTTTCCTTTTAATTCCTTTTCATCCTGGCGCCTATCAAACCATCTTACGCTTTGACATGAAGGGAAAAAAAAAGAAAAGAGTTTTTTTTATTTTTTTTATTTTTTTTTTTTGTTTTTTTTTTTTTTATACTGTTTCACCAGTGTCAAAATTCTCTACTTGCAGTACAATACAGGAAGAGCCATGTAGGCAGCTGCACAAGCTTAACAGCTAGCTACAAAAAAAGCTACATAAAGGTTTGGAATAATTAAGATACCAAGGCTGCATTTATTTGATTAAAACTACCGTTAAAATGATTAGTAGTAGTACTAATTCTATTATAATTAGTAGTCTTTACTCAAGTCTTCAGTGTAACATGGTTCTTTAGAAGTCCTTCTAATTTGCTCATTTGGTGCTGAATTATTATTATTATTGGTGGTCAGTTATTAACAATGGTTCTTATCAGTCTTGAAAACAGTTGAGCTGCTTAATATTTTTGTGGAATTCATAATAATTTTAATGATTCTTTGATAAATAAATGAATTAATCCCTCGAGAGAAGAGGGGAGAGAGAGATGAGAGAGAGAGGGTGTGTGTGGTGTGTGGTGTGGGGGCGTGTGTGTGTGTGTGTGTTGGTGGTGTGTGTGTGGTGTGTGTGTGTGGGTGTGTGTATCGGTTTAGGGACACTATCTTCAAAATATTAAGGAAATTATCATACAGTTTGGATTGGCTGTATGGTTCTGTTCTGGGCAAGAACTGCTGCGCATCCATGCAGCCTAGCATGGTTGAGAGCAGGGAGAGCAGCAATAACCCCTAGGATACCAACATAACCAAAATAAATGTATTGCAGATACAGTATCAGTATCATTAATGTTCAGTAATTCAATGTACACATTTTAGAAATTAGTCTGATTCAAAGGGGAATCAGAAGGCCGAATCCTGACTAGACGAGAGGAGGAGCTGGGGATGGAGAAGGGTAATTAGCTATTGAGCAATGCGTAAGCTGCTGATAATACTGAGGGACCTAATATAAGAATGCTGAGGTAGGTGTTGTATTCCTATAGGTAGACGTGGTTCAGCTGAGAGTCAGCTGATGTGAGCTTGACTAATGTGACCTGCCAGAACTAACTTTACGCTTGATTTCTGTAGGATCATGTGACACTGAAGACTGGAGTAATTATTTTAAATTGTAATAATATTTCACAATATTACTCTTTTTACTGCATTTTTGATTAAATAAAAGCAGAATTGGGGATCATAAGAGACTTCTTTAAAAAAAACAACATTTAAAAATAATTTACATGAAATGTCCAAATTAGTGAATCAAAGTCAGAGTGAGATAGAATGTTTAGTTTCAAGTTTCATCAGTTTCATTCAAGTTTCATTCCCTTAGTTCATATATAAAAAACTGTATTTGGTCATGCCACAGAAGAATTTTGATTAGGTAGCTGCGTTTCTACTTGTAGTTAGTTGCTCTCCAGTACTGTAGAGCAGAGAAACTAAGAGTGTGATGTCACAGTATTCATCCCTCACTAAAACAACTGCTGAATACGCTGCAGACAATAAGTACAGCGGCTAAACTCATGCAAATCGGTCATTAATATTGCAGACAGGAAGGACGCTGAAACAATTCACAGTGGACAGGAAAATAACAGCAGTAGACCGCCACAAAGAACATGGCTGGCCTCTGGAGAGGATCTCTCATCAGCCCCGTGTGAGAAATGGCTTTGAGTGAAAGTTGCTGATGTGGTGTTGTGCCTGCCTTTGTGGAGGGTCTGAGGGCCGAGGGTGGTCATTAGTGGCAAAAGCGCTATGCTAACTCGAACAGGCCGAGCTCTTTTAGATCTCTGCTGCTCTGGGGTCTCGGATGGAAAATCAGAGCATACCCTAACAAATGGAGCAGCATGGGGAAGGACTGAGTGCAGCCTGCCGTTCAAGCAGTCCGGAGGGGACAGCTCCATCCCAAAGGCCCTGCACTTGAGTCCCCATTTCTTTCTTTATCGCTTTGCTTTCATTCTGTTCCTCTGGACAAAGATGGGCCACCTGTAGGTTCCTCAGAGCAATGAGCATTTCTATACAATTTTAGCATTTTCTATGCGCTAGTATCTCAGTATCATTACTATCATTCACTGAAATTTCTGTTGTACATATGAAGGCAAGCATCACAATTACTATTGTTTGTTCATAGGGTTTGAGCTTTGAGCAAAGTCCATAGAAAACAAAAGCAAAATTCCATTGATATTTGTCAAACTTTGCTTTTCTAGTTAAAACCTGCAATTGTAACCACATAGCAATCTGATAGACAACACTCAGAACACTTTAGTAACTGCATAGTAATAACCAGGCAAACACCCATAACCTTCTTTGCATTGGGACAATGTGGTTTTACACAGAAAAGCTGCTCACAACTTCATCAAAAAACTTAGAAATCAGGTTTTTTTGGGGATATTCACCCTTGGTACTGAAGACATAGATACTGGCAGTTACGGCAATTCAAGATCAGCTCTGAATTCTAAGGTCCTTGAAGAAGCCTAGTCATATTCTCAGAGAAGATAGAGAAACCACTCTCTCAGGGGTTAACTTCTCACTTCTCAGATCCCTGAAAGAGCTTTGCTAAAGTTGAGCTTCTTGGGCACTGGAGCAGTTAATCAGCTTCTCCCTGTGACGTTTTTGCTGCATGGGAAAAGATATCATCATGTCTTTTAGAAAGAGCAAGCCAGGCTAACACTGATTCACACAGATTCAACAGGCAATCATACAGAACAGTGGGAAGAAAGGAGGATGGTAGCCTAAGGCTGTGGTTTTCTCAAAAAAAATTTTTTTTGCTTTTAGGTCCCAAATTTTAACATAAAATTTGAACCAACAAAGTACCAAAATTGTTTATTGTATGAAATTATTAAAAAAAAAATTACAACATTTTACATAATTGTAAAATTATTATACAAACTTGTTAAAATTACTATGGTAGGCCCAACAATATGCAAAATTAATAAGTTGAGTAGGAATAATTGACCGTTTTTAAATGTCTCCCTTTTTAAGGTCATGACCCCCAGTTGAAAACCTCTAGTCTAGGGTTTCAGACAGCCAATCATTCCCTCCACAGCCAGCAGCAGAAGTCGAGCCTGAGCCCAGCCTGATTGATTACAGAAAAACTGTGTTATAGGGATCAGTGTGCAGCAGTGCCAGGGATAAATTAGTGAAGGTCAATATTTGAATGTTTGGCTTGTTTGTACATAGTGATTTAGCAGATTAAGACAAAAACATTGCACATTTTCCCTAATATGTGTGATGAAGTGCTTTCTGCTCCAGTCTCTCTCCGTCTGTCTACCACTTTCTTGTCTCTTCCTCCCTCCCTCTCTTTTGCTGAGGTGGATGGTATGTGTCTCTCTCCACTGGAGGTCATTCATTCATTCATTTACCAACTACAAACAAAATATAAAAAAAACCAGAACAATATCAGATCATCTTTTCTTACCATAACTGCTAAAAATAGGACTTGTGACAGTTTAATTCTCTTTATTGAACTGAAACTGGAAGAACACAGGTTTTCATTGTTTTCTTCAATAACAAAGTTAAACTTTTTTTTAACTATTCAACAATTCTGTGATATAAATCTGAATGAATAGCCTACTGTTGATGTTTTTTCTCCACAGTGGTTTTTCAATAGGAACGCTTAACACAACGTTTTATCCATTATTCACTAGTTTATTGTGCCAAAATTTAATCAATTTTTTCCATTATTCATCAGCTTTATGTGCCAACAATGCTGATTAGCATTCATAGATAGACTAATGGATTATAATGTTGGAGGGGTGGTGTTTCTTGTTTCAAATGGGGGCCTGACAAGAAAAAAACTTGACTGACTGTAAATTGCACAATGACCCACAATGAGACCGAGAGGTCAAGATGGCAGCAGTACATGTGCTTTGTGTACATGAGCCAAAAGGGCATGAGATGAAGAAATACAGGGGAAAATAGCTATCCAGTTTGACTGCAGTGAAGTTTGCTCCGTTTTTATTGAACGTAGAGAAATAGCTACACCAGACACCTGCAGAGCTGTATCTGACGGCTGGCCGCAGACAAACCTCCTACCACGGTGCGTATGCTCAGACCGCTCCATCAAACCTTAGCTCCTACCTTATGAGTGACTCATCATTACTGTGTGCTTAAAGGCTCAGAGAGTTCAAGGCAATGTGGGGACAAGGCTGCTGCCAACCAGCGCATCGCGAGTCCCGCTGCTCCTCGCTCTACTGGGCGTCAGGTGGAGGACAGGCGGCCAACCTGCAGGAGTGGCTGACAGTGGCGGTCAGCGAGCCCTGGGGGAGAAGACGTCCTGCGGGGGGCAGATGGGGGTTCTGTGGCTCGCCGTCAGGACAGGTGGGCTGCTGTCACCCCGTCCCAGCAAGCAGGTGGCCTCTTCCCCCCTGGAGGTCACCTTCACACACAGCAGTGCGAAACCTCCTTGCAATACCACTAACAAACACACCGTTATTATGACTAGGAGTCCCAGGGGCCTTTTGTGAATAAACACTGAGTGTTAAAGTGACGGTGCACCCAAAAATGAAAATTCAGGTGTCATTTCCAAACCTGTATGGTAACCAAACAGGTTCTGTTCCAAATGACTTCCATTGTATGGTCAAAAATATAATGAAAGTCATTAGGAACAGAAACAGAATTTAAATTTTTGAGTGGACTATCCCTTTCGGCCACAGCCATATCACCCTGCAGCCCAAGACTGGTTGCCTACTGAAGCTAAGCAGGGTTGAGCCTGGTCAGTACCTGGATGGGAGACCTCCTGGGAAAACTAGGTTGCTGTTGGAAGAGGTGTCAGTGAGGCCGGCAGGGGGTGCTCACCCTGTGGTCTGTGTGGGTCCTAATGCCCCAGTATAGTGATGGGGACACTATACTGAAAAAAGCACCGTCCTTCGGATGAGATGTTAAACCAAGGTCCTGACTCCGTGGTCATTAAAAATCCCATGGCACTTGTCGTAAAGAGTAGGGGTGTAACCCCGATGTCCTGGCCAAATTGGCCTTTGTCAATCATGGCCTCCTAATAATCCCCAACCACTTGATTGGCTCTATGACTCTCTCTCCTCTCCACCTGTAGCTGGTGTGTGGTGAGCGAACTGGCGCCGTTGTCCTTGGCTGCCGTCGCATCATCCAGGTGGATGCCGCACACTGGTGGTGGTTGATAGAGATCCCTCCCACACTATTGTAAGCGCTTGGGTGTCATCATCAGGGGTGTGAAGTAACGAATTACATATATTCACGTTACAGTAATTAAGTAGTTTTTGTCAGTAATTGTACTTTTTTTGAGTAGTTTAAAAATTTTGTACTTTTACTTGAGTACATTTTAAGTGATGTATCGGTACTTTTACTCCGCTATTTTCCTCGTTTGTGGTCGTTACATGCTTATTTTAATTTTATTTTTATCCATCAACGTGATTGGATAGAGAGTAATAGGTCTTGTGACTTTCAAATCAAATTGTGCATAGAAAACTTTTAATTGCCAACTGTTTATCATGGCTTTTGGAAGTGCATTATTCAAGCATCAATTCAGTCTCATCTTCCTCTAACTTAATATGTTATGGTAAATTTCGGATTTCTGCTTACTAAATGATTTGTATATATGCTTGCCTATCTATACGGCCTGAAATTTGGTGTGAGGTTGTATTGCATACAGTGTTAACTCCCGCCAGTGCCACGCTCGGTAAATTCCCCACTCACTTATGCGACGCAAAATCGGTCTGCGCTGCCGCCTCGTCTCTCTCTCCCGCGTGCGTTCTGCCGGCAGTCACTTGGATAAGTCTTGTTGCTTGTTGAACTTGTTGACTTTTGATGACTTTGAGTGCGTGATGCGCGCTGTGAAACACAAATTGATGACCAATCTGCACCTTATTGATGACCCGTGGCGTTATATACCTGCCTCTGGTGCCAGCGCGGGATGGATAACCTTGTTTATTACAAGTTATTAAATTTGTGTTCCAGTGCATTGTGGATGCTGCTGCTTTACCGAGACCGGCAAATTCAGGCTCCGCAAAGAGAATGCGGGTGTGTGTTTGGTGTGTGTGTGTGTTATGTTTTTTTTCCTTTGAAAAGGTTTCCCCAGAAATAACTCGCTATTTAATGAATTTTTCCTTACAAATTGTATTATCAGCATAACAATTCGAGTAAATGTGTAAAAGGTATGGCATGAATTTGCCATCTTTCTAGAACAATGTGCATTTGTTAAAATTGTAACATATTATCAAGTTTAGTTATTTTTATTTCTTTATTGCAAAACGTTAAAACTGGCACCTTTTTGGAGAGAAATTGGCTCTCATTTTAACCCATATCATGTTGTGTGATGCTGAACTATGAGTTTCTAAATGTGTTTGTATTTGCACGGTTCTAAACATTAATACTTTATGTGCAACAACAGCATGCTGTCTCAGTGGTCTTACACCGTGTTTCCCAACCTTTTTTTAGTCGCGGCGCCCTTTGGAAATTTTAACAAACTTGTGGCACCCTACAAAATTTGTATAGTCACAATATTTGAATTTCTCATTTCGATGTGATAATTTGAAAAGTATAGGTATTCGGTACAACAGGGAAGAACTGCAACATATAATGTCTAAACAGATATTTTTTATATTATTAAAAAAAAATGTGTCTATCAATGATGGCAACCAGTAGGCTAATTTCTAATGAAAAGACCAATTTATATGACAGATTTTAATTTAGGCTTTTATTCATATGTAAACATTGTTTAATTACCATTATAGCTATCTCACAAATGTTTGCTCACTCTGTGTTTTTTTTATTTTACAGTTGGGTAATTTTGTTGCAGTAGCACGAGATTGCTTGATTTCAAACTTTGAATTGAATTAAAATATGACAAGTAAGCAGTCAGTAATAAATAAGAACAAATAAAGAAATTAATAATGATAGCGCAAATAAAAAATAACGACAGGCCTTCGTATTAAATAAATTGCTTTTTAGTTTTTCAGGTAGGTCTAACAGTAGGGTTAAGATATTTAACTTTTTTTTTTTTTTACCAATTATCCAAATAATGTTTAGTCCTAGAAAGCTATTATTATCAGAACCCGCGAGCATAACATAGCGGTTAGCAGATCAATGAATGAGAGGGCAGCGTTACCAGAGTTGCCCATATACCCCATATACACCATGTTACAGAACAGTAGGGCTATTGCAGACAGAAATGATACTGTATTACATCGATGTTTCCTGTTGGCTTGTTTTTTGAGTGGACTTTGCTGTTCCGATGAGCTTGAACGGTATATGAGTGGAGCACTCACTTGGGCCGTCAGCAACTGAGCGGAGCACACACACGCATAGAGCGGGATAATACGCAGAGCGTCACACCACGTGAAAGTGAATCCTGAGCGGTGAACTAATTTTCGGCAGCCGAATTTCTGTGCATCTCTAATTATTGGCGACATCAGAAATGGATATTATATAATAGATGCTTTTTTGAAAATTTTAGCAATTTAAAAATATTAAAAAATATTTTTTTTACAGGGCACCCCTGCTCTCGACAGACGGCACCCCGGTTGGGAAAAACGGGCTTACACTGATTTTAATCTGTTTTTTTTTCAAACTGTATGATTAAATGGGGATGGATTGTACTGATAATACTTTCTTCATCTTTCTTTCTGCACGCAACTGTTTCGTTTCTTTCTTCTTTGCTTTTTTTATGTATTTTAAGAGTTTTGGCAGTCGAAATTAAAACTGCTGGATGATAGATATTCTTCGTTCTTTATGACAAACAAGATAATGTGAATTACAGAATGTACAACGTTTTTAAAATATATAAATTGCAGTGTACAGCGTTTATTATGAGGGGGTAGAATCCACCGCTCAGTACTCACTACTCAATACTCATGAGTACTTTTAAATGGGCTACTTTTTTACTCTTACTCAAGTAGTTTTTTTTGGACAAGTCCTTTTAACGCTCGACTCGCCCTACATTTTTTTGGAAGTACGGGTCACTCTTACTTGAGTATATTTTTTCAGTACTCTTTCCACCACTGACAGCAATACACAAAGCGCTATATAAATACATCATTCATTCATTCATTCATTCAATGCTGTGTTCCGCCCCTCACAGCCATTCAGGTGCATAAACGGTTCTCATTGTTTCCCAAAATATATCCATTGATCATCCCTGTCATCCCCGATTACACTGTTGCTTGCTCCTGCAACCAATAAAGCCTAATTAAAATAACAAAGTTCTGTCAATAAACCGGGAACAGTTGTATAATTACAGTGTGCATGAGGACATCATAAGCAGGCAATGTCACGGCCCTAACGAAGGAAATAAATCGATTGCAACCAGACAAAAGCGTTGCTTTACGATGCCCCTCTCCTCCGACACACAAAGGCAGTCGTAAAATGCAGCCAGGGGAAAGTTTAATGACAGTCTTAAAGTGTCTGGCCCCCTTTGTCACTTTCACTGCCTTCCCCTCTACATGACAATGGGAACAGCATTCTCTTTGCTCTCTACTCAGCCTCATTAGTCAACTCTTTCCTTCTCTCGATCTCCCATTCTCGTCTTGTTCTCCCTCCGGAGACAAGTGAGTGACAGGTTTCCCCCTGAAACTGTGCATTGCACTACTGACAGACATACACACACATCTCTTGCACAAAACTAATTTGTGGCGGGAGCGAGAATTGGCATTGCCACAATGCCTCTGCGAAGGCACTTGATGGCGTGTGGAGCGCAGGGCTAAATGTCAAGGAAGGATGTTTAATTCCACAACCCGTGATTTCATCCAAAAGCAGGCAGTTTTCATTCAGCTGCTCAGTTTTCAGGGCTGAGACTTCAGCCCAGGCTGGAGGAAGCCAACCTTTCTCACTCCCAGGCCAGAGGTGAAGATGCCAAGACCAAAGGCTGTATAAGGCCGTCCAACTGCTGAGCTGGTGCTTCTGATGCAGGGCACATCCTTGTTTTTCGCTCACGTATGCTGGCTTTCTCTTCCAGCTCACATGTTGTTTTATTTAAAGGGATAGTTCACCCAAAATTAAATATACCTATTTCTCTATTTAGTCACCCTATCGTCGTTCCAAACCTTTAGAACTTTTTCTTTCTCTCAAAGGAGAAATATTTGTATTATTTATATACTATTATAGCATTCATTAAGATTATGAATTAACCTTTTTATATATGTTCAGTTTTCTTTTTAATTTTAGTTTAAGTTTTAGTAATTTTGTGCTTTTAATAATAATAATAATAATAATTCTGTATAGCTTTATTTTTCTCTCATGTTTAGTATTTTTAGTAATTGACCTTATACCTATTTTATTACAGTTCATTGCCAAGGTAACATTTCTGATTTTTAAGTTTTTTATCTGTTGTTTGTCTTATTTTATTTCAATTAGCGACAGCGATTTTTAGTTGTTTTAGTTGTAGTTAAAAATAATAACACTAAATAATAAAACTTGTATGCTGTAAGTCATCAGAAGCCTATGATAGCTTTGTGTGAATTTCAGTGATAATCGTCCTTTTCAATGGAAACCTAGCGTAGCGTTAGTTCTGGCAGGTCACGTTAGTCAAGCTCGCATCAGCTGACTTTCAGCTGATCCCCATCTACCTATGGGAATACGACACCTATCTAAGCATTCATATATAAGGTTCCTCAGTATTATCAGCAGTTTTTGCATTGCTCAATAGCTAATTACCCTCCTCCATCCCCAACTCCTCCTCTGTCAGTCGGGATTCAGCCTTCTGAATCCCCTTTGAATTAGACTAATTCTAAAATGTGTAAATAAAATTATTGAACTTTAACGATATCTGCAATACATTTATGTTGGTTCTGTTCTGTTTACCCTGGGGGGTTATTGCTGCTCTCCCTGCTCTCATCCATGCTAGGCTGCATGGATGTGCAGGGAGTTCTTGCCCAGAACAGAACCATACCGCCAATCCAAACTGTATGCTAATTGTCAATCATTTTTGACGATAGTGGTCCTGACAGAAGTCTTAGTTTCATTGTTAGTTTGAGAACTGCTGTGACTAAATCAGTGAATCATTCAGACAATTTTTTTGAAGCAAGATTGAAGCATTGTGCACAAGGCATATGGACCTTTTTATGGCACTTTATGGTGATTTTGTTGTTTTTGAAGCTTAAAGCTTCAGACCCCTTTAATTATGCAGTAATTGCAACCAAAAGAGCCACTGGTACATTATTAAAACTTTTTGTGAAGCTGAGTAAATGAAAACAGAAATTTTGTTTTTGGGTGATCTATCACTTTAACAAGCTGGAGGAGGCATCTCCGTGCAGCTCCAGTAGGGAGCCCACTGCCTGTGTGATTCTCCTCCACCAAGGAGACCTAAAGTTTAGGACTTCTCAGTGGGGCTGTTAAAATGTACTTCTCTGTACTAGAGAGCTGTGATAGCACAACAGAGAACTCATCCGTTGAAAGTTAGAGGGTGAGGCGATGAGGTATATGTGCAAAGTTTCTTCAGTCACATGTCTGGAGTGATGTTTTGTTCTCTCTTATAATATGCAGGGCTGCATTTACCATTGGGCTAGGCGGGGCTGAAGCCCCGGGGCCCGAGCAAGGAGGGGGCCCATGATTGGCTAGCTTGACGGACATCGGTAGCGCCGATTGCCAAAGCCCCACCACGCCCTTCACATTTTAGCGCTATTATTTAGTGGAGTTTTTCCGTAAATTCCATGCTTTACCATTAGAGATTAAAACGTCACATTTGAGTTTGGTTTACCAATCAAATGCATTTATTTAATATTTTACTTTTGAACGAACTGTGCACGTAGTCTATCTATCAGGTGATCGCTGCGCCTAATGTCTGCATTTACCTCTCTTCACTTCATTCTGGTGTAATCTAGTAATGGTCATACAAAGAACGATCTTCGGTAAGTAAAAATTTCAACTATTCTAAAAAATAGATAGAGAGAAAAATAGGAAGAGGGGAAAAACATGTTGTCCCTATCATGCACAGCTAGTTTATTTTAAAGCTGATGATGGAGTGGGAGTTGTGGAACAGCAAATGGACTGGACATATGGAGCAGATAAAAACAGTGTCATCATCCCCACAGATTTAAGTTTGTTTGATTATTAACTTGATGGATGTAGCCTATAGTGCTTTTTTTTGTTTGAACAAACTAGACTATAGGCCTAATATTCGCTTATGGGTTGAGAAATTCATTTTGCGCGTCATGATGTAAGCTTTTCATTTAAACGCATTTTAAGCATTTTGGTTTAAAGACTAATATAACTGTTCAAGGACATTAAGCAGTGGGGCAAAATTTATTTGGGCAAATGTGCGCGTTAAGACGGTTTCTGATACGCGCGTACAGCGCCTGACAAACTAAGATTTATTTTCACGCCTTGTGTTTAAACGTTCGAATACGCATAGTTATGTGTCAAAATGCCTGTCTCCTCGTCAACACAGTTATTTGTGTCTTAAATTAACTTTAATAGTTAAAGATAAAGCATGTGTAGTTTTAGGTTATTTGAGATCCTGGATTATATGATGAGATTTTAAAAGGATATAGTTCACCCAAAAAATTTAATACTGTCATCATTTACTCAGTTTCAAGTCGTTCTGAGCCTGTATGAATTTCTTTGTTCACCTCAACATAAAAGAAAGATATTTTGAAGAATGTTTGTAACCAAACAGTTTCTGGTCCCCATTGACTCTGTTTGGAACCGCTGTTGATAGTGGTTTTTTTTCTTTTCTTTTTTTTCATACTATGGAAGTCATGGGGGCACAGACAGTGTTTGGTTACCAGTATTGTTCCAAATATATTATTTTGTGTTCAACAGCATGAATGAATCTCATACAGGTTTAGAACAACAACATAACTTAAATTTTTTGGTGAACTATTCCTCCAAAGCAGCCTAATATAGCTGCTGTTGCCATTTGTGTCAATAATGAAAATTAAACATTAGAAAGAAAATCACACACTGTCCTTGACAGAATCACTTTTGTAAAATAAATAAGAAAGTATATTGATTTTATACAGTGAAGACTATTCAGTCTATATGTAGTCTATTTATTTTATACAATATAATATTTCTTATTCAGTGTTTGTAGGTCAATTCTTTGTTTCTATTGTAATGAAGGACTGTATCCCCTTGTCTTCAGTCCAGTTTGTTTTTTATTACCAGTGGCAACCTCCCGCTCTCCCTCGCCTCTAGGTGAAGCCAACAAGGAAGTGCCTTAAACTGTAATTTATTCAACTGGTGGCCGCTAGAGACTGGCTCCAAAAGGAGTCAATCCCATAGACTCCCCATGTTAAAATGAATGAAAAATGCCCAACTTTACAACAGAAAAAAAATATGTTTACAGCCTGGTACAAAAAATGGTTTTGGATAATATAGCTAATTTTGCCCTTCATGACGACTGTGAGGGGGTGAATTGTTTTATAACTCATCCGTTTGAATTTTATTAAGCCTTAAAGTTCTGCATAATTTAGGGCGTGGCCACTTGAGTGACAGGTGGATTGCCGCTGCCTTGTCACCACAGTCGAGCTATGTGGGCATGGCTTTTTCAGCACCTGCTCCTCCCTGCTCCTTCCTGCCTCTTTTGCCTATTTTCCATTTTTCCGGAGTGACCCCGCGCTGCCAAGATGCGAAGCCGCCTCCGCCCCCTTTTGACTTCAAAAACGCTCCTCAGAACTCTACGGGTGACGTCACGTACCCTACGTACATGTTTTTATACAGTCTATGGTTTTTTACTTGAGCTAGTATTTTTAGTTTTTTTTGTGATATTGAAATTGGTAACAAAAATTATGAAATTTCAGTGCATCAAGAATTTTTATATGGTATAAAAATCCTATTTAAAGCTTTATATATATCATTATTGTGATGGGGGCACTGCAGTAAGTCATAGCCCCGGGGCCCAGTGAGGTCTTAATGCGGCCCTGATAATATGAGTTTGGTTAGAGAACACTTTGGGGTGACTGAGGGTGTGACTGTTCTTGTCTCAAATGTAGTGATGTGTTACAGGAAAGTACAGAGGAGCAATAAGTGTTTGGAATACTATTTGCTTCCTCGCTTTCTTTCATTTTGTGGATGTAATTGCTGACAAAATGTAGATTTGTGTTTCTCACAGTAGCAGATTAAAAATGCGTCATGGCAATAAGTAAACAATATGATGAAAATATGACAAAATGTTAAGATATATGATATTGATACAAAACAATTGAATATGCTAATCATGTGTATAAATATACAGTATATACATATATATATATACTACCATTTAAAAGTTTGAGGTCATTTCTTTTTATTATCAATGTTAAAATCAATTGTACTGCTTAATATTTTTGTGAAAACAAGTCTAAATTTTGATGGGCTTTTAAAAAGGAATAATAAATCTGGCTAAATATATTTTCTAAATCAAACTATATAAATAAATACATCTTACTGACTCCAAACATTTCAACTGGGGTATACAAATAATTAAATATAAATGTATTTATTTGAGATTAATATAATACAAGCTATATCCACAACTTTTAAACATAATAAATGTATATTTGCATAGTAAAGCAAATGCACAGATGAACTTGAACTATTTTAGATAATTAGAATGTGTAACTGACATTGAATATGCCATTGCTGTAACAAAATGCTGTACATTATGCAATATCCAAAAAAAGCATTAGAAATAGTCATGAAGGCATCAAGAATCCGTAATTGTAATAATAATTATTTCATGCTTTTACAGTGAAGACAGTTGTTGCATGCTCTGTGTAGTTTGTTGATAAATCACTAGGTTATGTCTCTCCCTCTCTCTCCCTGTAGATCTCACAGCGATTTATATCAGTTCATCCTTGAAAAAAGGGCTTTTGTTCTTATATAGAACAATCCCACAGTGTTCTCACGAGTGTGTATGTGTGTCTGTTTGTTTGTGCACAAGTGAATTCTGAGACACCATTGACTGAGCGCTGATCCCTGATCTCCAATTAAGTGTGCATCTCTTGTGGGGCGTAAAGGAGGGCGTGATTGATAGGTGAAAGGTGAGATAGACTCTTTGATTCGCTTTACGAGCCAGACAGAGATACAACTCATCTGAAACTTCTCCAGATGACCTTAGACCCCAGACAGAAATGCACCATATCTTACAGTCTCTTATAGACCACTACACTCACTTGAGCTTTATGCATCTGAACCTAGCCGGCAACTGCTTCTTTCTTTCTTTTTCTTTCTTTCTTTCTTTCTTTCTTTCTTTCTTTCTTTTCTTTCTTTCGTTACCACACTTTTCATGCAGCAGTGCATTACAGATGAATCATAAGGCCATCAATAGTTGGCTGTCTGAATGTGTAGGGTGAGGGATCGATGGCTCTGGTCAGCAGTGTGGAATGGACACAGCTCTAGGTGGGTGAGTGAAGGCCATGCCTAGGTGATCCATAAAGCCTAGTTTGACATCTGCTCTAACTGGAGGCCAAAGAACTGTCTGTTCTGTCATCAGTAATGTTGAGAAAGTCTGAGACACTGGAATTTCTCCAGTCATGGCTGCACTTCTACGTCTCCTGTTGAGATCCATCTCTATACAATAGCTGATTACCTTCACTTCATATATTTGTAGTGCTTGCATGAGAGAACAGTATATTCCTCAAACATTTGGTTTTAGTCTTCTTCTGATTCTTCCTCTGCCTCGCCTCTTACTTTTTTGACTTTACTTCTTTTCATTCAGCTTCTTCCATTGCTTCTTCCTCTTTTTTCCTGTATTTTTTTCTGCTATCTTCTTCATTTTGTGGTTCTTTTCCAGATTGTTCTAATTCTTCCTTTTTGTCGTCTTCACTGTCTTTTTCTTCATCTTCATTTTCTTTTTCTTCATTTTCATCTTTGTGCTCTTGTTTGACCCTCTTCTTCTTCTTTCTTCTTAGTTTTTTTTCTTTCTTCCCTCTTCATCTTCTTCTCTCCTTCTTTTCAACTGTTCAAACCGACTCTTTTTTTCTGCTTATTTTTTGGCCTTTTTTTTCATCCTGTTTATTTTTTTTTTATTGTTTTCTTATTTTTCTTTTGCTTCAATTCACAACATAAACAATCATCATCAAAAAAAGATTCCATAAAATTATCACATTTCACATTCATTCACACCATTCAACATCAATTCATTTTTTTTTTCTTTTGCTTTCACATTTTCAATTTCATTATTTCCTTACATTCATCATCATTCAACAATTTTCACAATTTCACACATCAATTCATCCATCAATTTTCAATCATCATCATCAAATCACATCATCACATACACATCAACATTCATCAACCATATCATCAATTCCCCATACAGTTCCACATCAATATCTCATTTTCATTCACATTTCATTCCCCAATTCAACATCACAGCAAATCATCATCATATTAAATTCCTCAAATAACATATTCATCACATCCATTTTTCCCCCCCCCCTCTTTTCTTCCTTTCTTCTCCTTTTGTCCTGGTTTTTTGTTTTGTGTTTGGAAACTTTGTGTACTTTATTTTTTTTTTTTTTTTTTTTTTTTTTTTTTTTTTTTTTTTTTTTTTTTTTTTTTTTTTTTTTTTTTTTTGTTTTTTTTTTTTTTTTTTTTTTTTCTTTTTTTTTTTTTTTTTTTTTGTAATTTTTTTTTTTTGATCAAAAGAATAATTTATAAAATTGTTTTCTCCTTTTCTTGACCCCCCGCTCTTGACCCTGTATTATTGCATGGTTTCAACATTCAAATACTACAAAGCCTTAAAGGGACGGTGGTGGAAAAATTTTGGGGTGGAGGAACTAATATTTTTCAAATTTTTGCGTTCTCTCACAAAACTTGCGTTTCTCTCACAAAGACGTGTATTCGCTCCTCGCTCGCAAAACTTTGTGCGTTCCATCCGCTGTATAAACCACTGCAAACTGTAAAGTAACAGGAGAGTTTGTTCCAAACTCACCCGGGTTTTGCTATAGAACAGGCAAATGTTTTGCGAGAGAATGCAAAAATTTTGCGAGGGAATGCAAATGTCTTTGCGAGAGAATGCAAAAGTTTTGTGAGGGAACGCAAAATATCTTTGCGAGAGAACGCAAAAGTTTTGCGACAATGCAAAAAAATTTGAAAACAAAAAAATGTTTCCTCCCACCCCCAAATTTTTTTTTTCCACCCCATGTCCCCTTTAGTCCTGGTCCACCAACCTGTTTAGGCCCAAGATCCCTGACCCTCACCTTTAGGACAGAACCAGATCTAACCTATTTGACGAATTGATATAAAAAGAGAATCCCAGATTGTACTTTCGAAATTTGAAGACTTTTTACTTGTAGTATTTTTTAATTATTATACCGCCGATCATAGCTGATTCGAATTTTTCTTTTTCTTTCTTTCATTTTTTTTTTACTAGCAAATTGGCTATTCTGATACTGATTTTAGCAAATTATTTCTTTTCTTTGCTATTTGTTTTATAAATTTACAAACACCTGGCGTTTAAACAAAAATATCTAGCCCTTTGAATTAGAGTCAACCACGCATTTTAATGACGTCTGCACTGTCAGTTGTTTTTGATTTGATTAGATTAATTTCATGATTTAAAACAGCACAGAATTGTCTGACTTTAGGTGTTATTTATTTAGTTGCAACATTGAAGCATCTGCACGAAACAAAAACAGCAGGTCTGAATGGGACACACTCTCTGACAGCAGGTGGCGCCTATCAACAGGGTTGCCAGGTTTTCGAAATAAAACTAGTCCAATCGTGTTTCGAAGGTTCCCCTGTAAAAATCGCATTCGGGGTAAAATACACGTTTTTCGGCGGGGATCTTCCAGTAAAAGTCACATTCCATGGGCTAAATATCATGTTATTGGGGTCGATTCAACCCGCGGCAACAGTGACAACAACCCGCGGCAACAGTGTTTAAGTAGCCCATTCCTGGAAACCCCGGATTGGCAACACTGCTTAGGAACAGACCGCAATAAGGCGTTTCCTTGGTTACCGCTGTAAACAATAGGGATGGGCGATACCACTTATTTTGTTTTCGATACGATACCAATATTTTTCAGGCCGTAGCCGTCGATATCGATAACCGATTCGATCACTTTCTGAACTAACCTTTTAATTTGAAATGTGTAATTATTTCAATTACTAGATGTAAAATGGTGAGGATAAACTTAACTTAGTTTTAAAATAAAACGCCAAACAAAAATTTTTTTTACATTCAATAACGCCTTAATTGCCTTATTAAGTATATTTTTGTTTACACATGGTTTAGATATGTTTTTTGTTTACACATGTTTCAAATCTATAAATACTACAGTTGAACTACTGTCACTTTAGTAAAACCATGGTTCATTTTCATTAGGGACTGCCAGTGACCGGCTGTTACATGCATAAAATGCAACATTTTTATTCTGACAGTGTATGATTTCTATTAACATTACAGAATAGAACATGATCAACATTATCTTTCAACGATCAATTTAAATAACTGTAATTGCACAAACTATGTAGGCTAAAATTTCATTTTGTTTATTGTGAAATAACTCAAACATTTATGTTTTTTTCCCCTGTCCTTTGATAAGCATTGTTCAGGGCTGCCGTTATCAAAAGCTTTAATGCTTTCTTATGATGCTTTTGGGAAAAGCAGCCCTGTTTGAATGCGCTGTCAGCAGTGAGTGAATGCTCTCTGTGATGGATTGGTTCTGTCTTGTAACATTTGCGTGTTCAGATGAGCAGGAAAATAGTTCTATCCTACACAATTACTGGCTAACAAAGGTTATTCGTCCAATTCAATGCATATTGTACGCTTTTTTTTGTTTTGTTTTGTTGAATTTACAAAATCACTGGTAAATAAAACACACCTTAGTATCGATATTTTTTGTTTGAGTATCGATACTTTCGATACTCGCGTCAGTATCGATATATCGATACTTTGGATCGATACGCCCATCCCTAGTCAACAAAGCAGAGCTGCTGCTTTATACGGAGAAGAAAATGCCATTGCCATCGAAACTTTTCTCAAGACAGTTCCCTTCAGTGATTAATATTATATTAATATAACCCCATAAATGTAATGCATTTTTGTACTTATTTTACTGTTATTTTCGGGATCTACTGTCGATCGTGATCGACGGGTTGGCGAACACTGCTTTAGGTGCTCCGTAAAATACTGGCAGTATTGACATCATTATAATATTCGCATATTGAATTGCAATAAGCTTTCTTTCTAACATTGATTTGCATACTGATTTGATGTTTTCTTTCCTGTATCTGTTTAGTCATTTTTATCAACCTTTTTAACTACATTGCAATGACGAGATCATGTTGTGTTTATTGTCACGTCCAGCAGGAAACTATTTACTTTAAACTTTAATGCCGTTCTGTTGCTGCTGTGCAAGCATTGGTATTTCCTTCTGGAAATACAAATCTGGAAATGAAAAAGAAAAGAAAAACACTCTAGTTCCACTAATGACATCCCTGATGTCATTTGAGGATAGGCAGTTGGCACAGTGACTCACAGACCGCTCTACTTCCGGTTGTAAATATTCCTGGAGGAAATCTTGGTAGTTGTGCATGTGGTGCTAATGTGTAACATGTCCACCAGTAAAGCAGCAGAGAATGAACATGGAGCATAGAAGCCTATGTGAATGTGTATTTTGCTCATTACTAAGCAGTCTTATGAATAATCAAATCAGCACCACAGAAACGTTGGTAAAATTCTAGCCTATTCCAGTTCTGTGAGGTTTCCACTGCTGTGGCAGTTTTAGATTTAATTGCAAGGCTATTCTTAGCAGGAGCGCAGAAAAAGCTCTGGAGGGTTTAGATATTTGCGAGCTGCTACACGAAATTAGGCAGTAAGCAATTCCTGCACACCCATGTTTTATTGATAGTACAAAGTATCCTCTTCACCAAATGTCATAATAAGTACCGGCTGCAGGAAATCAGACAGAAAACAGCACGCTTCGAGCAGAAGAGAGGAGCAGATAGATCTCATTTACAAAAATCCCACTAGCTATAAGCACTAAAACCAAAAAACACAGTTGCAGTTCATTAAAATTAACAAATAACACTAAGATTGTGCAGTGCATTTTGGGGTCAGAAATACAGTAAGAAGAAATCAGGTTTAGCGCTGTCAGTTTAACGTATTAATTTAGGGTGATTAATTAGATGAAGTTATGTGTTACAAAATTAATGCTATGTATCGTCTCATGGCTTGTATGGAAATTTTGCAGGATGGAATTTTATTATGTTATTAGAAGCATCACTTCTACTTTTCCAATCAGCAGTTAGTGAAATATAAACAAAGCAAAAAATATGTTGACTTGAAAAGCCCAAATTTCTAGATTAATTTTGATATTACATAAAATGTGTAACCCGCTACACATAAACACATATGTGTACCCTTGTCCCACTGTAACGTCTCTGGTCCTCTGAGATCAAGAGTACTCGGAGAGCATTTTGTGAAACAGTCGAGAGAAATTAATTTGGTTCCCAGTGGGAGGTGCTGGACAGGGTGAGAGAGGCAAGTTTGAAGAATGAGGCCAATGTAGCGCCCACCCCACACAGACATAGCTTCCCGAGCCACATCGACCAACTCTTTGATGCCAGCCTATTCTGTGATTTATTCATGCACGCCTGCCTGCTCTTCAAAAGCTTTAATTAAAGCTGGCTACAGCAGTGTCATTCCTCAACAGAGAGAACAACCCAGCAGGCCTGCTCACTAACACCGTGCACCACTGAACGGAGTACCGTGTAGTCCTATCACCGATAGAGCGCAACAGTGACTGGATCCATTTTTAGTGGCCTTTGATCTAGATGGATATTTCCCATTAATTTCCTTATTGGAGATTTAAAATAAAAAAACCTATTAATCAATAATTGACAAATAAACAGCATTAAAATATGATTTGAAGCAAAATTATAAAAATCTGAGAATAAGACAGCTATAAATACTATAGATTTTTTAGCTTATAGATAAAAAAATAAAATAAAATCATAGTGTACAAATATTATTTATGATAATATGCTCACCAAGATTGAACTTATTTGATCAAAATTAAAATGTACAGTAATATTGTGGAAAAACTATTTTCTGTTTTTGTGGAAACAGAGATATATATTTTTTCAGGACTCTTTGATATATAGAGATTTCAAAAGAAAAGCATTTGTTAATTTTTTTTTGTAATGCCACTTTTGATCAATTTAATGCATCCTTGATAAATAAAGTATTCTTTTCTTTTTTTTTTAATTCTTACTGACTTTGAGTGAGGTTTGCTGATGAAATTTTATTTTGGCTCTGTTTTTATGCATAAAAAATATTAAAAAAAAAACATTTCTGATTGGTCAATCTATTGTGCTCCCACCACAGGATTACAGGTAGTGTTGTTCAGATTCGTTAATTGCCTGAAAGTTAAAATCACACAGACTTCATCACTATACAAACATGTTCATCTGACCTCAGACATTTATAGATTATTGTTGAAAATAATTTTCCCTGTGGAGAAAGTTAATAGCATTTTTACTTTAGAATCCACTTTGTTTCCATTGCAGTCTCCCTCTATCTGTCTGTATCTGTGTGTCTCTCTCAGGTCTGAATATCAGCCATCACATCATTAGTGACATCACTGAACTTCCCTTCTGCAAAGGCCCCTCCCTCCGCCATCTCTTATCCTACCCCTTAGGTCTAAGTGGCGAGACATTGTGTGAATCATTGTAATTTATGTTCTTTTTGAATTGTCTCTGCTTTTTCCCATCGTGATAACCATGACTAGAACATCTGTTTTGTGCAGGAAGGGACGAGCGTTGGTTTACAGGCAACCAGATATGAAAGAGAGAAAGGGAGACTTTTTAAACTCACCTGCAAGAGAGGTCAGACTTAACCTTCATTGTGTAACATTGCCTTCCCAGCATTCCTTGGTGTGGTTTTGAGTGAATGTAGCTGAGAATGTTGCAAAATTTCATAAACAAGCTGCACAGTTGAGCAAACAAGTTAGACTTCCTGTTCTAGTGTTTCTTGATGTGAAAGTGATTTATTTGATCATATATACAGGAAAAACAGTTTCAAATATATATTTTTTATTTTTATGTATTTTATATAAAATTCTAATTTACTTTTGTGATGGCAGAGCTGAGTTTTTGGCAGTGATTACTTCAGTCCATAGTCACATAATTCTTCAGAAATCATTCTAATATGATGATTTTGTGCTCATGAAATATTTCGTATTATCAGTGCTGAAAACAGTATATATCATTTCTATTATGTTTTAGATCGTATGTTTTATATTATATATAGTGTATTTAAAGCCTTTGGGCCCTATTTTAACGATCTAAGCGCATTGTCTAAAGCGCAAGGCGCATGTGCACTTAGGGCGTGTCCGAATCCACTTTTGCTAGTTTTACGACGGAAAAAACGGTTGGCGTGCCCGGCGCATAGTCTAAAAGGGTTGTCCCTATTCTTTTAATGAGTAATGGGTGTGTTTTGGGCATAATGTACAATAAACCAGAGTCTCATTTCCCATTCCCTTTAAGTGCCTGTTGTGCTCGCGCCATGGTGGATTCACTATTTACGGCGGAATTAAAGACTAAATGCGTCTCCAGAGAGGAAACGGAGCTGCTCGTGCGCGAGCAAATAGGTAGCCTAATTCTGATACATTCAATGATTATCCATTATGACATGTAGGCATTTTTATATTTACGTAGCCTACACAATAATATTTTTTTTTTACATTGTAATCCTTTAATTTTTCATATTTGGCATGTATGTGTGCTGCTGCTCGTCCCTGTGTGTATAATAAGCAGAGTGTACGCGCATTGTGGACCCGCCTATAGGCACATATTACTAACGCGCTCTTTAAATAACAAAAAAACTGCTGCGCCATTGACTTTAGACCAGGTTTAAGTTGGTCAATGGCGTAGTCTATTTCAGTTGCCTCAAAATAGCAATGCGCCAACAATGCGCCTGAACCCCATACCTCGTTTTCAGGCCAGCACGCCCATGGGCACACAAATGGGCTCAAATGCACTTGCTATTTAAACAACGTGGCGCTGAGTGTGAAAATGATAACTGCGTTGGGCTGAAACTGGCAAAAAACACTTGCGTCGCTTTTTTTTCATTATAAACTCAAACCTGAAGTTATACTGCATATAGCGAAACTGACCTAAACCCAGGTCCCAGACCTCTAGCACCAGCACATGGTATCGCAAAGGAAGTGGAATTGTATCTTCTAGAAAGCCCTTTATCCATGCTTGACTGTGTATGTGGAAGGTTGTGATGCATCACTCTTCCTGAGGCTGTCATTATGACTTGGGGGTATGTTATGCTGAATGCTGATTCAGTAGAGATTGACAGGCTGTGTGTGTGTGTGTGTGGTGTTGTGTGTGTGTGTGTGTTGTGTTGTGTGTTTGGTGTGTGTGTGTTGTGTGTGTGTGTGTTGTGTGCGTGTCATCTGTTCTGGTTTAGTGTGTGTGGTTTCTCTCAGTTGTCAGTTTGTTTGTGTGTGTGTGTGTTGTTTGTGTGTGTGTGTGTGTGTGTGTGTGTGTGTGTGTGTGTGTGTGTGTGTTGTGTGTGTGTGTGTGTGTACGCGTTTTTGTGACAAGGGTTAGGATGACATTACCCCATGTCCCCACTTTTCAAAACGCTTATAAATCACACAGAATGGAGTGTATTGAAAATCTGAAATAGCACAAAGTCTCCTGTAAGGGGTAGGTTTAGGGGTAGGGTTGGTAAAGGGCAATAGAATATATGGTCTGTACAGTATAAAAACCATTACGCCTATGGGATGTCCGCACTTTTCACAAATGTAAACCTGTGTGTGTGTGTGTGGGTGTGTGTGTGTGTGTGTGTGTTTGTGTGTGTGTGTGTTTGTGTGTGTATTTTTGTTAGTCCCGCACCTGTGAGTATCTAGGCATGCATCACTATTTATTTTATATCAGGTCTTATGGTGCACATTATGTGTTTGCATGAATGACTCTGTGTGCGAGTATCGGTGTCCATGTTTGTATAAATGTCAGTTGGTGGTAGCTGGCTGTTAGAAGTGGTGTCTGAAAGCCTGATGGGTAATTGATGACAGCACATGCTCACTCCCTCCTGTGGAGTTTGGCTTCAGCCTACTTACCTCCCTGATCTTCAAAAGCTCACTCGCTTTCTCTCTCGCTCACACACACATATACTCACAGGTTGAGAGCAGAGAAAAACAACAAGTGTTGCATTAATCAAACAGCCTCTTCTTTCCAAGGGAATTGTAGCACTTTAGAGGAGCTGCCTGGTCTGCTGCTTTAGTAGCACTTGATCACCCAGCCAAACATTTCACCCTCTCTAATGCGTTTTGAGGACTTTTCTTCAGCAGAAGTTACAGCAATTATAATTCAGATGCTTCACTTTTGGATGCATCGTGCTCAGAGCTATACAGCGGTCTCTAAATGTTTTTGGACACTTAAGCCACACTTAAAAGTGTATGAATGTTATTGCATTAGAGAAGAAAATATCAAGCCAAGTGGCATTTATTTTACACCAAGATAGCACAAGCACACTTTTCAAGCCAAACATTTCACAAAAAGAAGTTTTGGAGTTTAAAATGATGAAACAGTAGATACACTGTTTTGAGATTAGACAGAAAGTAAACCAAGTGGAATCCATTTCTCAGACTTTTGCAGTGAAATTCCTAAATTTGTAAGTGTTGTTCAAATACTAATTTTAGGGCATTTGGACAGTATAGTCAAGAAACTTCCTACATATTGCCAAAGGAAATTTTTCTGAGCAGCACTGTCTGTGGATAGGTTGCATTTTATGTTTACAAAATGAAAGAGTTTACTCTATGGTTAAATTGTTTTCACACTATTCTTTTTCTTGCATTTATTTGATTTTCTCAAACTCATTTGGAATATAATGAGAAAAATGGCAACAAAAAAAAATGAACATGACCGCTGTAAACTAAATACGTGGATGCTATTAGCTTTGGTAAATGAAGGATCTCTTGAGGTTCTAAATGAGCCCATGTGCAGATTGAAGGCCAAAACTGGTTATTCTCTAAGCTAACCTGTTGAGGCTGACTCACAGTAAGTTGTTCTGAATAAAGGCCTTCTGCTTTTCTATATTAATCTGTCACGTTTAGGCCTCTGAGACACATGGCCTCCTGTCATGGTGTTTTGATAACAGAATAGTTGGCATTTCTCTGCAACATATAAATATGTATAATTCTGATAAATATAATTGAATGGCTTATGTACAAAGAGAGTGAGACAGAAGTCTCTCAGGCTGGACCAGCAGTCTGTCTTACACCCCAGAAGATGACCATGCACTCCTTCAACTCCCTCTAATTGAAAGTGTCGCATTAGGAAGGTCTTTGAGTGGATAAAAGCAACATCGGATAACTTGTGCTCACTGATAAGTAAGGTACAGAGACCTTTGACCTACAAGCTTCACCCCAATTCCACAGTCTTTTTCCAAGCTAGAGATGGCCCTGAGCCTTGTGAATTTTCAGATCAAGAATCTTTACTCATCCTTGTGTAAGACAAGGATCCATTATAAGATGTTATTGTTTGTTGTTTTATGTTTCACTCTGTAGGTACATTTAGGTTGACCGTGGTATCAGCAAACAATAAGTAAACGGGCATAGGAACAGAATGTGTTTTTGAATTTAAAAATCCCCAAATTTGGGGTTTAAAGACATTTTTATGCACAGGCCTGTTGCTAGTTACTATACAGTAAAGCAGTTTTTCCCACATGTTACCACTAAACAGCCTTTTCTGATTTGTTCATCAGTTTTTACTGACATTAATGTGTAATACTGCATAGCAGAAGTTGAAATATTCATTAGCATTCCCATTCATCTCTTCGACACCATTTGAAATGCATGCCATGTGACTAATCACTAGGGGTGGGCGATATAACCAAAATCTTATATCACGATATGAGTAATTTTATTTCACAGTAATGATATATATGAAGATATCGTTGTTTTTGCTTTAAATAAGGTCTTTATGATATAAAAAATGTTGATACTATAAAAATGTCATACTTCTTGTCACCAGTGTCAATATCGCAGTCAGTGATTAAGTAAGGATAAGAAACTAATTACAAGCAATAGGACAAAAAAAACTACTGTAGAACAAATAAATAAGGAGTGCTATATACTGTATATAAAGGGTGTGTTTTTGATTCCTATTTATACGTAATCAATGGATTAAACTATTCTTCACGGTGTAAATTAAATACCTGTATTCTTCTTATTAAATTTACAAAAGTTTTTGTGACCATGGAGCACAAAACCAGTCATAAGTCGCTGGGGTATAATTGTAGCAATAGCCAAAAATACATTATATGTGTCAAAATTATAGATTTTCTTTATGCCAAAAATCATTAGGATTATTAAGTAAAGATCATGTTCCCTGAAGATATTTTGTAAATTTCCTACTGTAAATATATTACAACGTAATTTTTGATTAGTAATATGCATTGCTAAGAACTTCATTTGACAACTTTAAAGGCGATTTTCTCAGTATTTAGATTTTTTTTTGCACCCTCAGATTCCAGATTTTCAAATAGTTGTATCTCGGCCAAATATTGTCCTATAATACAAACCATACATCAATGCTTATTTATTCAGCTTTCAGATGATGTATAAACCTCAATTTGAAAAATTGACCCTTATGACTGGTTTTGTGGTCCAGGGTCACATTTAGTCAAGAGCAGTGAGAGAATCAAACTTTTGTTGTTTGATTAACGTGACTGCTATCACTTTAGGAGCTGCCCAGATCCAATATACTGTTACACATGTTTTTTTTCTCAGCTGTTTGCTTTCACTTAAGACCTAAATTACTGTGTTTGGATACTTGCAAAGATGAGCATTTTGACACATACAAGTGTGTGTATTTAACCGTTCAAGGCCTATAAAGCAGTAAAAATCACGTGCGCATGCCTCTCTGTCAGCACTCAGAAACAATCTTTCAGACAGCTCACGCATATAGCTAAAGGAGTTCTCTTTCGCTGCTGATTGCATTTCAACAGCTTAAAATCACTTATTTTTGCAAACTATCAATTTCCGTGACCTCGTAGCACAGCAACATCACATGAGCGTGTAACACGATATAGAGATGATAGTCCAAAATCAAAAAATGACAAATTTCTACTGGTTAATCATGTCTACCGGTATATCACCCACCCCTACTAATTAATTTGTTGATGTATGATACTTTTATCATTTGTTTTGTCCAAACATAGTTTGTTTGCACACACCAATCACTCCTAGGAGTGTGGGATAAAAGTCCAATATAAACTCAAAAAAATGCAGAATCCCACACACTACTCAAACCTGCACCATTGCAAAATTATTATTATTATTAGCAATGTTTTGGTCAAACCAACCTTCCTCAGGCTTTCAAAACACAAAAATATCAGAAAATTTAAAAACAACTCATTAAGAGTTAGGCCACACCTCCAGGTATGCAGCCAATATAGAAAAAGACCAAAAGAAAAGGCTTAAATACTGTTAAAATAATTAAAAAGAAAACACAAACCTAATTCTACACCCAACTGAAAAATAATACAAATGTGTTTTTGTTTTTGGAATGATGTGGTTGAAATATGATTAGGGTTATTGTAACTCTTTCCTCCAGTGTCTTCCATTCTGCTTCCTATCCTTGTATCTCAAGCTCAATCCCACAGCAGGCATCACAGCGAGCAGATTAATGACTTAAACAGTGCCGACATGGTCCCAGGCTCACCAAGAAACCAAAAGAGAGAGAGAATGAATGCGGTGCAGCAGGAAGTCTTTCAGAATGACATTCACACAGAAGAGCCCAGCGAGTTGAATGAAAGCAGCATCAGGATGAAGATGACATGATAGAATGGGAAACAAAGAGAGAGAGATAGGAGATGGGATTAGAAGCAGAATTAATTAGTGTTAAGGTCAGCACATGACAAATTGTGGTTTTATAAAAAGCGTGAATGAAAGCGAGATGGGCAAACAGACATAGCAACTACCCATGGCTCTTGACAAATCGGTTGAGGGAGAACGAGAGAGGATTGTGCATGACAGATTTTGACTGGCATCTCTAATTAAAAGGTGCTGTCAGGGGCCACAGTGCGGGGAGAGAGGGGCCCCATCAGCCCCTGAGACTCGTCCCCGGAAATGATTGATGAGCAATTGCAAGATAAACAAGACGCCCCATGAGCTGAGCTGCAAACTGATGTATGCAGTATTATAAATAAATCTGCACCAGAAAGAAATGATAAAATAAACAAGACAATGCAGGCAGACAATGACTTGCCGTTTCCAGAGAGGCTGGGCTGTTTGGGTACGTGGAGAGTATGAGTGTGTGTGTGAGATAGAAGTATAATATGTTTGCTGCCATGCTGGGCTAAAGTGATGGCTGGCTAACAGACGCTAACAGCAGCTGGTTTCATGGCTGAGACTTTGCTGAAGCACCTGAACTCCCCACTCCCAACTCGCACACAACAAAACTGCAGCCTCCTGGGACCTAGCCAGACTCTGCCAGCCATAGATGCACCTTGATGCGTGCGCCTGTAGCTTTTCACTGAGCGTGCATACCCTCGTAGACGGTGTGTGTGTGTGTGTGTGAACGCACGGTCGAGTGTGAATGTGTGTTCTTGCGATGCTTCCTCGCTCTGCAGTTATTAGTTGTTGGGAAACATGTGTACTGTCATAAAGAGAAGCGAGCTGGGAGCTATTCAGATGCATACACGGTATCATTATCAACCAGAGGGCAGTGGGATGGTAAAGTGAGAATGAATTATGAATGGAAAGTTGAGAATGTTCTCGCGCATGTTTTCCCCACAGGACGTGCTCCACCACTCATTTGCATCAGCGAGGCGCTGCTGGTCGTAGGTCTATATGAAATATACGGATTTCTCTCTCTCCCTTGACAAACAAAGCAGAGTTTTAGTATATTTAAAGTTGACATGAATAGAAAATTTACCCTATTTGAACACGTTTTAGAAAGGCTACATACGGTACAACTGGGGAATAAAAGATGCTAAATAGCTATTTGGCTACTGGTAACATAATTTTCTAATACACTTTTTTTGGTCTCAAAGAATGAGTCATGCTAGATGGTTTATATATATATATAATATATCTAGATATATATATCTACAGTGTGTACGGAAAGTATTCAGACACCCTTAAAGTTTTCACTCTTTGTTATATTGCAGCCATTTGCAAAAAAAAATTAAAGTTAGTTTTTTTTCCTCATTAATGTACACACAGAACACCATATTGACAGAAAAACACAGAATTGTGACATTTTTGCAGATTTATTAAAAAAGAAAAACTGAATATCACATGGTCCTAAGTATTCAGAACCTTAGCTGTGACACTCATATATTTAACTCAGGTGCTGTCCATTCTTCTGATCATCCTTGACGATGGTTCTACACCTTCATTTGAGTACAGCTGTGTTTGATTATAATGATTGGACTTGATTAGGAAAGCCACACACCTGTCTATATAAGACCCTACAGCTCACAGTGCATGTCAGAGCAAATGAGAATCATGAGGTCAAAGGAACTGCTGAAGAGCTCAGAGACAGAATTGTGGCAAGCACAGATCTGGCCAAGGTTACAAAAACTTTCTGCTGCACTTAAGGTTCCTAAGGCCACAGTGGCCTCCATAATCCTTAAATAGAAGACTTTTGGGACGACCAGAACCCTTCCTAGAGCTGGCAGTCCGGCCAAAACTAGCTATCGGGGGAGAAGAGCCTTGGTTTGAGAGGTAAAGAAGAACCCAAAGATCGCTTTGGCTGAGCTCCAGAGATGCAGTCGGGGAGATGGGAGGAAGAAAGTTGTAGAAGTCAACCATCACTGCAGCCCTCCACCAATCGGGGCTTTATGGCAGAGTGGCCCGATGGAAGCCTCTCCTCAGTGCAAAGACACATGAAAGCCCGCATAGAGTTTGCTAAAAAAACACCTGAAGGAATCCAAGATGGTGACAAATAAGATTCTCTGGTCTGATGAGAAATTTTGGCCTTAATTCTAAGCGGTATGTGTGGAGAAAACCAGGCACTGCTATCACCTGTCCAATACAGTCCCAACAATGAAGCATGGTGGTGGCAGAATCATGCTGTGGGGGTGTTTTTCTGCAAAGGGACCAGGACGACTGGTTGCAATCGAGGGAAAGATGAATGCGGCCAAGTACAGGGATTTCATGGACGAAAACCTTCTCAAGGAGTGCTCAGGACCTCAGACTGGGCCGAAGGTTTACCTTCCAACAAGACAATGACCCTAAGCACACAGCTAAAATAACGAAGGAGTGGCTTCACAACAAATCTGTGACTGTTCTTGAATGGCCCAGCCAGAGCCATGACTTAAACCCAATTGAGCATCTCTAAAAATGGCTGTCCACCAACGTTTAACATCCAACCTGACAGAACTGGAGAGGAACTGCAAGGAGGAATGGCAGAGGAACCCCAAATCCAGGTGTGAAAAACTTGTTGCATCTTTCCAAAAAGACTCATGGCTGTATTAGATCAAACGGGTGCTTCTACTAAATACTGAGCAAAGGGTCTGAATACTTAGGACCATGTGATATTTCAGTTTTTCTTTTTTAATAAATCTGCAAAAATGTCAACAATTCTGTGTTTTTCTGTCAATATGGTGTGCTGTGTGTACATTAATGAGGAAAAAAAATTAACTTAAATGATTTTAGCAAATGGCTCCAATATAACAAAGAGTGAAAATTTAAGGGGGTCTGAATACTTTCCTACCCACTGTATATCAGGCATATATTAAGAAAGTACTAAAATCTTTAATGTATTCAAAATTTTGAAATGGCTAGAAAATCGCAATGTAAAGGTGTACTGGGATACATAAAGATGCTCTAGAGGGTGCACTTGACCATCAGCCCATTTTTAATGGCCCAGTCAATTGGGATAAATATCATTTTTTACTTGGAAATACAATAATCTTAAAAAAGCTAAATTGTAGAAATGGAAAGATGTTGAGTATTCTTTTCTTAAATGCAAAAAAATAATAATAAAGAAAGGTCATTTAAATTATTACACTTTTGAGAATATAATTATCATACATAAAACTACCATCCAAAAGTTTGGGGTCAGTAAAATTAATTTTTGATCTGTTGCATTTAGTTAATCAAAAGACAGTTAGAAAAAAAAGTAATATTGTGAATTATTATTGCAATTTAAAATTACTGTTTACTATTTTAAATATATTGTCAAAATTAATTTATTCCTGTGATGGTAAAGCTGAATTTCAGCATCATTACTCAAGTCTTCAGTATCACAAGATCCTTCAGCTGGATTCAAATATGCTGATTTGGTTCTAAAGACAATTTATATGATTATCAATGCTGAAAACAGTTGTGCTGCTCAATATTTTTGGATTCTTTGATAAATTAAGGTTTATCAAATGAAGATGAAAGGGCAAGATCAACATTGTTTGAAATATAATTTTTTTGCAACATTATAAAAGTCTATAATGTCACTTTTGTAGAACTCGCTTTGATCAATTTACCCTTGTAGATTTAAAAAATAATAATAATAATAGTAATATTCATTAGTGGCTCCAAACTTTCGAACGATAGTGTAGAAGTTACGTGTTAAGTAATCCTGAAAAGCATATATATGATTCGTCTTGTTTAAAAAATGCTAAACATATGGCAGATTCTGCAAGGGATATGTAAATTCATGAAGCAGAACTGCAAGTCACATTACAGAGGTAATATGGGTTTCAAATTCCATTTTATGGTAACTTCAAGCCTTCCTTTAAGTCAAGTCAAGTCACCTTTATTTATATAGCGCCTTTAACTGCAAACTGTGCAGCATTACTTAGGAAAATATTGTGTCAAAAATGCAAAATGATAATAGTAAACACTCAGTTTTCAGTTAAAGGCAGTTCATCATTGAATTCAGTGATGTCATCATCCAGCTCAGTTCAGTTTAAACAGTGTCTGTGCAATCAAGTCGACGATATCGCTGGAAATTAAGTGTCCCCAACTAAGCAAGCCAGAGGCGAGGCGACATCGGCAAGGAACCAAAACTCCATCTTCTCCAGTTCTCCTCCTTTTATAACTCTGCATGGCCATGAACACCCATATTCAAGTGTGTGAGGTGTGTGTGTACCAGTGTGACACTGGTATACACTGGTGCACCGCTGCTTCTCTCTCTCAGCCTTGAGTCAGCCTTCTTTGTACTTCTGCCGAATGAGTCCCACAGCACTAAAATTTCTCTTCCTCTCCCTCCCCACCCAACCCCATCTTCTTTCTTTCTTCCTTCCATCCACCCCTTCTCTTTCCTTTTCCCTCACTTCTGGATCTAGGCCACAGAATGGGTCGATGATCCTCTACAATAGGAAGAAGGTGAAGTACAGAAAGGACGGCTACTGCTGGAAAAAAAGGAAAGATGGGAAGACCACGCGGGAGGATCACATGAAGCTCAAAGTACAAGGAGTGGAGGTGAGGCGGTTTGTCCGTGCACCGTAGCACACACAACTTGCTTTGAGATTGTTGGGGTGCAAATAATGGGCACACTTAAGAAAAGAAGCCCGCAGTTTAGTAGTTGTTGCACACACTCGGCAAGTCCCCAAGTCGGCTCCAACTTTTTCTAGTCCACATTTGAGAATGAAAAAATACACCTCAGCAGCCCGAGTTTAGTTTTCCCTTGATGGCAAACAAAATGGAAGCAATTGTTTGTACCTTATTAAGCTCGGGATGTTTGCTCTGCTCCAGAGTGCCGGCATTAATCTTCCCCCATGCTGGGAACCACTGCCATCACAGGTAGACTGCAGGGCCCTTTTCTGCTTTTCCGCGCCCTGGCACGGCCCCGCTGTGTGTGTGTGTGTGAGAGCGTGCTTTGATTTATCTCCATTCATACACACATATACACGCTCACCAAACAGCGTGTGGGTTTTACTCTTTTTTTTTTTGGTGTTTGAACTGAATATCTATCATTTTGTATGGTGTCCTCTGGATAGTTGAGCATGCTGAGGTCATGTGATGTTGTTTTGCATATGCAAGCCCAAACTCATATTATGCAGTCATATAATTGACAAAACACACACACAGAATATTTGATGCACTTGCCAAGACATGCATATTCTCTGCTTGCTCTCTCTTCATGGAGCTCTCATTAGACAGTGAACAGACCTCACTTAACAACCGAATCTCTGCCAATCATTTTCTGGCTGTGTGTTTCCTCACAGCAGATGTTTCAGATGAAGTTTGGAGTTTCTACCGATTATCCATTAAATTCACTAGCTTTACCTCTTAAAGGTATAGTTCCCAAAAATTACTTTTACTTTTGCTGTTCAAACCATTATGATTTAGCATCAAACAAGATGCTTAACAGAATGTTTGCGCTTCTGTTTTCCATACAATATTGGGAACAGATTTTCAAACTGCAAAAATGGCTGAAAGTCATCATAAAAGTCTATACAACTTGTGCTCTATATTTCATATCATTTGTACTAACAGGAAAATACCAAAATTTAAGTTGTTTTTTAAAGTTGTATATAAAACAAATATTACTGAAGTGTGTTTTACAAGAAAGTGCTATTTCAGTCTTTCCAGGCTTTTTTAATTATTTGCAAAATTTGAAAATGGTTTCAAAGTAAAATCCTGCACCAATATTTCAGAGTAATTCATTTATAATCCTGAAGCTTATTCACATATTTGCATATTCACACACATTTACAGGACATGCAACAACCAATGACATTTGGCATTATTTTTTACATTAGTTTGTTTACATTTTTTACATTTTTAATGTATTTCATACATTAGTTTGGCTAATGACTTAAATTTTGGTATATTCCTCAAACAAAGCTATTTAATCACTATGGACGACTTGAAATATAGCACACAAAGTCAATTTTAACTATTTTTGGTGTGCTTTTGTGGTACTTTTTTTGACAGCCCCTGGCAGATGTTTGTGGCTTGGATGATTTTGCAGATCATCTCTTTTTGTGTTCAACAGAAGAATGAATGTCAGTCAATAAATGATGACAGAATCTTAATTTTTGCGTTAACTGTTCCTTAAAGGACATTTATAGTGATAAAAGTTTCTCAACGCATCAGCCAGTAGAGTCTTGTAAAGTTCAGATATATGTGAGAAATGCTGCAAAGATCTTTATAGGCCTCTGTCATCTCTGAGGTGTCCTCTGACCCACACACATACTGAATTCTACTAAAAGATCTTGTTTGAGCTGAGGTAACTCAGAGTTGAACTCACTCAGTGAGCTGAAGAAACACTCAACTAAACCCCTCTCTCTCTTCCTTTCTCCCTCTCTCCTTCTTTTATATCTCTCAGCCAGCACCGCCTGCTGTCATCTGGCAGGCTTATCCTCTAACATGCCTCCATATGTTTTTTCCTGTGTAAATGGCTGTGGCTTACAGTGGGCTAATTTCAGAAGTGTGGCAAGAAGGCTTTGGGTACTAAGGTGGACTCAGCAGAAAATCGCATGTCTGGCAAGCAGAGAAAAAAAGAGTGCACAGTGAGAACACTTCCTAGCGTACAGCAGGCTTAAAGGGATAAGACAGAAGGAGATGTTTAGAGGAAGGTCCAAGTTGTTCTTTTTCCCACAGTAAAATGTAACCACTGCTTTCACTGGATAAATCCAGCTTGACATTCTGATAGAGGATACAGGAACGTTTCCTTTGGTGTTTCACACAAGAATTAAAATCTAATGGTTTGAAATGGCAAATGGGTAAGCGAATGACAGAATTTAAATTGTGGGGGTAATGCTGAAATAAGTAATAATAATAATTCCAATAATTTTTTTTTTCATTTTAGCAATGTAATTTTTTTATATTGTAATGTTTGCATTTAAAAGAAAAATGCACGCAATATATAGCACAGCCTACATAGACTACCATTCAGAAGTTTGGGGCCAGTACAATTTTTTTTAAAGAAATTAATACTTTCAATAAGCAAGAATTCAATTGATTAAAATTTTCAAATAAATATTGTTATTTTTAATTTTCTATTCATCCTTAAAAGAATAGCAGCACAACTGTTTTCCATATTAATAAATCAGCATATTAGAATGATTTCTGATCATGTGAAAGTGAATACTGGAGTAATGGCTGCTGAAAATTAATCTTTGCCATCACAGAAATAAATTACATTTTAAAATATCTTAAAATAGAAAAGCGGTATTTTAAATTGTTGTAGTATTTCACAATATTGCTGTTTTTACTGAATATTTAATCACATAAATAGATACTGTATTTATTTTCATAGCCTTCAATTTGCACCTTATTTGAAGAACAATGGGTAGCAGGTAAAATAATGTGTTTATTTTTTTCAGTAAAATATAAACAATGGGCATTTTTATTGGAATAATTTAAGAAATAATCAATAGATTAATTATCAAAATGATTTTTAGTTACAGCCCTGTTTTTGAGTAAATTGAGTAAAAAAAAAAAAGCCCTGTCATTTTAAGAAATCCCCCTCTGTGTCTATGAAGAGACTACAGTCAAATGACCGCCTCCCCATAGGTGAAGCATAATGAGGCCTCTGATCAGATGGCTCCAGCAGCAAGTGGACTCCGACGGTCCTGTGTTTCTCTCCACCCGCTATGAGCAGCAGTATAATAGGGGAGTGGCCAGTTAGTACGTCCTCCCAGCACACCCCAGACTGAGCATGGAGCGATCAATCAGAGCTGTGCTCTTCAGGATAATAACCTTGCCCTATCAGTCTGCCTCAGACCCGTTTACTGCAAACGCAAATAAATGACGTGACCTTCACCTTCAGAGCCGTTTCACTGAGGGCTTTTTCTCCAGGAGGGGTGCGTGAACGAGAGGTGTCATATTGTGTGGTCTATGTGTGTTTGAAACAAGGGCTGGTAAAACTCTGGGCTACTTGACTGTTCCTTTAAGTGGCAACTGTGGTGGCTACCCAGCCTCCTTCACTCTCCTTCTCTCTCTCTATAGAACAGATGAACCTTGCGTTCACAGTAAAACTCCTTGTTCCCTAAAATTGGAGCAAGACGTGTGTTACAGCATTAGTACTTAACAGGGCGTGAAATAGCAGCCTGGCTTCCTGACATCTCCCCATCACTTCAGGTGAGAGTGTAGACGGTGAGATAGATGAGCATCCCCCCTTCTTCTTCTTACTCGTTCCCACAATGCAATAGGGCCACCTGAAAAAGGCATGTCCATTACTGGCTATCTAGTTTCTTTCCTTGTTGTAGTTGACGTCTTCCTCCTCTGACCATCAGCTGCAAAGGCCTAATCAGGAAGTCAACCACCCGTGATCCCAGTGCACAGCAGACTCATCTATATTCCTAATAATTCCTGGCTACCTAACCGCTTTCAAGGATAGCTGTTTTGTCTTTCTATTACATGACTTTTTAGTACCATCAATTCAAGGGGCGAATCTGATGAATAATGTTGCAGGAAAAGTGCTGAAAAGTGAAAAAGTTAAGTGTGACATACACAGGTAGCTGATCTCAACTTTTTCTGTCTGTGCTGTAAATTCTTGAGGGATCATCAGAGTTCAGTTTGTATTTGTGTGGTGCCTTTTACAATGCATTGTTCCAAAGCATCTTTACAAAAAATGTATCAATTTTGAGAAAAAGAAAACTGTGTCTTGTAAACCCCCAATGAAAAGAAAAACTCCCTAGGATTTTATTATTTATTTTTGGGGTTTGAAATTTGGGCTTAAAGTCCCTGTAAAGGCAATATTAAATATGTGTTCTGAGTTTGTCACACCACAGAAAAATGTATTATTAACCACTCTTTTGAATGATGAAAAAATCAGCCAAGTAAATAAAATAAGTGATCAAAATCTTGAAAAATGGGCGGTATCCTCTGCTCTCAAACGCTGGGGGCGTGTCCGGACGGGAGGATGAAGGCCGAGACGGGAAATAGTCGGTTCGGCCCCATTTACCAGTAACAGTGGATTATCAGTGAATCCCAGTTGTCTCCGATGAAAGTTTATAAATTTATCCGGTGTAAAATGATCACTGCAGAGTCAGGTTTTGGTGGTGATCCTCAGCTCTCCATCAAGGTGGCTCTTCACAAAATTAACTTTTTGATATAATCATTATTAGGAAATTTAAATAAGGACACTGAGCTGTTTTGTATGTTATCGCAACCAGGAAATACGCATTTCAGTGACAAAGGCATAGCTAGCTAGCAAACTGTAGACTGTAGTAACTAACGGTGCTGACAGTAACTCGCGATTGAGCGGGTAAACTGATGCAAATGTGCTCTAGTTATAGTGTTAGGGGAGGGGCCATGACTCGGGGGCTCCAGTGCGTCATCGAACCCCCTATTTAGCCCCGCCCAAAAAAATCCTAAACACAGAATTGGTGAAAAACTGTTTAACAGTCTAACTCCACTATTCAGTACTACATAGTTCAAAGTCTTTGTAACATGTTTCAGCAATGCATTTCTAAAATTTATAATGTGTTTACAAACAATTCTCAGAATTGACTTTAAGGGATTTAAGCTAAACCTCAGACATCTGTAAGGGCGTTTAAAGGGGTACTGCTGACAGTCATTTATTAGATTTTTTCAAGCTGAGAACTATTTTTGAACGTTTTGATATTCAGTTGAGCCACCCCCTTCAACTTCTGGTGGGTGTGTGCATGCTGTGCGAAGAGGAGTCTAGACGGCAAGTTTTACAATAAGGGCAAATCAGTCTTTTCTCCATGTTTCTGGCTGGTTTTGCCCGTTAAAAAAGTCCGAGTAAGATATTGACTTTACCTTAATTCACTAGGGTGATGAAAGGAAGACAATATTGTTAAAGAATTCATTCTCGTATAAGCGATATTTAAGCGTAAATAAATAACTAACTTACTGTAATTAACTTAAAAAATAGATACACTATGGTAGGAGAAAAGTTAGGGAGGATGAAGGCGAGTTTGTACTATGACAGAGGATTTTAAAACCTCAGGCACACATTGATTAGTCCGCAGTATTGTGTATATTGATTAGCCACGCAAACGTTAGTATATGTGTTAGAACAAAGAGTGTTGGGACTTTGAATTTAGCTCTGAAAGTGCCTCTTCTGTAAATGCCCTTGGTTTTGTTTCCCAGAAAATTTTTAAGAAGTGAGGTTTAAAGACATATAACATTCAGACATCATTGTTATGTTTTAAAAAGAACATTCAGCTAGTCAACACAACAGGGCTTGTAAGACGAATGCTGAGGGTAATTGAACCATGGATGCTGCTACGTGGTTCAGTTAAGTAATTTCTCAGGACAAAGAGCACTAAAAAAGGCAGTTTAGTATAATTTTTCTGAAGGTCTTCGAATTATGTTTTAATTAGTTTTGTCATATTTGTAATAATTGTTAGGAATATTATAGCTTGAAATGAAAGTTTGCATTTATTATTGGTTCCAAGACAAACCTTTCCCAGTCAAGCAACCCCCGTACAGTGAAACAAAAGGATCCTTTATAGTCAGGGGTGCACAGTAAGTGAGGCACAGGTGCGTCAGAATGATCCAAAATAAAAACATGCGATGTGACATGCACAATCACCATTTTAGATTGACCCACTTCACTCTGCAGCGCTAAAACAAGCAGCGCATATACTTACTTTCTGGGAACCCGGCAAAATAAAAGTTAGCTGATTTTAGGTTTGAAATGATGAAAAGTCATACAAAAAAGTTGATATTAGCGCTATATTTTTAAGTGTACTACAAAATAATTGGATAGTCTTGATTAAAAAGATATTTAAACTAAATAATTATATTTTATTTGGAAACCTATAAAGCTTAATATCACACGTGATTGGGTTTTTAATTGAATTTATTTATTAAAATTACAAATATAAATCGCGCACAGTATAACTAATTCGGAGATACTACATATTAATTATTTAAAATTTTTATAGTTACTGTATTTAATGAATAAAACACATGTTTGCAAGTGCAGGGTGAAACACCAACAAATATCTAGTGGTGCTTCATGAGAAGCCAGGACTGGAAAAAAAACTTATACCCTTGTCACATTTTGATAGTGAAACTGGACTCTTTAGAATGTTTAAAAAGGCTTTATTACAATTTTTTTGAAAGGGGATGCTTTACGAATTGTCATGAAGAGGGTTCTGGTGCAGAAACAAAAGGGTTGCACCCCTTCTCCATTATTATGCTACACATCCCTACTGGCAAATGTTGCTTCCTAATGGCATGATTGTAAAAAAATCCCCCTTTTGAAACGCTTTTTATAAGAAAAAGTAGGATTAAGAAAAAGTTCTTGTTAATGATCATTCTGTAGTAATTTGACAAATTAACATTGTTAGGAACTGTTTGTAGCAGGGGTAAAAGCCCTATCATTACTAGGGTTGGAAAATCGAAATCGATTCCGATGTCCACGAATCCGTACTTAAGGTCAGGAATCGGAGGTGATTGTAGTTCAAATTAAAAAGTTCGATTCCGCGATCGATTTCCTATTGATTTTGTTTTCTCATTTGTGAGGACCGGACCTAGCGATCTGCCAGAACCTTGCTCGCTAATCTAAGCGCGTTTCAAAGTTTGGTTACATTTGCGATCAGATGCCAAAAAAACATCTATAATATAATATCTTTGATAGCTAAACACGTTGCAAGAGTGGTGTCACCACCAACATGACAAAGCATTTTAATTTAATAGATCGTTAAAGATCGCAAACGCTATTCAAACACCAACGTGATTCTATTCTAAAATACAATGATTCGTCTGTTTCATTCCATAACCTTTGACGTGTGCGATCAATGTTGTGATCACTTGTTGGTTTGTCCGTGCAGAGTACGATCACACCAGTGTGATTTGAACATTTAAATGTGCATTCGCACTGCCGCTGACCTAAAGAGAGCAGCTGTCATCTGTCATGAATGAAACCCGTTCACAGTCTTTCAGCCACACAGTATCATCATTCGCTGTACAAAAAATTTAAATCACGAAAGTACTGGGATTAAAAAGTTTATAGTTGCTGATGTAGTACGGTAGTGTTAAATAGAATAAATAATCACATTTTGAAAGAATTTGGACACTTCAAACTGAAGATTTATTGATTAATTGTTACGCCAGTAGGTGGCGCGGAACGAAAAAAAGGGGCTGGTTAAAATGTTATTTGTCTTGGAATCATACAAGGAATTGTTCAAAAATGCTGATTCATTCAGTAATGAAACAAGTACATCTTGAGTGAGTTATTGAATAATTTATTCATAAATGACATGTGATTTTGTTTAGTTGTCTAATGTTTTTTCTTCAGAATTATTAGAGAACCACAACTTCCATTGGGGAAAAAAAAAACTAAATGTATCCAGAATCATGCAGTTCTATTTTGCACACAAACAGCTCTTAAAGAGTCCAGTTTTTATGTAGCCTGTTGATTTTTGTTCATGGTATTCAGCTCCAAAAATGGTTTGCAAAAAAGAGACACAGGATAAATATCTGATATCATTATTTAATCACATTGGAATCCAAACTGGGAATCGAAAAGAATCGGAATCGGAATTGATAAAATTCAAACGATACCCAACCCTAATCATTACCAGTAGCAATTCCTGGTCATACCATAAATTTTTGTTTAAAAAACAAATTGTGTTTTGAATCTCGTGAAATTGCCCCTAGCAGCATCCGTGCCACTAAGAGCGGAGGACTCAAGCACCTCCCCTGTCTTGATTAGGTGGTAATTCGACTTGCGCTGTTGATACACATATTGCCCTCATCAAGACCCAACTCATGATTCCGGCATTCTAATAAACTCCCAAACACATATTGATTTCTCTTAAATGAAGGTGGCAGGGTGGGCGAGTTTTTCATTACCCAGTGGTAATTATACAGATTGAAATAAGCTTTCTTATTTAGATGCAGCTCCCGCTCTCTTAACCTCCACCGGCCGAGAGAGCGGTACTACCCCAGTGCACCATCCAGACCCCCTCGGTCCCAACACGTTATTTCATGTTGACTCCATCTAATGCATGATATCAGCCGTGCGAGTACGCGATGAGCAAGGCTAATGGAGCGTGCCTGTAGCTCAATCACCTCTCTCCATTGATAATAATGAAGACAAATGTCAAAACCGCCGTTTGTAATGCCGTAATCAAGTGGGCACCTTTGCGGCGGACAGCGGCGGGGAAGGTTGCAGTATGTCAACGTTATCACTGCTCTGCGTCCAGATTGAAAGCAACAGCTACTTTGCAGGATCAGCGATATGCAGCCATGTTTATTTGTGTTAACGGAGGCCGCTCTCGGTTCCAATTATCAGCATCTCCTTTCTCCAGGGGGACGTTTCGTCTGTAATTGTTTAGAAAATGGCTATTATTTTGCAATACGCCACATGCTGTTTCGAACAGGGTGTGTCCACGTGCAGATGCGATCGCTGATAGCAGCAGCTTGCGAAGCCAGATGCGAGACAAGGAGGAGAAAGTGACATAACAGACTCTCTCTCAACAAACGGCTGCTTCCAGCTCTTGTGTGAAATTAGCAGATATATAGAAACTGATGGAAGTACAAAGAGAAAGTTTGAGGTTGCCCGGTTCTCCAAAACTTGCAACCTTTTCCTCAGCTGTCTGGGATGCATAGACAGCTAATCGATTTGCCTAGTCTCCTTCTTTTATTTCCCCTCTCTCTAAACCCTTCCTTCCCTCTACGTTTGTTCTCGGGGTGTCTGCTCTATTTCTTTCTGTGACTGCTTACTCCTGCAATCTCTGTATATCATGTGTGTGAAAGGCAGACGCTGAATCCGGTTATGATGTTTCTGAGTGTGCTGTTGCCATGGTTTTGCAGCTCCAAACTCCTGCGAGAGCGAGATTTGTTGAAGTGTTAGCTCCAAAGGTGCAGAAAGACTGTTTTCCCATGATGACTTGCTGTCTCCTCAAATGTTGTCAATAAGAAGAATGTGCAAAAAGCAAGGGCAGCAGAAAAGGAAATGCAAAATCTAAAATTTTCGATTGTTTCTGGCTTAGAATGAAGCATCACTGTGCCACTGTGACTGTGGAATGAAGATCAATACTAGTCTTCCAATAACACATTTCACGAGAGTGCTGTACAACTAATTCACAAAGTGGTTTGTCCCTCCATCCATCTTATGCCTTTGATCTGTTTTTATAAATCTGGCCAGAGCTGGACTTCCTATATAGCTAATTGAAAGGCTGCTTGTATGTTCTAGTCAGTGTAGAAAGTCACCTAATCATGTCTTTTGAACCCGGTGTAATTAGTTATCAGAACGTACAACTGCTACAAAACAACCCTCTCAAAATGACAGTGGAAATTTGACATAATGACAGAATAAGATGATATGAATTATCTACAGTTTTCAATAATTTAATTAAAATGGCGTTTGAAGGATCTGTAGGCCAAGGGATTTTATTTTTTTTTTACATTAAACAAGGCTGCCAAGCCAGCAATTGGAATACATTTTAATTCTACCTCAATTATATATTTTCCTATTAAAAGCCATTCTCACTTGGTGAACTCTTGTGAATGGTGCACAAAAAAGTCATTATTTTTGTTTAATTCGTGATGCTAATGAAAGTACACACTTCGATTTTAAACCACCTATGATGCATTATAGTGCTTACATATTCATGGTTATACCTTTAAAGAGGGTAATGCATTAAAACATAACACATTACATTGGGTCTCTCCAGTGTAACTATGAATAGGTAAGTATTATAATGTATTTTATCTTATTCTTAATGCATTATAATTTATAATACATTACATACACAAGCTTCAAGTGAAGTGTTACCAACATAAATACATTTTTAATGATGAACATAAAGGCTTTTAGTTAGATGACTTGTAAAATTGGGTGGTCGTATGAATGCCACTGATTGCGTGAGCTTTTTAAAATGCAATTTAGGGGCCGGCTGGCCTTCTCTCTATTATTATCTACCTGATCAGTGGAGCTGTACAAAAGACATTCAAGGTTTGCTTTTCAAAGCCATTGGAACAGAAAGAGACATTACTTCAAGGTAAAGCCAGAGACAAGGCTACAGGCTGAAGAACACATCGCTCTCCACCATCAACATCACGTCCCTTGTTCTGCCTCTAATTATTAGCTCTGCTGTGACCTTACATCCCTTGCCTTCACTCCACTGTAAAAGCAGACAGAGATCACTGATTATTTTTATGGGCTATAACACCTTCAGCGCTAATACCTGTGCGCCAGTGTAGAGAGAGTGTAATGAAGGAGAGATGTCTTTGTTTTGATGTATGATTCTGTGCGCAGCGCTCGAGTCTATTCTCTGGGAGCGTACAGCTCATTTGTCAGCTTGGATGATGATGGAATTTCAGCATTCAGCACACAAATCAGAGCCGAGCGAGTTCAAAGCGACGACACTAAGCATGCAGCTTTAAACTGACTAGTGAGCGCTTTCATAAAGATTTCTTTTTTCTCTCTCTTAGGTCATCTGAAATTCCTTTTTAATTACCTACGTCAGGGCCTGGACACTGTTACGGACTTGCTTTCCACCTCTTCGTCTAAGAAAAGAGAGGATTAGCTTAACTTTGTAGTCGACAGATGTTCCAGTTTCAGAGTGATATGGGTAATGTAAAAGTAAGCCGCAGCATAATTGCACCGAGAGAAAAGGTGAGAGATGTATCGTGTTGTCAGATCCAAGGAGGGAGTTCCCAGGAGGCTTCTCTTCAGAAGAATGTTCATAGAACCGACTGTCAACCTCTGTTTGTCATGGCTATGTTCATTCATTCGCTCTCAGATCAGTGTTAAACTGCCTTTCAGTGCCCCGATCTGACTTCTGTGAGTGTCTGCAGTTGGATTGGTGAAAACGGAGGCAGGTGGTGCTGGAGTCTCTTCGTGACATCATTAGGGTTTGACGTTAACCCTGGGTGATGTTATTATTGCGTGCTTGCGATTGCATGTTTTCTGCACAGTCTGCAGAAATCTCCCCGAAACGATAGTTTACCCATACCTGCTCAAGGTCTCTGTGTGCGGTGCGCACCAAAAGGTGTTTACTTCTACAAGCTGACCACTAAGTCATGCATTATTTATACTCGGTGTACAAGCTGGAATTTGCTGCTGCGTATGCTTAATAACTGTAAAATCAAAATGTAGCAATGTTCCAACATCCCGTCTTCAAAGGCCGCGTAATGAGCAGCGAGAAGAGTTCAAAGGGAATGCTAAAGTGTTTATATAGAGCAATATAACGTCCACAGAGCTGATTATTTTACCGCTGATATGGAGGGAGTTGATATTTAACATGAAAGGACTGCTTAAGAGGAGTTTAACAGAAAAAACAGGTTAAAGCCTTCTGCTCCGGGCAACAGGGGAAACAGTTAAGCACTCTTTCCATTTAGTCCTGCCTTTCCCTCTGTCTCTCTCACTCTTTCGTTCTCACAATTAAATTGTGTGGCTGTTTTTTAACTGTTGTTTTGGTCTTGTTTTATTAATCAATTCACTTGTTTGAATTATTTTTCTTGGTGGTATAGAGGCTATGCTAATGTCTCTTATAGATTTTACAATAAATAAGAACTATTGATATTGCCGTAAAGCTGTTGGTAACATTTTACAATATGGGTCTGTTCATTTGCATTAGGTATCATGAGCTACATATTTTAAAGCATTTATTAGTCTAGATTAATGTTCATTTTATAAATATACTACTGTTCATTGTTAATTTTGACTACTTGAATTGTTAAATATGTATTAGTATATGTAGAAATTAAAAGTAAGATTAATAAGTGCTTTAATTAATGCTAACAAATTGAACCTTATTGTGCAGTGTTACCAATGTTTTAAAGTCCAGGAATATTTTGGACTTTATTTCATGTGTCTCATAAGACTAAGATTTTGGTCACGACTGATCTGTGCCTTTTAAGTTGCCAGTTTGCAACCGTTTTGACATCCTTATATGCAAAATTGAGATGATATTTCACAAACCCATGATGACATTTTTTTCCTTACTCTCTCCTCATATACTGTAGCGAAGTACTGTATGTGACATTGACTATGTAGTGAAAAGGGCATGAGTGAATGACTTGGACACAGTATATGCAATGTGTAAAAGATTCTCGCTTTTGTTCTTTCAAGCACTTCATGAGTTCAGCACTGCAACAAGATGTCATGATAGACATGAGCAGTGGCAAAATTTCCAGTTTCCATCCTCTCTTTCCACACTGACAGCTGCTGTACTTTGAGAAAGTCTCATGGCATTATACTGACACTTATATGACTTCTATAGCAACATAGATCCACTGGATATTGACTGCATTTGCAAACTAACAGTGTGGACAGTTAGTCATAAAGATATGAAAATCAAAAAGTTTTGAAAAAAAGGGGAAGGTGGGGAATGTCATGGGAAAATAATGTATGACTTTGGTGCATTATAAGTGGGCCTCAGGAAAAAAATTAAATAATAAAAAATGTTTTGACCCCTTTAAGAGGCATTTTGGCCTTCTTCCACCACCTCTTTTCACAGAAAGGGATATTGACACAATTATAGGCCTGGAGCTTAGACACATACAGAAATTCATCCTTAATCGAGACAACATGAAACGGCACTCGCAATGCATTTAACCGTTTCAGTAAAAAATTTAGTGGGGTCCAGAAGTCTAAAATGAAGCTGAAAATGTTCTGAAATAAACAAGGTTTCAGGGTTTTGAAAAATGTAAAACAAATAAACCTTATGATGTAAAATAAATGAGACATGGTTAAGATTCTGCACTAATCAAGTTAGTAATTTTTTAAGACTGATCATGGGACTCCTTTGTACAGATGGTCAGATGTTCCTGTTTTCATTCAAGCAAAAATGTAAAATACAAACATTTTCACTAATGGTTTCAGACCTGAAAAGTATTCAAGAAAAAATATGTAGAACAGAATTTCATCCATTACAATATGATTGAATAGAAAAATTGCAGCTTTTGGAAAAAATCAGTTAATATTACACTCTAAAAAATGGTGCTATATAGCACTAAAAGCGGTTCTTTGGCTTGTAATCATAGGGGAACCACTTTTAGTGCTGTTTAGCACCTATTTTATTAGGTGCATATAGCACCTTTGTCAAATGTGCCATGTAGAACCATAGAGGGCCAGATGCACTTATAGCACAGAGAGCACTCAAACAATGGTGCACCAATAAGAATCATCCACGGCTCCCAGCATTGCATTGCGACAGGAATATTATATGCAGCTGCATTGTCTAGTATTTCTTTATTTTACTATTGCTTTTAGTTGTTGGACTTTTCTGCCCTGTTTGGATGTTGCAAAAACATATCAAATTATCAGAATATTGTGTCACCATTGCTGAATTCACATACTGTTATTCATGTCTATGTGTGTCAGAATGAACCTCTTTATAAAACATAATTCTAAAAGGGTTATCAATTTTCTCACATTGTCAAGTAGTATCGTATGATACTGCAATACATAAAAAACTCATAAAAGAACTACCGATTGTTGTAAAATGAACCAGAGACTCAGACGCATGAATGAATTTTACAAAGAAGGGGTCCTTGCCATCACAGATGGCTTTATAAACCAATATTGTAACAGGCCAAAGAGAAAAACTTATTTTTAACTTAAAATGAAAGTCAAGGGTCAATGAGGCAACAACGAAAGCAAAACACTATCACAAAACGGTACAGTGAAAAAACAAAAAAACATCAAACCTTAATTTCAAATAAAGAACTTTCTGTTTTGATACTCCAGATAATAGTTAACTGAGTCAGTAATGTTGTGAAGATGGTGTTGCTGTTTGGGAGAGGCCTCCTTTTTCTGAGCAAAGGTCTCATGTGTGGGGCTCTGGAAATTTCCTTATGGGTGCCTGGAGGCAAAAAAAATTATCATCTAAGTAAATAGACTGTATTTTAATGTTGTTTTTTAGTCCTTTCCCCAACTAAACTAAGAGACTAAGAGTGAGTTAAAGAACCTTTAAAGAACTATACAAGGGCTTACAGGTTTTACGGTAGTGGTGCTATATAGCACCTCATCGACTCCAAAGAACCGCTGAAGAACCATACAGGGGCTTAACAGGTTCTTTATACGGTAGTGGTGCTATATAGCACCTTAACCACTCCAAAGAACCGCTGAAGCACTTTTTTTTTAGGGTGTACCCATGGAGCCTTGGTTACATCAGTAGAAATTTTATTTCAGAGTCTAAAAAAGGTATTGCATTTGTGATGAAAGAGAGAATAAAAAAATGAATTGCAGTATATTAAAATGTGTTCTGATTAATTGGTACACATTGACAAGACCATAAGACCAGGGCCATTTATTATTAAAAATAAATAACTAAATAAATAAATGTCCTGGATAAATTTAGATTTCATTCTGACTTTATCATAGCCAATACTGCTTAGCCAATACAGAAGAGGGAAAAAAGTATTACGTCACATCATATCAAAGTGCTGTCAAGCATTTCGTAGAATATTCAGGTTTTATATGAATGTGTGAAAACAGGTCTCTCAATGTACAAAAGAATGATCCTCACACTGAGTGAGCTGAAACACATAAGGGCACTTCTGCATAGTACTGAATGTGTTTGCCTCAACAATGGGGCCCTTGGTATGAATCCCCCCACTACTTGAGAGAACGCACACAGTCACTCACACATGCACACGCACCGCTGCGGTCATGCCAAATCCACTCTCTTTCTTCAAGGATTTGGGATTAAGGAATCCCCTGTAGGAGAAAGATGGATATATTAGAAATGCCTCTGAAAAGTGGTCAGGAGAGGAGGGGTGGCAGAGAGAAGGAGAACAGAATCTAGGAGGAATATCACACATAGCGGACATAGAGAGAGAGAGACAGAATAAACGCAATATAGCCTCAGGCAAACAGTGAACAATTGCTACTCTGCCTCATGTAACCCGCTAGAACCTTAAACAGCAAATTTTTTTCAGTCAATTAATTTCTGCTGGTTGGAGATGGAATGCTCACTCAGGGGGCTTTATATGTCTCACTGCACTGAAGGGCATTAGTCAGCAATACAGAGCTTTTTCTCGATGACGCTGAGCACAGAATCATCAACAGAAGCATTATCAAATACACAAAAAGCATAACACTTTCCCATAATGCAATACCAACACTCCACTGTAATATTAAATGGCTTTTGAAAGTGTTTCAGGTTGTGAGATTGTTTCAAATTATTTTCTTTTCTCAATAGTGTGCATGTGGGTGCGTATTGTATAAATCTTGCCGTGTTGCATAGCAGACGGGCTGTGATTCATCAGTCCCACAGCACTATATAAATCAAACTCTATCTATAGAGTGAGACCAGTACTTGTGGGTCTTCTTTCATTCTTAATAAGCTTTAAGCACCATGGCTGCTGATTTCCTGCTGGCCAATGTAAAGAATTGCCAAAACGCCCATCTTGGTGGTGTTGATGTAGACTTAGTGCAGTTGATTATGTTTTAGTAAATGTAAACAGGCATACTTGACAAACGCAGCCCATCCAAATGTCAGGCTTATGCATGAGACCTTTCGCTGTGTATTATGTTGTTAATATTAACCAGAATAAGCAGAATAATTCCAACAGAACTAAATCCGTATTAATGTATTATATTAAATAGATTTATTTTATATTTCATACAATTTTTGAATGTTTGAATACAGTACTTTATGATGCAGCTGTTAGCTTGGTGCAGATTTTGCACCAAGCGCTTTACGTAATTTATATCTTTGTATTACTGTTTTATTGCTTATTTTTTCTTTGTTTTATTTTGTTGCTGATAGTTTAATGAATTAATTTCTTTAAAAAACATGAAACTAGAACTTCAGTTAATTAACAAATGTAATTGTTTTTTTTTCTAAAATTAATATAAATATATTAATGCATTATGTGTAATATTATGCAGTGAAGATTATGCCAATAATGTGGCTACAATTCAGATTTTATAATTTTTTCTTGATTAACTTTTTTGAGTATTTGAGTACTTTATGATATACTTGAAATAGTTTTATGTGTTTTATTCCTTATAATTCTTTTTGTTTATTTTGTTAGTTGATAACTTATTTCAATAATTTCTAAGCTAGAACTGCTTACTCATTTTTTTAATCATGTAAAGATTTTAGACACCGATCAGCCAGTCATTTATTTAGGGGTCAAAGGATAAAGTTACAAAGCAAGTAAATAGACCTACTTGGTGGTTATGTCAGGAGAGAGAGAGAGAGAAGTGTGGCTGTGAAGAGTGAAGGAGAGACAGCAACAGCATGAATCATGACTTCAATAAAGAGCCCATGAATATAGATTCACATGTAACAAGTGTCCATAAGTGGAGGGAGAGACACTCCGGCCCACAAATGTGTGGTGTGTGTTTGTTGGTGTTGTGTGCCATATTACATACAAGTGTGTGGGTCTTGCATGTTAGTATCGTTGTTGGTGTTGTGTTGTCTGTCGCATGGTTTGACACTTGATCTTGTGTGCATGTCGATTATTGTTCCTTATTTGTAAATGTTTGTATGACAGGGGGCCCTTTTGTGTCCAGAGCAGTGTATAAGATGATCCAGCTTAAGCACACCATTGAAAAAGCACTGTCCAATTTGCTATAGACATATCTACCTTTATACCTACCTCCAGGGTTTTGACTTCTCATGCTGTTGGAAAAGTATGGACAACTATGATTTCAACAAGGTTTCATCTATTCTCTAGGTCTAGATTAGTTTGGAAAAATATGTGTGTTTTCAGACTATTGCCGCTGTACTGTTTTCCAAAATATATCATGTAGAATTTCCGAAAAAAAACACTGTGCTCATACAAGCAGTATGGTTTCTTTTCATAGTGTTGGAGATGTGGGCAGCCAGTGTGCAGTTGTGAAAAGTGTATGGTTTATCAGGTCGTAAACAATATCTCTGTTTGTAATTCAACTTAATATGGGAATGAGCGTGCACCTAAGTGCAATCTCAAAAACTAACGATACAGGGAATATGGAGCTGCAGTATACATTTTTTTAACTTTGGCTGTACTGTCTGGTATGTTGATGAAGACTGCACTCAGTGGTTTACTCTGCGATACCACTTGCAAATCTACTTTGACGTGTTTGTTTTTCGCATAGATCAGAATCCCATTTTGAGGAAGTTAGAAATTATCATAGCTTGCTAACCATGTAGTCCTCTTTGGTTAATACAGCCTTTACTAAGCAAAATAAAAAGAAAATGATTTAAGTCTTATTTAAATATTTCTGGTCTATGTAGAGGATGTACAGTAGATTGTATGTCTGCATGGTATGTACGTCACGAGCTGCTTAAAAACCCAAACAAGACAAATTTCCGTTGTGATGTTTTGCCTACACTTGGCGAATATAAATGCTCTTGATTGTCTTGATTCTGTTTGCCAAGTGCAGCAAGACATTAATTGATGGACTGGAGTGGATTCTGGAGTGGAACTTTGTATTTTTGGGCCCTTTAAACCTTGCATTTAATATGGCAAATACATAATAGAGAAGATCTTTCCAATTTATTATGCCATGAATGCACACAAAATCTCTCTCCACTTTTTTAGTACAATTATCGTGCATTAGGATTGTACATGGTTCGATTTTGTTTGGCTCTTGGGGATTTCCCTCAGATATAACTGACACCCTATTTCTCTTGATGCGGTTTGTCCCTCTCTTTCTCTCTGTGCTCTGGCACCTAGTTGCGACTGTATCTCGCAGCCATGAGGATGAGCGGGCGCATGAAGGGCTCGCTGGTCGTGAGCCCATAGGGAGAAGGGCCATGCTCCGAGGGGGATGGACGCGAACGGAGTCAACACTTGGTCAATTCCCATTAAGTCTACAGAGAGACCGCTTAGTGGAATTGATCATGTCGAGTGACTGACCGTGTGGGATGATGGTATCTGGAGGAGTCCCCAGTGACCGCACTGTCTGAGCCCAAGGCTGTGCTTCGGTACACTTGGTGCTTAAAAAAAGACACGTGCTACACTAGTTTTTAATGACTCTTCTCTAGCGATAGGCTTATTTGGGGTAGGATGTGAAGGTAGTATTGAAAAAGCAACTACATATGGAAATGAGAGAATGAAAGGTATTGGGAATATGTCCTGGCTTTTTTCTTTGATAGATGGTGGTCGATACAGGTGCTAGGTTATGGGTGATATGGCTGATTTTCTTTAGGTGTGGTTGATGTGTGTGGTGCATCGCGGTGTTGAGAAGCAGCTAGTAGCCAGTTGGAGAATCCGTGAGAAAAGCCTAGGATCCTGCTTCTGTGTTTAATGGAGCTTTAATCTCCAAGCTTTCACATCACAGGGTTGATGCGAGAAAGTCATACATGTAATTCCTCAGCTGTAACCTTCTGTATATCACATGAAGTATCTCACTGGACTGGCTTGTGTATTTGCTCCTATCACCCCCAATCAAACCCCAAAAAACATACCAAGAGTCGCGGTTTCACTACAGGATGCTGTATTTGTTCTTGTGCGTCTTCACACAGGACATGTTCTTGTGTTCAAAATAGATGTACGTAGCAAAACAATATGGAACAAAACAAGGATGTCTCGAGAAATTCAACTGTTTAACTTGACATTGCTTCTCACTCATATTAAAAGCACTGTTACTCTGGATTCCTACTGCCGCCATATTGAGATGCATATTGGTGCCTCTATCAAAAGATAATTAGCTCTTTAAATAAGCACTATAGCCTCCATATTACGCTTTAGCATTTCATTCATTTAAGTCAGAGTACTCAATCTCCTCCCCTTGTAAAGTCTCTGCCTACAGCCTTTTCCATTTCAGTACCTTCTTTAAAGGTTTGTTGGTGTTTGTTGGAGCAGTGTGATCTTGACAATTTTGTTTCCCAGTATTTGAAATCCAGCACCCAACTTTAGGATATTTGAAATGAAGCTGTTTTTGCTGCAATGTGATTCAGCCTTTAAAGAGTTAGTGAAAGAACTGGAGGATTCTAGTAAGAGATAGCTGTGCTACAAAAAGTAATATCTATCAGTTTATATGAAAAACTTCTAACCAAGTGTATTTGTTAAAATTTGTTCAACAAGGTGAATTTCCGGGTTTAAAAGTAATTCACTGAAGTCTCTCTTTCCAGTATATTTTTCTCTGTCTGTATTTTGCCTGCAGATTCAGCACAGTTTGACAATTAAATCTAGATCTATGTTTTTCTTTTGTTCAACAGGGTTTATCCATCCAATTATGTTAGAATACACAGCATTTAGGATAAGTATTTTGAAGTGATGAGGTTTCTTAAATGCATTACCTTTATGAAAGAAGATATTTTTAAACTAGAGTTAAAGGAAAGGTGAACTTTTTTGGCTTGACAAGCTATACGTTTGAAGATTATAGTCTGCAGGTTATGCAGACAGATAGACAGATGGATAGATAGATATAGGCTAGGGATTTTGCAGCCCAAAGCTGAGAAAGTGATTTTTCCGAGGAGCACTTCTGTTTGATTTACAGACACCGATCACCCAAGACTGTCGCAAACCGGTGTGTGTTTTCTCTCTGTTTTGATTGCGCTTTTGTGAGCGGATGTGCTGCTGATTGGCACCAGCCCAGGAGAGCAGACTATCAGCAGTCCAAGCCCATGGGGGCATTGCCCAGGTGAGCTGAGCATGCTGGGATACTGACCAACACTAATGTGTCTCCTCTGACTGCCCTGGGCTAACATACACAGTAATTGTCTGGGGAGTTAGACAGGCCCAGCACAGCACTAAACTTGGACGAACACTTCGGCCCTCGAGAGAGAGAGTCAGTGAAAGCAGAGAGGTCTGTGTATTGTTTAGAGGTGACTTCAGCAAGTGCAGTTCCTCTGCATATCCGAGTGCTTGTTTGACAGATATGGTGCCACATAATGCCCAATGGCAGAACCTTCACTGCTGCTGTTATACACACACTGATGCCCAACAGTGCGTGCACCGTTTCTGTTTTCCTCTGCCATGGCCTCCCTCTCCTCCTCCACTCTTCTTTGTGTAATTAGTGCGATAATGGTGCCGTAAATGATTTCATCACCTGTTTCACTCGAGAGCTGCTGATATTCAACAGCTGGAGCTTACGCCACGTGTCATCGAGAGCTGTAGTAAAGGGTTGAGGGAATGAAGGAGTGTAGAAGTGAAATGCTGCATTCAACATCAATGCAAAATTGACACGTTTTACTTTCTTCACTCACATTTGTGGTCTTATTGTGAATGACTCATCAGTGCATATTATTCAGATAATGTTTTTTGTTTCTTCTTTAATTGAAATCAAATGACTTTCCTTTTTTGCTGACATCCATTAGGTCATTAAATTACAATAACCAATACCCAAATGGATTTTAGCCTTCATTCCGTTATGTACAGAAACGCCCATATTTCACCATCTAGTCAATTCCTCCTACTTTTATGCATGTTTACTTGGATATATGTCATATCATGGAAGTAAATTGAGTTTCAATGGCGTAATTATCGGTTTTATATGATGATCCAGCATGTTTTCCAGGGTTTAGAGTATGCCAGTTATATAATAACAACAAAGACAATTGGTATTGGTTATAATGAGTGTAAATTGTGAATTATTTTGAATTTGAATTTGCAATTCAGTTTGTACACATTTTATGTACTATTGATTATCTAAAAATACTACTGATTTAACTGATTTTGAGACTGCATTTTTGTGACTCTACAACAAATCGTTATTGCATGAAGATGATAAAATACATTAATATAGCATCAATTACAACACCTAATATAAATCTTTTGCTCTTCATTTTGTTGCATTAGTGCTAAAAAGCTTTGTCAGGAAGTAAAAATGAGAGAAAGAAATCTGAAATTACACATAATTATCATCACACCGTGATTAAGATTTGCGAACTTCCCAAAAGGGTTTGAAGGCAGCAAAAAGATGAAGGAAACTCACTCTTCACTGAAATGGTGTTTTATGCAAAAGCTTCCCTGTGGTCAGCCAGACAGAGTTGCCAATGAGAGGCAGGTAATGAGAGAGGAAGATGGATAGCTAAGCTAGAAGGAGCATGTGAGTGGTGGAGGGGGAGAGAGAGGCCTCTCAGGGCTAACGACATTAAGCGCCGCTGATGAATCGACACCCATTGAGCAGTATTGACTTCACCTGTGTGCCTCTGCCAATAGCACAACACCAAGTCCCCAGTCACAGGCTCAGCTTTTTTCAATTAAAAGAAATAATTTGATTTCCACTGCCTTGGCCTCTGACTGAGCAGGGCAAGTGATGGTGTGATTGATGGGCAAGTGTACGATTCAGGATGTCACCCCACAACCTCAGCCTGGTGCCCTGACGATCTCATGGCCCCAGTAGGGAGGCACTAGTGTAGGCTGGAGGTGAGTTTACCTCTCAGCTGTCCATCACTGGTGTTTACAGATTCTTTCACCTCTCGTTGCCATTATAATCACCAATATGAGCCATAGAATGACTGCTGTGACCTTACCCATCTTCCAGATCTTTGCAAATACACTCCATTTACATCAGTTAACCTTTAATCTACTGCCACAAAGCAGATATGTTTGCATGTGATGAAAAGATGAGGAGGAGCCCATGGAGGCGGCAGTCATGTTTCAGCGTGAGGGCTTTGAAAGAGACCGCTTTTCTGAAGAGAGATGTAAAATCGATCTTAATGATCACTTGTGACATTCATGTGCAACTCATTTGCCTCCATTATTTCCCTATAGTGCATTAGATGGTGAGATTTGCTCCAGCTCTAATCCGGTGATGTCTTTAAAAGAGTGAACATGTTTGATCTGCTGATCAGCCTGCAGAAACGGCCCACTGTAGATCTCATGTAAATTTATGATCGTGATGACATTGATTTTGCTATATGTTTCAACGCTGTATGTTCAGAGGCAGTGGCTTTTTTAGTGTGTGTGGTTGTGTAGTGTTGGAAGATCAGCTAATGTAGTGTTTCTAATGAATCGAGGCACCCAACACACACTACCTCATTTTTTCAAGGTCACCTCGTCCATTAGATTAGCATATTCAATGTCTTTAAATATTTAACATTGTGCCTCTAATGCTTTTTTTTAATACCAAGGACGCCGGACCCTTTATAGGTCTGACTGACCCTGTAACTATACTCTATCTATCTATCTATCTATCTATCTATATATCTATCTACTATCTATCTATCTATCTGTCTATCTCTCTGTCTGTCTGTATGTCTGTCTGTCTGTCTATCTGTATGTCTATTTGTCTGTCTGTATGTCTATCTGTCTGTCTATCTCTGTCTGTCTATCTGTCTATCTTTCTGTCTGTCTTTCTGTCTATCTATCTGTCTGTCTATCTGTATGTATTTCTGTCTGTCTGTCTGTCTATCTTTTAAACCTTCTATTCATCTTGGGAAAAAATCATGGTATCACAGTTTTCACAAAAGATGTTAAGCAGCACAACCTTTTTTGACATTGATAATAATAGAAATGTTTCTTGAGCATCAAATAAGCATATTATAATCATTTCTAAAGGATCATGGGTTACCTGGAGAAAGCTGAAAATCATGTTTGACATCTACATGAAAAAGTCCATTTTTTAAATATTTTAACTAGCGGTTTCAAACAGTTATAATTGTATAAATCATATTAAATTTTAGTAATGTTAATTAGTAAAATGTATTGATTAATTCACAATGCTACTGTTTTACTGTATTTTTTATTTAAACAAAAGGGGGGGGGGGGGTGGCAGCTTGTTAACTTTCAAATCATTAACAACAAATCTCAATAATAATATCCACTGGTTTGTATATATATATATAATGTATAATGTGGTGGTGTGTGTGGTTTATGTAATATTATTTGACTATATATTCTAATTTGAAGGACTATTCCTCATTTAACGAGGTGGTACTATGGTAGGCTGGTTAAAGCCATTAATGCAGCAGAAAAAAACATTTTTAGTGCATTGTCATTGCTGACTTGGCTTTATATGGCTTTCCAGTGACATTTTTTCACAATTCAAGACATTTCCACAGAGACCCCGGAGGTCCTTGCACCCCATTTTGAAAAATGCTTCTCTAATGCACTAGAAGACGACTGCATCCATAACACGTTTAGACAGGAACAGTTAAAAAGACATCAAATACCGGCTGACCAGTGCTTGAACAGTTAATCATTTTTGTAGTACTGCTTATGCAAAACATGGCTTCTTATGCACAAGCAATTTGCTTCTTTCTTATAATTTGTTGTTTCTTTGCAAGACAACAGTGTTTGTTTGGGTGGCAGGTGGAGGGCTTGTTTTTTTCAGTGGTCTGTCACACAGCATAGAAATTACAGCGTGGAGTGATGGACACCGAGCCGAGGGCTTCTGTTTGTCTTCGGTTGCACAAGGTCAGAATGTACCTTGTCCGAATGTGCAGTCAAGCAGCACCCCTACAAACATGTGCACGCAAACATAGATTCATGAACTCTCTCTATTCCTCTCTCACTTCTGCTTCCTCTCGCTCACACACATAAATTCACACGCGGTCCGAAGGGACCAGGCCAAAATGTCAACCTGATCACATGGCTGCTTCCTGCTGCTGGAAGCTCTATGCTTAATTCACAGCAGCACCTGCTGGTGGAAACGGGCACAGAAGATACCCTGAAAAGGGAGAGAGGAAGGAGGAGAGATTGAAAGCGAAAGGACACAGGTATGGCTTGTATAGCTCTCTGCATGTCTTTTATACCTTGCTTCACATACACACTCACAGCAAACACCTTGACTCATATTAGACCAGCATAATCTAACTTTGAATCCCAACAGTTGAATCACTGTTGTGCTGAAGTTCAGACAGACCCCAAAGCCACAGTGTAATGAAGTCTATTCCCAAATTGAGTTCAGGCTGAATCAAATGTGGTATTGAATCATCTAGACTTTCCTGGCATGTAGGAAGTTTAAAAGTTCTAAAAGAAGTGGAGTTGTGAAAGGAATTAAATGTAAATTGTCATAGAAAGTAATTTTATAACAGGTGGCAGGAAGCTGGTAGAGTGTCCCATAGAGATGGGAGTTATAGTGAACTGTGGTATTAAGCTATGGTATATACAGGTATGTTCGTACAATGAGTATATTTTTAATTTCCAACAGGAAAATCCATTTCAGAACAGATGGTATGCACAATATATCAGTATTGGGATGTTTTAATTAGTTGGTATCAGTCGATTTTGGATATTTAGTTATGCATGCTCATTTTCCTTTATTTTTATTTTTTTTATTTTTGGTTTAGGTTTATTTTGCAGTCATCTGATGCTCGCTTAAATTTAGTTTTTAATAACACTAATAATTTAATAATAATGTTTAATGTAGTCTTTATAAAATCTTTTTTCATGGGTTGTATTATAATATTGTAATTATTAAATTCACTTAAAATGGTTTAAGTGAATTTAATAGTTTAGTTTAGTTTTAGAGTTTTATTTGTATATTATCCTATATTTATTTTTATAAAATACAGAAAATATATTTTTTATTATAGGTTTTTTGATGTACTGTAGGGCATAACATGAAAAAACATCAGCTTATCGTATCAACCATAATTTTAGTAACATGCATTTCTGATGTTGAATAAACACAATTAGGGCTCATTTTAACTGACTAGTTAGAAAAGTAGTCTAGCGAGTCAGTGTTAACTTAAGATCATGCAGACGAGAAACAATAGCTTGCATATTCTATTGTCATATTTATGCAGGTCAAGAAACAAGTTTTGATTTGTATATGAAACTTTGAAAGAGCTCAGCCTTCTGACAGTTTGCATATAACATGCTTTGTGTATGTGCTGTAAAGCAGTCCAACTGTGTGTCCTTTGCAGGTAACCATAAAAAGTAAGCAGAGACAGAGGATGTTTTCTTCCTTCTGTCACCATGCATGTCTGAGACAGAGAGAGAGAATTAAAGAAAGGACATCGACAGACTTGGAATGTGATCAGTCATCTTACAGAGAGAAGCGAGGGGTAATTATCGGTGGAATACAGCAAACTGTCCTGTCAGCAGATTCACACACTAATCAAGAGATCGACACAACAGTTGTGCTTCAATAACAAGTGGCCTTCGGCCGGCAGGCCCCACCTGCCGAGCGACCATCATGCTCTCGGCTTGGCTAATGAACGTTTGAATGTAATTAGAGAGCAGTATCTCTGAAATTAGGCCTGCCATAGCATTAATTACACAATTACTGACAACGGCGACTCAATCGGTCGGCGGGAGGAGGAGGTGGAGGGAGGGAGGGAGGCTGGCTGGCTGGGTGTTTGAACTTTGGACGCAGCTTTGATTCATAGTCTAGGCTTTGTGGAAATATCGCCTTTGCCAAGTTCATTTGTAAAGGCCAGCATATTTGGGAAGAGAAAATCAGGCTGACCTTTTCCTGAAACAATCCCAGCTTTTGCTCAGTCTTTGTCTTTCTCGCCATGGCTGAAGTCTTTTGTGTTGTTCTTATATTTCTCTCTCTGCGGTTTGTGCTAACTGAGGGCCGTAGCGTTCGATTAATCAACTCTAATAGAGTAAATGCACATCAGTATTGTTGTTGGCACCAATGGATGTTTTTGTCTTCTCTCATTTACCATAGATTCTTCTCAAATTAGCTCACTTAAAACAGAAGGGAAGGCAGGGTCTTGTTCAATCATGGCAGTTAGCTTTTAATCATCTGTTTTGCATAGCGAGCTCTGCCATCTAATGAGCTTCTATCTGGACTGTTTGCAGTAGAGCCACATATCTCCGCCATCATCTCTCTCTGTCTGGATGAGCCAGTGGCATACCCACACTCTGGAGTGCTTTGTGCAGGACTGTAGTGTCACGGCTCTGTAAAGAGGAAGACCATATCTCCAGTCACCCAGCCAGCCTGGAGCGGTCCTGTGGCAGCACCTCATCAGTTGGGATGGCAACTCTGCTTACAAACCTTCCCCACACTTTTTTGGAAAGGTCAAAAGAAAGCAGAGTGAACAGGTTGAAACACTGGAGGTGAGGTGTTCATTAAATTTGCAGTAATATTATGGGCTGAACCTTCACTCTTCCAGCTATGGTTGTCATAATACCAAAAATTCATTAGTCAAACAATATTTCATGTTTATCAATACTAAATTTGATACCACGTAAACGATTTTAATTTTATTTTATTATTTTTTTAATGTTGTTGTGTTAAGCTTTTCTATTTATACATATTTATTTATCAATTTAACATATAATTTATTTTGATTGTATTTTTTTGTTTTTACTTTTATTTAATTTTGTTTGTATGTAAAAATATGTATTTTTTTCATTGGAGTACCCTAACAGTTATGTTATAGTATGCTATTATAATACTGATATTTTTAATTCACTTTTATGTTTTAATTTTAAAAATTAAAAAAAATTTTTAATATATAAATTTAATATTTTCAGTTCGTGTTTTAATTTAAGTTTTAGTAATAGTGTTGTGTGTTATCTTTATTATTATTATTTTTACATTTCTATTCTAGATTTATTTTTGGTTTACTTGTTGTAGTAATTTTACTACTTAAAAAATAATTTTGCCTTGGCAAAGAACTGAAATAAATAAGTTTAAGTTTTTCATGTAATATTATATTATTGTATTTTAGCATATTTCAATTAATGAATTAATGAAAATACAACACGGTACGAATGCCCCCCATCGCACTTGCACTTTTTGCATCCCACGTTCCCAGTTTTTCATCTTAATGCATTCATATTGAAAAAACTCATGACACAAGACACTTCCCCCGTCTCTTCTGACTGTCTTCTCATTAGCCAGACTTTCCCTTCAGCTGTCTGCTAAGCCCATCTTCAGTGGGGGGGAGGTGAGGGTAAAATCCTCCTCACCTCTTTACAGCTCCGTACCTCAGATGCTGTATTTATTACAGCCTTTTTATGGGACCTTTAAAAATTCCCTGATGAATTTTGGAGGCTTATGAAAACACTCTCATCCGACTATTAATATGGTTTTGGTGGGAAACTCCCACCACCGTCTCCCCACGGGAGTGTGAGGAAGTACTTTAAAATTCCTTCTCATTCTGCTTCTCTCTGAGACTTTTTCAGAGAGGTTTTAGATGTTCAACATTGTGCTTGTCAAACCCATTTGGCCAACATGCAACAAACATATAACTACATAGATCTGTTTATGAATTAGCTATGATTCTTGGAATGTTTTACATGTTTTTGGGCTTTAAAAAAACTCAAAGCATCGTTTTGATACATAAAATTGATTTTCGTACCAGTTAACCCTTTCCTAGATGTATTTCAGACTTTGGACTTGAGTCTCGGCCCTGTTGAAATAGGTCAGCTGATGGCCCATTTTCCCCCTACTACTCCAGAAGTGAACAGAAGGTGAGCGTCAGTTAAAGTGGTGGGAGGGGCCCAGGGGATGAGTGACAGGCCCATGGGAGCTGTCCTTAGTATAGAAGTGCTGAAGCAGGGAATTCATCCACATGGCTCAAGAATTCACCAACACAAAGGAGCGTTCCTCCCTCTCTGGTGGCTCCATTGTGAATCTCACCGTACCTAGTTCTGTCTTCCTAATACAGCTGGGAACAACATATCAGCCTGGGTGTGTCTGTAACAATGGATGATAACGCTGCTACCATTCTTTGGAAATGAAAGTGTTAGCAACTGCACTGAGTGAGGTATGCTCTCATATAGTTTCAGACTCACCAGTCCTACCTTGAAGTTTTGGTCTCATACAAGCATTGTTTCATGGCATTCTCATACTATAGCTAATTCAATAACGTGCGAGGTGTTCCGCTTGCAGATCATAAAGCATGTAGAGGGAGAATGAGATTTGGGCTGCATTACGCTAATGTCGTTCTGCGTGGCAGAGGGCTAAGCAGCACTTCGTTGCGGCCCGGGCTTTGATAAATCAGACTTCCTCTCCCGTCCCCCTCCAACAAACCTCGGGAATGGCAGCCAGGCAGACGCTCAGACTAATCAAGTGAATGGAAATGCATGTGTCCAGTTAGCTCTACCTCTCCTCTGTCTTTTCATACAGACTGTGCTTCACCAAAGCTAGCATTGTACAGCTCTTGGAAGAAGAGGTCTTGAACCTCCTTCTGCTCTGTTGTGTTTTATCACGCAGCATACTCATGAATTATTCACAGTAGGCTCTTCACAATAAATAAAACCCGGCCTTACTTTTCCATGCATGATCACGAGAGAAAAAAAAAAAGTTCACCAGTGGAGTCAGGTATTCTCAGAGCTTCAGAACTTGATGCATTCCTTTGCATGTACGTATATGTATTCCACGTATGTGACCTGCTATGTCATTTTGAGTCTAACATAAAGCAATCAAAAAGCTAACATAAAGCAATCAAATTTTCAATTGTTTTGCTTATAATCATCGCAAATGACTCAAAATAATAGAGCACATCACATACAGCAGCCACACATGATTACTTGTTCAGTATTGGCAGAACTTTAGGGTTTTGTCCTTCTGTTTTGGGTGCGCTCGTAAACTGGTGAAACTACCCATATGCAGAAGCAGAAGGCCCTGTCAAGAGGGGTAGAGAGAGAAATATAGAGAGAGCAAAATGAAAGCGGGAAGGAGAGAGCTTGGATCAGCACACTGTATTTTGGCTAAAGCCAGATGGCTGGTGCATTAGCTCCAGCACCTCAGCCTGTTCCTCCTGTCCTCTAGCTGTGTTCTCCACAATCAGCGTAGAGCTTTATGAGCTGTGCAGAGCTGCTGTTTTATCCATGAGCTGTTTGCATTCAACCTCTATCCTATCACATTTAACTTTACCTCCACCTCAAAATGCCTCAAAGTGAGAATGCTGGGGAATAAGAGCATAAAAATGCATTTAAAGACTAGCGAAAAAGCACAAATGAATAAAACAGATGCAGAGGCTACACTTTATTGGCTTGCGAGGCGGTCCAGGCTGCTCCTGTGTGATAGGATTGGACTCAAAAGTGCTGATTTCAAACCACTACACTTTGTGGTATGGCTTCATCACAGTGGTTAGAGGCCTATCTTGGAGCAGCACAGCTTTTCACAGGGAATCCTAGCAGCAATGCTCTTTGGTACCTGAATCCGCCTCTGGTTCAGCACTTCAGCAGGCCTGGACCATCTGCCTTAAATTGATTGAACACCTTATCAAGTTGCCTCCATTTCTATTTTAATCTGCATCGGAGAAAATTGTTTCAGTTTAATTAAATTAAAAGAATATCATTAACTTCTTAATGATGATTGATGTATAAATAACAGTAACATTTAGGAAATATCAAACAATTAGGCCTCAGGCAGCTAAATGTGAAATTGTCCTTTTACGTGCATTTCTGTGAGTGAGATTACTTTTTTCTTAGCGCAATCACAGCAGCTCTGCATCAGCACATCAAAGTAGCACAACATCACCAATTTTATTTTTCATTTTTTCACCTTACTGCTAAATGATAACCCCTTCCACCTACTCTATTCAAGAAACTGTCAGAAACGCATTTACACACACATACACACATAACCTCCTCACTCACGGCTGTCTTATTTTCTTGTTTTTCCTCCATTGGTGCTAAAACAAATGGCAACAGAGAGGACACAGAAAAAGGCTGAAAAGTTGACATTTAAGTGAAATGGAGCCCAAATGGGCCGGTGGGATACAGTAATGATGCTGGAGAGGCTGGGACTCAAAAAGAAGATTTATGGGCTCCGGGAGCCCATCATATTTTAGCCGTCAGTGCGCGCTGTGGGTGGTTTATGTGGGCTTGAGGGCTTTTCTGTTGAGCCTATCACTTGAGGCCTTTTGTGACTTACTGACATGCAATGTGTGGCCGCGGACCAGGGCTCTAATAGTCAAACTGTCCTCGGCTATACACTTTCACTCGCAGTGTCTATTTTATATGCTGCATTTGTATTGCAACAATTATTGTATTGCTTTTAGAAATGCGGATGGTGGAAACATGATCATTGGCTTACAGAGCCAAAATTCCAAAAATAAAATTTCTGTCATCATTTATTCATCCTCATTTTGTTCCACACTGATGACTTTGTTTTTCTTCCTGGGAACATAAAGAAGATATTTAGTCACAACAAACACACTGGTTTTCATAGTAAGATAAAAAAACTAAAACAATGGTCATTAAAGAAAACAAAGCTACAAAAAGTTGTTTGAAATGACATGACAGTGAGTAAATGATGATATTTGTTATGTGATCTCTTTTTCACTCAGTTCATGTTCACTCCCATCTCTGTTTTTGATTGTTCCCCACTGTGCCAATGGAATAATTGACAAGCCGGAGTGGCCGAGGTGTCTCTGTTCATTTGCCAGGCACTTTGTCTGTTTTAATCATGCCTTTAATTGGCAGTGGAATGGGGATGAATGGCAGTGGAAAGACAGGGAAGGGCTGCAGTGTTGCTTTGTACATCTGAATCTCAGCTCCGGGGATGGGTTGTGATAGAACGGAGGTGTTTGTCAGCTGCTAGATTAGGTAAAACTTCCTGCACCGAAGTCTGAAAGTAGACTTTTGGGCCCACCTCTCTGGGCTTTTGGCAAGGTTTGCACTATTAAATTGTTAATACCAGTTTGGTTTGGCCGGCTGCCTTCCTGTTTTAGTGCTGGCTGAATTCATCAGCATCATCCTTCCAGGTAGTGACTCAAGAAACAAACCATCAGTGAAACACACTGTTCCTGAGTCTACAGGATTAGCTCCTCCAAAAAAAGGAAAAAGAAAATCCTGTCGTTCTCACCCTCATGTTGTTCCAAACCTAAATGACTTACTTTCTCCATTGACATAAATACAATAAAATGCCTACATGTACCTGAATGAGACTGATGTTCTTCCTACGCTTTGAAATGGTGCAAAATAGCCATAAAATTAAATAACGTAGTCTATGGTATTGACTCAGTGTTGTATTTCCAAGCCCCCCAAATTTCACAAAGTTGTAATTTAATCACCAACAAAATTCTCTTTGAATCTTTTTTTTAGTGAATCAAAAACATACAATATATCCATGTGCAGTCTGATTCATAAACAAATGACTCTTTTAATGAATCATTCTAAAAGACTCACTAGTTGCTACTGAGTCAGTTTAAAGAATCCATCTACAGTATATGCTGTGCACTGTATTGCACAAGAAATGCATTTTTAATTTGATCCCTTTTAATTTATAAAATTATTATCAGTACTTAAATTCAAACAGCAAGTTAATGATTGCAGAATATTCATTTCTGAGCGATCTGTTCATTTAACAGATGGATAGTTATGAAAGAGGACACTCTACATTCAAGAACCTACTTATTCTGATACACAAAGCACAAGAGAAACTGTGGAAGGGGAAAATTAGAAGATTCCAACAGAAATAAATCCAATAAGACATGGAGAGTCAGGGTTTCAGGAATATTACCCTGGTAAATGCAATAACTCAGAAATGAAATATATGAACATCTCATTTCCCATATTTGCAACCTGATTAGTGTCAACAGCAGCAGAGGCATGTCTCTGCCCTCTGCTTCACACAGTTTGAGAAATTATGTGTAGCTCATGTAGGTAAGTAATAACAGGCAGAAGCAGGGATCCCATTTAAGAGATCATTTCCTGAGAGAATCCTGACACTGCTTTAAATAGCAGCAGGACACAAAAATATGGATTTGCTCTCTGTAAATGATAGCTGGCCTAGTCTCTCCACGGAATCACAGAGAGCCAACAGTGAGAGATATGTAATATCTCAGGACAAAGTTACAATTTCACTGACGGGAAAAAATTACCATAAGAGTAATAGTGATAGAAAGGGAAATGGAATTGGGAAATGACATGAACCAGACTTGAACTCACCCACATGTGTGGCATAACTGATGTCAACGTATACTAATTGTTCAGCCAATGAACTGACACAAGTATTTGTTCATAATAGACATATTAGTGATCTCTATAATGCTTTTTTTTTCAAAATAATATTTTGGTAACATGTTTTTTTAACATGTGTTTTAAGAGTTCTTAACTTAATGTTATAATGTAGTACATTTGTTGTAGTAAAATTTAAATATCCTTTATTTAAAAATAAATACATGCTTACATTTTGATTTGGTCATGATTAAATGTAAAGACTTGCTTTTTAGGAAAAGTCAGTGAGAATTATTCAGTGACTTGATTTTGATAACTTATAACAAACTTATAACTAATGAGTCTTTTGTGTGATTCATTAAAAGAACCATGATTCCATTGGTCATGAATCATCTACAATTATTCCATTTTTTTTGTTTTGGTTGGGTGTTGCACTACCCAGCTATTTCCACTGTCTTTTTTATCTCATCGCATTAAATTCTATGAATGGATGGGCTGCTCTTTACTAACAGTAAGGGAGGCTGTTGGTAGAACTGAATCCACCTACTTATTACCAGGAAGTGTTAACACCGTGTCAACACTGTTTGAAAGATTGTTTCTTTCGCTCATGACTAGCCAAGCTCTCTATCTTTTATCTCCCTGTTTTTCTTCACTTGCCTTTCCTTCTCTCCCACAGAGCGCTAATGTCTCACAGTTTACGTGCAAATCACATTTGTTCCCTAAATTGTTCATCACTGACAGTACAGCCTGCGTGAGAAGGTATGAGTTTGTGCGTCGGTCTATCGGATATTCTGCGTTGATAGAGGCACGATGCCCTCTTTAAATCAACAAGCACCTAGTGTGTATTCAGCAGGCCAATTAAGAGTCATTCATTTGCTAATGGTGGCCCTGTAGAGGTCTAAACTGCTCCTGAAGGCTAGCCCGCCGACAAGACAGTGCACAAATCTTAGCACAGCACTAACTCAGCGTAGCTCAGCTAAACCCAACATTACTGCCACGCTCTTCCTCTGCCCACTCAGCACATCCACAGCCTTACTTTCCCTAGTAAAAAATCTAATTGAATTCATTATTTCTTGTTTTATGACTTCAGCTGCAAGTTTAATTTGCTCAGTAAAAGGACCCACTCGCTCCCCAACCCAGCGCTGTCTTGTTCTTTGATGCTTTTGTCATGTAGGCGGTAATGCTGATGATCTTTTAAAGGTTTCTTTGGTGAATCTATATCATTACCAGACACTCATTTTGAACCTTTTCAACCCTTTTCACTCACCCAGACAACTGTTTACCATTTGATTGGGGGAAAAAAAAATTTCTATGACATATAAAATGATGGTAACAATGTGCATGGATTTTTCTCTTTTTTTCGTTTGAATTCATGTACATACTTAATGAAAATGAGTCATGACTTGAAATCTGGCATAAATTTAACAATAATCTATGTATGTTTTTTGGATTCTGTGCAAATTATTCACCTTATTGACATGTTTTTTATATTGATCAATATTATAGACATCTCATGTCGTCTGAGAAATGTCATGAGAAAAGTGCTGCTTGTTTTAAACAATTGACAACAGCAAGAGAATGCAAGAATCACATGAACACTCATGAGACAAAAAAATGTAAATTAAATCTAGTGGTTTAAGCTCGCCAAAACAAAACAAGTGTTTCATGTACTAGATTAATGAATGACTGTAAATTGGCTAACTTTCAAGATTGGCCTTGTATTAATCCAACTCACAAAAAAAACATTGTATATGATATAAAAGCTGCTTGACATTCATTACTTGTGTTTCTGAAAGTTGTTAGTACTAAACCAAAACAACCACAATGGTCTAACTCAGTGTTTCCCAACCGGGGTGCCGCGTAAAAAAATAATTTTTTAATATTTTTAAATTGCTAAAATTTTCAAAAGAGCATCTATTATATAATATCCATTTCTGATGTCGCCAATAATTAGAGATGCACCGAAATTCCGGCTGCCGAAAATTAGTTCACCGCTCAGGATTCACTTTCACGTGGTGTGACGCTCTGCGTATTATCCCGCTCTATGCGTGTGCGCTCCGCTCAGTCGCTCCACTCGTATACCGTTCATGCTCATCGGAACAGCAAAGTCCACTCAAAAATTGAGCCGACAGGAAACATCGATGTAGTACAGTATTGTTTCTGTCTGCAATAGCCCTACTGTGCTGTAACATGGTGTGGTATATATGGGCAACTCTGGTAACGCTGCCCTCTCATTCATTGATCTGCTAACCGCTATGTTATGCTCGCGTGTTCTGATAATAATAGCTTTCTAGGACTAAACATTATTTGGATAATTGGTAAAAAAAAAGTTAAATATCTTAACCCTACTTGTTCACCTACCTCAACGAAAAGCTATTATTTAATTCGAAGGCCTGTCGTTATTTTTTATTTGTGCTATCATTATTAATTTCTTTATTTGTTCTTATTTTATTACTGACTGCTTGCTTGTCAGCTTGATTTCAAACTTTGAATTGAATAAAAAATATCTCGTGCTACTGCACCAAAATTACCCCACTGTAAAATTAAAAAAACACTGAGTGAGCAAAAATTTGTGAGATAGCTAGTTATAATGGTAATTAAATAATGTTTACATATGTATAAAAGCCTACATTAAAATCTGTCATATAAATAGGTCTTTTCATTAGAAATTAGCCTACTGATTGCCACCATTGATGGACACAATTTTTTAATAATATTAAAAATATCTGTATGACATTATATTCTGCAGTTCTTCCCTGTTGTACCGAATATCTATACTTTTCAAATTATCATATCGAAGTTAGAAATTCAAATATTGTGACAAAATTAATTTTGTAGGGTGCCACAAGTTTGTTAAAATTTCCAAAGGGTGCCGCGACTAAAAAAAGGTTGGGAAACACTGGTCTAACTAAATCTGGTTGTGTTGTCGACATAATGAGTGTTAAATCTTTTGTTGTGTTTCTTTGTTTTTGGAACAATGGGAGATCAGGCTCTTTCACTCATATGTCTTGGCAGTACTGATTTTGCCTGTAGGCCTCCTGCCTTGGCCCTTTCGTGGACCGCTGCAGGGTGGGGATGAGGACTCCTCTGGCAAACTGACCAGCTCACCCATCTTCCTGGCTCCAGGGCCTGAATCTCTCTGTTAAATCTCACTCATTCTCAGTTTAATCAGGCAGTCTTCCATTGCTCTTGGCTTCACTGCTAGCAATGAAATGGCCACAGCAAGCAACAAACTAACCCTCCGCCCTTGCCAAGAGAACACAATAACAAACTAGCTTAAGTCAGACTGTCTTTCTTTTCACAAGGTTTACTTTTCCACTCCCGGATCTTGGTGTAAAAATAGAAATAAACTAATTCGTCATTGTAGGAGAAGCAGCATGCGTGGTGTATATTGAGGAGACTGTGGTGAGATTCTCAGTGTCACCACTGGGTCCTGACAGCGTAGGTGGGCACATAATGGCATACTGTGTGCCAATGCCCAGGGAAATCAACCAACTGGTGGGAAGTTTGAAAATACGCTTCCTGCCACGGGCATTTCCGTTACTTCATTTGATGGTGTGGATGTATAAATAGACTGCGGGTCATAAAGCATGATGACTCGCAGGCAGACACAGTGATAGTAAATTCACGTTGTGACGGTTTCAGGCACAGATGAAATATAATGCAACATGCATTTAGGCATGTCAACACAGTAAACGCATTGGCCCTGAAAGTAACGATACATAAACTTGTATGAAAGTAAAATATAGCATGCATGGTCAAAAAGTAACACATTTATTT